>SJXQ01002128.1:286074-410087 GCA_006408695.1 Aepyceros melampus | reverse complement strand
GAGTCGGACACGACTGAGCGACTGAACGGACGGACGGACGGGAATTCCACAGTTGAGAAGTGAAGTATTACAGAAGAGTATTAATGGGTGTGGACTTTGGAGTGAAGCAGTTGAGTTTGAATCCTTTCTCTGTGTATCTTTAGGCAAGATACCTAATTTCTCAGCACGTTTCCTCATCTTTGAAATGGGCATAATAACTTCTTCCAAGGGTTTTTGGTCACTCATTTTACTGAGAGCCTACAAGTGGCCAGACACTGGGTCGACACTGGTAAAGTAGTGAAAAAGAGAGATAATCTGTACTCCTCATGGGACATTAGAGGAGAATGTTTGCTTTCAAACCATCTAGCATGACGCCTGGCGTATAGTAGTGCTCAAATGATCAATATAAATAGTAATGAGAGTTATAGTTTATTTTTTAAATGGAAGTATGGTTGATTTACAGTGTTGTATTATTGCTGTACAGCAAAGTGACTTGGTTATACACACACACACATAAATTCCTTTTCATACTTTCCATTGTGGTTTATCACAGTATATTGAATCCAGTTCCCATGCTATACAGTACAACCCTGCTGTTTATCCATTCTGTAAATGCCAGTTTCCATCTGGTAATCCCCAAATCCCAATCCATCCTTTTCCCACCTCCCCTTCCCCTTGGCAACTAGCAGTCTCTCTCTACATCTTTGATTCTCTGTTTCATAGATAGGGTCATTTGTGTCAGATTTTAGATTCCACATATAAGTGATATCATGTGGCAGTTTTCTTTCTCTCTCTGAGTTACTTCACTTAGTATGACAACCTCTGATTGCATCCATGTCACTGCAAATGCATTGTTTTTTATGGCTGAATGCATATATTCGTAATCCATATATTAACTGTATACATGTGCCACATCCTCTTTACCCATTCATCTGTTGAGGGACATTTAGGCTTTTGCATGACAACATTTATAAACTGAAGTACTGTGGTCAAGCACCAGATGAAGCTTCAAAGCATATGTGTCAAATCTTTCAGCAATCTCAATTGAAACCTAGTTAATGTTTAAATATCTGTTATGTGACGTGTGTTACCCTCTGAAGCCAGAATTGTGCACATGTCGTTAGAATTTTGCTTAGGATTATGATTGCTTCCTTCCTCAATTCTTTTGTCCAGTTATATTACACGTAATCACATGTGTCATTTACTTCTTCCAGGAGCTTTCAAGTTAAAGTTGAAACAAGTAGGGAAGAAAAGGTCTTCACTAGGAGGTAATAGTACAGAATTCATCAGTTAGTTTGGCTAGCACTCAGTGTTTGGTGTTGAGAACATTGATATAAAATGGTACCTTTCAATAAGGGAACAGATAGGCAAATTTATAATTCAATATTGTGAGGTTAGGTACCGTGATAGAGGTTGGGCTGGCAGAATTCTGGGATGGCCTCCGTGATTCTGGAGTTCTTGGTGTATACTGCTTCCCTTCCCCCTGGTGTAATCCTCTCATTTCAAGTGTGGGTGGAACCTGTAAATAGGATAGCACTCCTGAGATGGGGTTACTCATCAGCTGACTTTGAGTTCATCCAAAGAGAAATTAACCTGGGTGGGCCTGACCTAATCAGGTGAGTCCTTAACCGGGACCCTGTCTCCCTGAGGGCAGAAGAGTTTCAGAGTGTGAGAGAAACCCTCCTGCTGGCCTTGACGAGACAGCTTCCATGACTCCCACAGGTGCAAGGAAATGAGTCCTGCCAACACCCTTGTAATAATGGACAGATACCCCGGCTCTGGCACCGTGGAGGCTCTGGGCAGAAAGCCCAGCTAACTCATGGCCAGACTCCTGACCTAGAGAAACAGTGAGAGAATATACTTGTGTTTTGCAAAGGTCCTAAGTTTGTGGTAATTTATTGCCTGGTGTAGAAAACTAACACAAATATTTCACTTGTAGCTAAGCATCACATCACTTGAGAACTAGTTAAAAATCAGATTCCCAGGCACCACCCGAGACCTACTGAATTGGAATGTCTGCAGTGTGGGTTTTAATGAGCTCTCAGGGTGATTTTTATGTGGATTCATGTTTGAAGACCTCTGCTCTGCACAGTTCAAAAATAGCTGTAGCATTACCAGGAATCCTTTTCTTAATGAACATATGGTATCTCTATTGATTTGAGGAGACAAAATGTGTCTGAATAGGTTTTCAGGGAGGTGGCAGTGGTATTCCCACCTTGTGAGCTAAGGATTTGGGAAGTATGGCATATTGCTGCTGCTGCTCCAAAGCGCTTCAGTCATGTCCAACTTTGTGTGACCCCACGCTCCCTCATCTCTGGGATTCTCCAGGTAAGAACACTGGAGTGGGTTGCCATTTCCTTCTCCAATGCATGAAAGTGAAAAGTGAAAGTGAAGTCACTCAGTTGTGCCCAACTCTTAGTGACCCCATGGACTGCAGCCTACCAAGCTCCTCCGTCCATTGGATTTTCCAGGCAAGAGTACTGGAGTGGGTTGCCATTGCCTTCTCCCATGGAATATTGCTAGCAATAGCTAATTAAAAGAAAAATATCCAGGTTCTTGGCTCATTTGCATTTTAAATTCAAGATCCCCTCTTTCTATGACTATAAAACAAATCAATTATGTGATTGTTTTTTCTCCTGTAGATTAGGGACATTACGTTCATCAATGACACACTACATTTTCAAGTCTATTAATTTTATCACTTCCTAGGTAAGAGGAGAAACTTGTTCTTTACAAGCCTTTGCTGGCCTCATTCATGCAAACAACATTTATTGCATGTTCTAAGAGAAAAGGTGCCTGATGAAAAGAGAAAGAAATATAGGATGATTTCAAGTGTTTTTTTTTTTTTTTGCAGGTAGTTTAAAGTATATGGGTTTGAAATAGAATAAAGACTCCATAAATGAGAAGTTAGAGATGGAGATTACACATCTCAAAATGTGTATAGCACTTTGTGCAAATTTCCTGCTCTCACAAGCATATGCTAAAGAGACCATTTACAAGCTCATTAATATTACTCGGGATCAGCCCCTAGAATTCATGACTTAAAGCAGGGATAAAGAGGTTTCATTTCACGTACTGACTTTGATTGATTGAGAGAGACTGCTTAGGTCTTGTTTTGAGGGGAAAACATGTCTGTCTTAATCAACCAGGGCTGCCATAGCAAAACACCATAGACTGGGCGGCTTAAACAATAGGAGTTTGCTTCTCTTCCTTCTGGGGACTGGCAGTCTGAGGTGCCAGTGGGGTCAGTGACTGGCGCAAACCCTCTCTTAGGTTTGTAGATGGCTGTCATCTCACTGTGCTGTCCTATGTCCTTTCTATAGTGTGAGCAGGTGGAGAGAAAGAGAGGAAGAAAGCCCTGTACTATTTCTTCTTATAAAGATGCTAATTCCATCCTAAGGACCCCACATTCCTGACCTCAACTAATCCTAATGGCCTCCCAAAGGCCCCATCTCCAAATACCATGACACTGGGCTTCACCGTATGAAGGGGGTGGGATATAATTCAGTTCACAGCCATGTCTAAGGCCCTGTCTGAGCTTAGTGAGCGAAAATGCTGTGTTCGATTGGTGATGTCTGTGATGCAAGGTTGCATCACAGTTGTCAGGTTGTTGTCATTTCTATCTGGGTTTCATTCATTTATTCACTTGGAGTAATTTCAGTTATAAGATGAAAAACCGGTTCAAACTGTTTTCAGCAAAAACGGAATTTATTACCTCGTGCAACTAAACAGCCTGGGCTAAGAGCATGGGTCCATTTTGACCTTGGGCTCCAGTGATACAAGCCCAGTTTCTTTTCCTTGGCACCTTTGATAGAGATGATGATCAAAGTGTTAGCAGGGAGTACACACAGCACTTCAGTGTGCCAGGCGCTGTTTTAAGCACTTGACACTAATTTATTTAATCCTCTTGAGTCTATGAGGTGGTTGTTATTGTTCCATTGCTTAGTCACATCTGATTCTTTGCGACCCCATGGACTTCAGCATGCCAGGCTTCCTTGTCCTTCACCATCTCCCAGAGTTGCTCAAACTCCTGTCCACTGAGTCGATGATGCCATCCAACAGTCTCATCCTCTGTTGCCCCCGTCTGCTCCTGCCTTTGATCTTTCCCAGCATCAGGGTCTTTTCCAGTGGCTGATTGCATCCAGTGACCAAGGCATTGGAGCCTCAGCTTCCAAGTTAGTCCTTCCCATGAATATTCAGGGTTGATTCCCTTTAGGATTGACTGGTTTGATCTCCTTGCTGTCTAAGGGGCTCTCAAGAGTCTTCTCCATCACTGCAGTTCAAAAGCATCAATTCTTCAGGGCTCAGCCTTCTTTATAGTCCAACTCTCACATCTGTACATGGCCACTGGAAAAACCAGAGCTTTGACCATACTGACCTTTGTTAGCAAAGTGATATCTGCTTTTTAATACCCTGTGTAGGTTTGTCATAGCTTTTCTTCCAAGAAGCAAGCCTCTGTTAATTTCATGGCTGCAGTCACTGCTTAGGAGGTAGGTATTTCCATTTACAGGTGAGGCGAGTGAGATATGGTGAGATGAAGTCACTTGTTCAGGACTATGCACATAAGAGAGGATTCACGTCTACGTGATATTTCTAGTTTTTAGAACCTGTGCGTTAGAACAGGGGTTGGAGAACTCTGGCCTACAGGCCAAATTCCACCTCCACTCATTCTTGTAAATAAAGCTTTAATGGAACACAGCCACCCTCATTTATTTATGTTTTCATGCTGCAAAGGCACAGTTGAGCAGTTACAACACAGACAGTACAGCTTCCAAAGCCTAAAATATTTCTGTCTGGCCCTTTATAGACTCTATTGGATTTTACCATTCTCGGGCTTATATGGTGGCGAGACGGCTATAGCTGTTCCTGTTTCTAACTCCTTTCTGTTCATATTCATCAAGAGAGAAAATGTTCAGTTCTCTCATTGTTCAAACTAAGTCCAAGAATTCACCCTTGCTGGCCCTGGGTGGCCTGACTTAGGTCATCTGTTCTGAACAGTGGCCAAGGCTCATTGGCTTGGCCCAGATATCATACTCGATCCTGGAGCTAAGAGTGGGGTCAGCTTCATTCAAGGTATGTGGCCAGGTGCTGGAAGAGAGCAGTGTACTCTACAATTGTGCTCAGTTGTATCCGACTCCAACCCCATGGACTGTAGCCCTCTAGGCTCCTCTGTCCACAGGATTCTCCAGACAAGAATACTGGAGTGGGTTGCCGTTTCCTCCTCCTGGGAATCATCTCGACGCAGGGAATGAATCCATATCTCCTGTGCTTCCTGCATTGGCAGGCAGATTCTTGACCCCTGAGCCACCTGGGAGGCCCTATCCTAAGAGACATCTAGAGATTTTTTGGTAAGAGGGCAGAAGGCTGGGTAGTGAAAACAAATGTTGGCTACGTTAGTAATGCTCTGTTTAATTCATTTTGCTATTTAATAAGGCAAATGGAAATATTGGATGGAAATAGTCCAGCAATGTACCCAGATATCTTGAGAAGGTGATGTTTCCACCCAGTTTCTTGATGGTATGCTTATTCCCCACTAGAAGCGGGACAGTAACAGTGGCTGTTCTTTCTCAGGAGAGTTAAGAAAAAGATCATTGAAGAAAGAAGGATGAGGAACAGCCCTAGAAGGAAGGGAGAGAATTTGAATTTACACTCAACTCCTAGGTTGAACATTGGTGTTCTTTCAGCTATAGCTGCCACAACCTCTGTAACTTGCCTTTGTTTTTTTATGTATTTCATGCTTCCTTGCCTTGTCCAGCAGCACATACGGAATGAACTTGGTATTTTCTTGATAACTTATGGTCATCATTGTAAACATGCTGTCCTCTGTTGTGATTCAGTGATGCCTTGTAGGGCTCTTGGCATGTAGTCAGGACTGTTTTTCCCAACATGTAACACTGTCTTATAGTCAAAGGGTTTGAGTACTTCTCTTAGCTTTAAAAAAAGTTTGTCAAATATAATACCCAGAAAACTGAAAAGCACAAATGGAAAATTTAGTGAATTATTCTCAAGGGAATCCTTTAGAATGGTGAATCAGTTTTGTGTCAGTTTTCAGAGGAGCCTCCCGGTGACTCATTGGTAAAGAATCCACTTGCAATGCAGCAACTGCAGGAGACACAGGTTCACTCCCTGGGTTGGGAAGATCCCCTGGAGGAGGAAATGGCAATCCACTATGGTATTTTTTGCCTGGAAAATTCCATGGACAGAGGAGCCTGGTGGGTTGCAGTCCATGGCATTGCAGAGTCGGACGCAACTGAATGACAGAGCACACACATACAGCTTTTTAAAAGTCCTCTGAATGCTTCTTCCTAGTCACACCTTTTGTCCAAAGATAACCATTGTCCTTAACTCTATAACGACCACTTCCTTGTTTTTCTTTATGGTTTTACTACCTAAGTATGCATCATAAACATTATAGTTCATTCTTGCCTGTTTGTGAATCTATAAATTGCTTTTGAATTATATGTAATTGTATTCATGAAGCAAATATTCTTTGATTTCTTTTACGTAACCTACTATTTGTAAATTTCATCCATGTGGGCTAAAGTTGTAGTTCACTTATATTTGATAGCATTCCACACTTCGAGAGGAACATACTGTTTTGTTCTATTGGTTGTCATTTGGGTTCTTATCTAATTTTAACATTTACCAATAGTGTTGCTGTGAACTTGCCTCTTGCTGTACATGTGCATAAATTACCTGGGTGTATACTTAGAATGTGCTGCTGGGTCACTGGGTGTGAATATCTCCAAAGTTATTAGTTAGTGCCACAGTTGTTTTTCAAAGTGGTGGTTTGATCATCTCACCAGCAGTGTGTGCGCGTGTCAGTTGTGCCAAAGCTTTGCCAATGCTTGTTAGTGTCAGCTCTTCTATTTGCAGCCATTTAGTGGCTGTTCATACTACTGACATTTTCCTGATTACTAAGTGGATCACGTTTCTTATGTTCATTAATTTTTCTGGATATTATACGTGAATTGCCTTCAAGTCCGTTCCCCACTGTTTTGCTGAACTGATATGTTTTTAGTTGGTATCGTTGCTTTAAGATGGTATGTTCGTTTTCTGCTGTGCGACAGAGTGAGTGGCTTTGGTGTCACGTCCCCTGCATGGTGAGCCCCCGCGCCCGCTCTGGGGCATCGCGGGGCGCGGAGCTGAGGCCCCTGTGCTGTGGTGCAGGTTCCCGCTGGCTGCATATCCACGCGTGGTGTGCCAGGCGTCGGTGCTGCCCTCTCATCTGCCCCACCCTCTCCTTTCCCCACTGTGTCCACAAGCCTGGTCCCTTATGTCTGCGTCTCTTTTCCTGCCCTGAAATAGGGTCATCTGTACCATTTCCCTAGATTCCATATATATGTATTAATATATTTGTTTTCCTCTTTCTGACTTACTTCACTCTGTATGACAGACTCTTAAGCCCGTCAACATCTCTACAAATCACCCAGTTTTGTTCCCTTTTATGACTGAGGAATGTTCCATTTGATATTTCCATGTGACAGAGTACCACATCTATTTTACACATTCATCCGTCAATGGACATTAGGTTGTTTGGTTTTTTTAACATAGATTTGTAGGAAGTGCATTTTTCAGTGGGGAGCTCTGCTCCCTTATCTCCATGATCTCCTTTGTCCCCAGTTTCCTCATGACTTCATTGCTTCCTTCTCTCTTGCTTGGGCGGCTGCCCCCCTCTGTCTATTCCTCAACATACTGCTCCCCAGGACCCTCTCCTCAGCCAACGTAGTCTCTCTCTACTTTCTCCCTATGTCATCCTCTCCAAAAAGGCTGGGACACACTAGTGACTACCTCTCTGTCTTATCAATGACATTTTGGCCACAGATCTTTTTATCTTGATGTCTGCTGCGATTCTCCCTTCACTTGGCTGTCCCAGTAGCTCCTGGAGCTCACTGTGTCCCAAATCACACTCTTCATCTTTCTCTTTTCCTCGCCCTAAACCTTTCTCTCCCGTTCCTTTAGTCTCCAACTCTGCTCGTGCTGTTGCTGATCACCTGAGCTATCCACCTGGGCATCTTTAAATTCTCTCTTTGCTCCTATCAAGTCAGTCTCTACGTTATGCTGATCCCACCTTTTCATTGTTTTCTCCATCCCTAATTTAGGCCCTCATCATTGCTTTCCTGGATCACTGCAACAGCTTCCTGTTTTCAATCTTGCCTATTTCAGATATGTCATTTACTCAGCTGCCAGAGGGATCTTTGGAAATGTAACTTCCAGCCATGTTCATTCTGTTCTTAAAATCAATCTTCCAGTAGTACTCCATTGGCTGCTAAGGATATCTAAGTTCTCTAAATGGCCTTCTATAGTCTGGGCCTTGCTCTCTCAGAAGCACTCCAGGCAGTTCTGGGCAAGAGCCTGTAGCAAAATCAACCTGATGGTAGTTCTCAGAGACAGGTGGGGCTTCTCAGCCTTGTGCCTTTGCTCACGTCTGTGGTCACCTGGTTGCCCTGTCCACCTCTAGGGTTGAACTTCATTTCACCTCCAGGAGATCATATTCTTTAACTCTGTACACCCCTAATCACTTACACACATCTCTGCCATTACTTTAGCCATGTTATATTGAAGTCACCTGTTGGGATTTCATTTTCTGTTAGACTATTCCTTAAGGACAGAAATCATGCCTTGATTACCTACATTGCTTATTCTGCAGCATATGGTCAGGTGTAAATAATTTATAGCATTTAATCTTCAAAAAGTTTTTGGAAATAATTGATTTAAAACGTGTTTCTGCTATGCAGCAGGATAGCATTTACTCTTGTAGATAAGTAACGAGTAATATGGTGAATAAATGCAGTGGATCTATCTGTACGAATCTGTGCCAACTGGGACACCAGGGAACTTGGGTATGGGGCAGTCTTCGGAGCACCACTGGGGAAACGGTCTTTGGTACTGCAGGCAGAAATGCTGAAATGCTCCTTGAGTAGAAATTAAATATCTTACCAAGACTTTAATCTAGGTTTGAGTTGACCCACTGGTTTTAGACACATGGAAAAAATGAAAAATAACCATGAGATAAGGCCGATCTTAGAGATTCCAAAGACCTGGTTTCAGTGGTGGTTTTGGAGTGATTCTGTGTAATCTTGGGCAGTTGGCATCCCTCTTCTAGTTGTGAAAGTGCCTCAGTCAATTTAATGTCTCCACTACCAATAATGTTCAATTATTGTTCATCACCAGGACACTTACTCCACCCAAAGTAAGCAATATCATGAGCAGGTGAAAAAAGGAGTTGTTACAGTCTTATGTGGAGTCATATAAGTTTATTATCAACCAGGCCAGTGGGGTTTTCATTTGTAAATGAATCTCCGGTCCTGATATAAAATACAATAAAGCAAATTTACAGCCTTTGTTTCCAGGCTATGTCCTTAATCAGCCAGGAAGCATTCACCATTCCTAAAGGAAGGATCACAAATTCAGAGATGATTCTATGAGATAGGGGGAGTCTGTTAGTGGGATGTTGAGGCTGTGTGCATGTTTGTGTGTGTGTGTGATGTTAAGAAAAATCCATCATGTGTTTAATGCTGGAGAAGAGGGAAAAGCTGTAATCACCGCTCCTGCAGGAGCGTCCGCAACGCCCCTCTCGGGACATCATCTGACACCGACAGAGTTCCTTAACTGTTCCTGTGCTGGTCAAAGGGAAGAGCTGCTTTGAGCCATGTTCCCTTCCTGAAGTGGTATTCTTTCTGTACTTTGGAAAGTTTTAGCTTTTGAATTGAGCTTCTTGTTCCACGATGACACTTCATAATCTTCTATGATGTTTGTCGCATCTTCAATGAATATAACCATCTTTGAGTTTCAGCTGATTCTTTTTAAGAACCATTTCAAATATAACTAATTAACCTTTTTGCCTTTTCAAGAAGAATATGAAAACTAAGAGCCATAGCCTTCATTTGTCAGAGAGGAAACGAAGGGCTGGAAAATGGAGGCTGCTGTTAAATAAATGCACCTCGGAACTAAGAAAACAGCCCTGGTTGTCCTAGCCCCAGCCTTCTTCCTGTTCGAGTCCCCCCAGAAGCTAAGGAAGCAGGCCGCAGTGGACCTGTCAGCGGAACTGTGTGGGGGCTGGGATGTGACATGACCTGCTTCTCCTGTTGAGAAAGGGGTGCTGTTTAACATGCAATTGTTTGCTGCTCTCTTTGATGAATTTGGGCTGATGTTCATAAGCCACCTGCACTTGGCTTTGGAAATCACTGGCCTAGATGAAATATGACTTTCAATTATGCCACAGTCAGAAAAGGTGAAATAAGAAAGCCATCTGGGCCGGGGGTGGTGGGTGGCAGTCAAGTTGTTTTTTTATTAGAGTGACTTGGGCATGCGAGCCAATCTAGCATTCACACCTCACACATCCTGCCAACCCTTCTAATTTATTGTTGTGCCTCTCAGTTGCCCACAGAACCTCCCCTTCTATATTGTGGACACCCAGGCAAATGAAAATGCCAATCTTCCCCATCCCTGCCTTGCTGTATTAAGCGTGGACTCAGCTCTGAGCAGTTTCTCTGGGGGAACTGGCTTGCCTGCCTTTAAGCACATCCAGAGAAAGGTTCGCCTCACCTCTTGCTTCCATGTGGAAGGGTTAAAAGTAATAGCTCCTGTCACTTTCCGTAGCCTTGTTATGGGGAATATTTAGTGCTTGAGCGGGGATGTGGGGATGATATCCTGGATGTGATAATGTCGCTTCCTGCGTCGGTGAACATGGTATTGATTGTAAGCTGTCAATCTTTTTGTATGCTTTGCGAGGCCCCCGAAGGCTCACTGCGGCTGGAAGCGTAATGCATCAGGCAGGCACACATGTGCTTTATTAACTAATGCTGCTATCTGAGCTCGGTCACTTGCTCTGAACACATCTTGGCTCACTGGCTTTCCATTTTTTCTTTTTCATTCCTTGGCTCATCTGAGCAGTCTTATGATGACCTATACCAAACTTCCCTTAACTTAAACTCCTATGGGACTGTGCTCAGCTTGTAAACTTCCTGAGGACAGAGGCTGTGCCTGTCTTTCTCACTTGTTTGTTCATTCACCCATTCCACCACTATTTAAGGAGCACTTACCCTGTGCCAGACCCTTCTCAATGCTATGGGGCTACCAGAGGGGGAGAATACCAGAGGGCTTCCCAGGTGGTACTAGTGGTAAAGAATCCACCTGCCAATGCAGGAAACCTGGGTTTGATCCCTGGGTTGGAGGATCCCCTGGAGGAGGGCCTGGCAACCCACTGTAGTATTCTTGCCTGGAGAATCCCATGGACAGAGGAGCTTGGTGGGCTACAGTCCATGGGGTCGCAAAAAGTTGGACACAATTGACTAAGCATGCACAAACGCATTATGAGCCTGGCCCTTCTTAATGCTTTGTCAGAAGGGGGAGAGTAAAGAATACCTTGGTTCTCATGGAAGTTAGGGTGGTCAAGAAAGTCCTTTCCAAGGAGCTGACCCTTGAGCTGAGTTTTTCTGTATACTCCCTGTGCCCGGACCATTCATATTTGCTGTGTTGCGGAACTATGATTCCCAGTTGAGCAGATCCTAGTCTAGCTATAGGAGAACCCTCCACTGATATATAAACCTCACTAGGGCCATGCATTGCTCTTTCTCATATCATGCATTGCTGTCCCTTGACCTCATGTCCTGTTATTTCTCTTGGTCCACATTCTTGTTTCTTATGGGTCAGCCGTACCAGAATATTGTAACTTCCTTCAACACACCATGCTCCTCTGCCTTTACCTAGGCCATCTTGATAGCTGGAGCACTCTTTTCTTCTCTCATCCCCTGGATAACTCATTCCCCATTTATCTTTCAGGCTTACTGTAGCCATCACCTCCTCTGGGGAACTTGTGGTCTGGGTGAGGTGGTGTTCCTTTGTATTCTCCTAGGAGGGCATACATGTGCTATTGTCCTAGGAGAACATGAGCAAGAAACGTGTGTCGACTCTTTGTTGGCTAGGAATCTTCGCATCTATTTGATGAGACAGGGGCCATTTTTACCCTTATTTTATCAGTAAGGTTGTTCAGCTTATAAGTGGTGAAGTTTAGATTTCAACCACGGCAAGCATCCTGGGCCCTTTTTAAAATTTTTTACAAAATTTTATTTATTTGTTTTTGGTTGTACTGGGCCTTCATTGCTGTGCACAGGCTTTCTCTAGTTGCAGCGAGCAGGGCTGTTCTTCGTTGTGGTATGCAGGCTTCTTATTGCGGTGGCTTCTCTTGTGTAGGCATGGCCTCTGGGCTCCGGGGCTTCAGCAAAGCTGTGATATGTGGGCTCAGTAGTTGTGGCACTCAGTAGTTGCCAGGCTTAGTTGCCCTGCATCATGTCAGATCCTCCTGGACCAGGGATATTGAACCTACATCCCCTGCACTGGCAGGCGGATTTTTAACCACTGGACCACCAGGGAAGTCCCGGACCCTGGGCTCTTAACCTTCTTGATCTTCTACTGCTATCATTGCCTGGGAGCTTGCTTGCTTCTTCCATGACCCCATAAGCCCTATGAAGACAGGGACTGTCACGACTCCTTCCTTAAGACCACTCTAGCACAGGGCTTGACATGACCAGTCTTTTAACTGTTTATTGAGGACTGAGCGAATGAATGCACGAAAATCACCCAGCTGAGAGACTGCTTACAGAGTGCCCCAATACTGCTTTTTACCTTTGCCAATGAGGTCTTCTCCCCTCGCTTCTGCTCCAGCCTTCTTGGGATTCCCTTTGACCTCCATGAGTATTTAATGTTTTGATTGGAAGGATGTGTCTCACTAGCTAACCACAGCAGGAATCCCAGGACTTGTGGATGGTCCCACTTTATTGTGGTCTCAGGGTTCTCACACAAAGATGAGTTCAGGAGAAATGCTCTCTTCAACTCAAACTGACTACAGCAAGCCAAGTGATTGGGATTGCAACTGGGAGTTCTGAGATGGCAGGAGGGGCTCTGGTGGGGAATAGTCTGTCCATCCAAGAGATCAGGCTTGCCAGGGATCTGGGAATCTGGAAACAATCACCAAACTCCTGTTTCTGTTCCCACAGTGATCACTGCTTTTGAGTGATCTGAGTGATTCCTGCCTCACAGCATCTGAAGCAGGAATTGGCGGAGACACAGATCACCTTAGTTCTGCCACCAGCCGTTTAACCAATGAGGCGTGGAAGGTCTAAATTGGGGGGATGGTTAAACAGTAATAATAAGGTCAGGGTCAGGGGTTGGAGACCTCTGGGAGCCACTTGACCTCACTCTCTGCTTTGATGACAGAGGAAATTTGTTTTCCTGGTTAGCTGTCAGGCAATGTTTGGTTGCAGAGAGATGGTTTGTGAATATCCTCACTAGTGGAAAGAAACAAGACAAGATAGCTATGCATTCCCTTGAAAGAAGTACAGGATCAGGGTCAGGGCAGGTCTAGATAAAACATCTGGCTTTGTCACAGTGACTGTGTCACTTATG
Organism: Aepyceros melampus; assembly: GCA_006408695.1. Lineage (NCBI taxonomy): Eukaryota > Metazoa > Chordata > Mammalia > Artiodactyla > Bovidae > Aepyceros > Aepyceros melampus. The sequence continues at coordinate 396,701 of SJXQ01002128.1, read as the reverse complement.
AGTCTGTTCACCAACTAGACAAATGGAATAATGTATTTACCCATCAAGTGATTGTAAGGACTTAAAAAAGTACCTCGCCCAACACCTGCTACCTAATAAGTACTCATAATTATTGGTTTCCTTTTATTCCTTCCTTCCATCTATTTTTAAATGGAAAACAGTCCTTAGACATAGGAGTTTAATACATATTTATTATTGGATGAATGAAAGAAATAAGGGGTAAGTCAGTTTTGGAAAATTGAAAATGTGTTTTAATAGAAGTAGAGAAATATTGATTTCATGCTCCCATGCCAAATCCATTCTTGCTTCAGTAACTCATATATGTTGTTCTCTCTTGGAAATGTGTGTGTATTTTTTTTTTTTTTTTGGCTGTACCATGGGAATCTGGAACTTTCCCAACCAGGCACTGAACCCAGGCCCCCTGCAGTGAAATGCAGAGTCTTAACCCCAGGACCACCAGGGACATCCATGTGTTTCATTTGTTGTTGAGAAAACGGCGTTGGAGCTCTGCTTAGGTGTCACTTATTCCAAGAAACTTTTTCTTAACTACCAGTCCTCATGAGTTAACCATTTCCTTCTCTGTATCATTTCTGCGCTGTATACATTGTAAATATGTCCCCAACACACATGGCTGTCATCTCTGGGAGGGTGGTCACCAGTGGCTTACACATGTCAGGAACCCCAGCCCTGTGCCTAGGGCTGATACATACCAGGAGCTCAATAAATAGTTAACCTTGATGAACTTACAGGATGTTACTGGAACTTGTTTTCTAATTTGTAACTTCCATCTCTCTATAGATATGTGTATATATTCTCTCTCTCTCTTTTTATACACACACACGAGATGGGGAGAGAGGATAAGAACTCTGACCAAAATGTCTGGCTTTGGCACTTGTGAACTGTACAAACTTAGTCGAGTTATATCATCTCTTTGTTCCCTTATTTGTAAAATGGGAACAATAATGTATCTGTGTCTAGAGTTTTGGAGGTAAATGAATTAATACTTGGGAAATTTGTAGAACAAAGCCTGGTAAACATTCAGTAAGTGTTAGCTACCGTCATATATAAAAAACAGTATTTTAAAAACTCTGGCTTTAGAGTATGAAACCTTGAGTTGGAGACCTGGTTCTACCATTTACTGGCTATGTGCCTTAGGCTACATTGAAAACTTGAGTCTATTTCCTCAGTGGCAAAAATGGAAATAACCCTGGCATGGATCTCATGGGGTTCAGAGAAGGAGATGAGGAGAAATCAGTCATATGTCCTCAGTGAATATTGTTGCTGTTACTATTCTGTGGGGTTTTAAGCTTATCAAAGCAGTTAGAAACAAATGAGTTTCTTGTGTCCCTCATCATCATTCCATGAGCGAGGGCTGATGGCTTTCTGACCGTTTCACAGGTGATGTGACTGATACCGGCACTGAATAACTTGCCCAGGGTGCCCAGTTACTCTCAGAGCCAGGGGCAGGATCTGCATTTCCTGTCCCCTGATCCGTGTTCTTTCCATTGACCAGGCGAGTCATTCCCATGGAAAGTGGCTCCCGAGACTTGACTTAGAAATGCAGGGGCAAGAGGACAGTTAAGGTGTGACAAGAGGCACAGTGTGTGACTGTTTCCCAGGGGTGAACCAGGGGCTGCTGTGTCTTTGAGGGTAGTGTTAAAACACACCATCCTCACCCACACACGGCCATAATGGAAGAAGACAAATTAGGAAGGTCTCCTCCATTCAGGCTGTGGACTCCAGTGTCCTCACAGAGCTTTATTATTAGGCCTCCTAGGGCCTTGCTGACTCTTGGAGGCAGTCAGCAGAGGGGCCGATGAAAGAAAGGGCCCCAGGGTTGGGGGTTCCGAGGGAAGCTTTGGGTAGTTGCTCTGTAGGTTTGAAGGAAAGGAAATGGTCTCCCACATTGTCAGTGATGAAGCATTTGAGGGTCTAACTTTTATTATAATGGGCCCTGCAGGTTCAAAAGAAATACATGTGAGACAGCTGACTTGCTTCATCGGAGAATTGTAGTTTCACCTTTGTTCCTTTCATTGACAATTGTTTCACCTTACATGTGCTGGTTGCCTAATGCATGCTGAGTTAGTTACGAGGCCAATGAGAGGTGGAGAAATACTCCCCTGCCCCCCTCATACCAGACAGAAGACTGAAGGCAGAAGCCAGGCATTAGGGAGTCAGGAAGCACAGGGCTTCCTGCTGCCCGTGTGCCTGTGGACACCCCATTACTGCATGCTGCCTCGTGTCTTCCTTCTTCGTTTTGTTCAAACTCATCTTTTTCCTCTGGAAGTTAAAGTGTGGATGTCTGCCAAAGTTCAGCTTTTGAACTGCTTGTTAAAATATCAGGCAAGGACTGGTGCCTCAGAAACAGACGATTGCTGCAGGGCAGGGATCTGAGAGCCCAAGAAGCTGTTGCAAAGGAGGTAAGTCAGCTTCCACGTAACTGAGTGTCAGCTGGAAAAGGGACTGACTGCTGGCACCATCAGCCAAGAAGATCACCAGCACTGGGGTGGAAGAAGATGGCAAGTGTAAATACCTGGTTCCATAACCGGCACAGAGCAGGTCATCGTTAAAGCATGGTGGTGGGCGCTGCTGCTAAGGCCTGGTCTCTAGGGCCTTCCCCTCCTGTTTCCATGTACGAGTTGAGGATGTTGGCTCTGGTGCCTCCTTTGTTTGGGGTAATGGGGAAGATGGTGGCCCTCTGTTCTTAGCACTGATGTCTTCTGCAAATTCCTCCCACTCTGCAGATCTCAAAGTGTATGTCTGTGTGCTGAAGGCAGTGGGCTGGTGTAAGAGCTTTGAGGTAAAGGTCACAGATAGGCTGTAGGTGGGCCTGTGAACCCCTTAAAGCCGTGACCAGAATTGTTCATGCATGTGTTCTGAGAAGCAAGCTTGACTCCCAATTTGTGGACTACTGACTGTTGCAAGTCTCTAAAGCCTCCAGAAGCTTCAGTGTTCCCCAAGTTTGGTAAGCATGCATCCTGGGGTTCACAAATTGCCTGTAGGTGGTGCATGGGTACATGTTTGTTTCATTAATGGTTATGTGATTCTTTTAGTGTTAGAACAAAACATTAAAGCTGACATTTCATGAACATTCTTTGTTGGGAGGAGGCTATGTCTTGCTTTTAGAAAAGGTGACTTAAGTGTGAAATGAGTAACAGTATAAAGGTAGGTCGGTGCTAAATTTAGAGGAACAATGATTCATCCTGTCAGCTGGTACAGATAGAGGGGCTGAGTCCCAAGGAAGCAGAGAAAAGGCCGTGAGGAAGTTGATGGTCAGCTCAGGACAGGAGCCTACTGGTCCTTCTGTCTGTCCTGATACCATGATTCTCTGTGAGTTGGAGAAGTTTCTGTGGCTTTTTTGGATCTCCTCCAAGAACCTGGTCCCCATCAGGCCAGGAATCCTGCTGAGAGTTTCCACCAGGACTTTTATTGCAGGAAAGTTAAACACGGAGAAAAAACGCTTGTCTTCATCCATATGCTCCCTCAGTTTTGAGTGTACTTTTTCATATTTTAACGTTTCTGAAATCGAGCCGCGTCTTACAAAAGTGTTCACTTAAGCAGATAGTTATTTCCTTGCCAAAAAGCTGTTATTAAGTGGGTAATAGCTTAGCATTGAAAGATGGTTCTTTCACTATTTTTCTCTCTTCCAAAACAAATTACACTTGAAAGTTGGGACTTCTAATAAATATACAAAGTGAAAGAAAATTTCTCTTTAAAAGAAAAATCCTCATCTCAAGCCATTTCCTAGTCACTAAATGCAGGTCAGGGGAGATGAATCATGGTGACAGGAATGGAGACATGGAGTCCAGGCCCGGCTTGGAGGACCTCCCACTTCCTCCCTGAGCCTCCGTTTCAAATTTCTCCATCTTTTGAATTAATTTAGTCTCTTTCCCAGAGGTGCACCACAGAGAAACTTCTGGAAGTTACATGTCTGAATCCTCAGTGGCAGGGGGTGGGAAGCTGGGGGGATGAACCAGCCTCTACAGTTTCAAGCAGACTTCACTTTGATGTCAAAGCTTCTTGATTCCCCCATATTACATTTCTGTAGAAGAGCCCTCTGGTCTGTTTTTTTGGATGGTAAACTTATGGTGGGTCAGAAGCACTTGAATAGCCTTTACAGAGCAGCGTTTTCCATTGGCTGTTTTTGTTCTCGCTGTAGTGGGGATAGATGGAGTGTTACTTTGGGTTACAAAACCCAGGAAAGGGGGCGGGGGCTGCTTTGGGAGGCACATTTTCTCAGGGAGGTGCCCCAGCCCATCAGCTTACTGCTGCATTTAGAAGCCAGATCATAAACAACAAGGACTCGGCCTTTAGAAGTCAAGGGAATAAATAAGCTGGAAAAGGGTGAAGGGAAAAAGCCAAGGAACGTGTAAGTAGAGGATTATATGGAGCCATTTAAAATGACAAAAAGCAAGAGTAACAAAGCGAAGGATGGAATGTGGCCCCACAGGGCCCTGCCAAGCTAACTCTGAGAAGCGAAGTGTTCTCTTGATGTCCCCTGAAGCATTCATGGGGTTCCTGGCCAAATTCTCAGGCTGTTTCTATGGCGCTTACAAAAAAAGAATATAGCATTGTTGATGTGGTCCTTTCCCCCTTCCCATTCTGTATCCTCTTCACAGCTTCGTGAAATAAATCTTTGGCTCAAGTGAAATCATGAAAAAGAAAATGGGAAAAAAAAAGTGCTGTAGGAGCAGGGGGCTGCTGACTGGTTCTGATTTGTCACAAAACAAGGAGAATTTCTCTAAGAGTAAACAGTGTTTATTTTTCATTGAATTTTTTTTTCAATCAAATGGAATTGCTTAATTAAAAAAAACTTATCTCTTTTCTCTTTAAATACTACAGACAACCTCATTTTATCTCAGCAGACACCTAGAAACAAAACACTGGACCCACCAGAGAAAACGGGGCAATAAAAGCATCAGAAATTCAAGTCAACTATGGAAGAATTACTGTTAGCTGGCAGCTCTCAATTCTAAACAGAAGTGTCCCAGAACCTACTGGGTTTGACAAAAGTTTCTTAGAACTGGGGATGTGGGAAGGTTGGACTCCATGGACTTCTATTCCAATTGTCTCCTGCAGAGGGAAATTAAAGTCGATGCATCAAATGAACACCCAAAGAAACATTTAAAAACATGTTTGACTAGTATTCAGTATGTGAGATTATTAAGTAATAACTTGTCCTCCTAGTTAACCTTGTCCTGGAATATATATAGGTTATTTGTAGCCGCCACTGCTATAATATTTTCTGAAGGATGCCAAGCTGTATGCAAGATCTTTTTGCTAAAGTCCAGACTGTCGACACTGATCTCATCTTTTCTCCGCTTGCCCCCCACGCACACTTTGCGTGGTTTTAGGATAGCTCGGGGTTTGCTGTTTTCCCTCGAGGCCTCAAGGGTCACATCGCGTTTGGTGTTTCGGTCAAACATCCTGAAGAAGTTGTTGTAGGAGCCTGTCATGATGACACTGCAAGGCAGAGAGGAAGACAGGGAGTGACTGAGAGCCATAGACGTAGCCTTTCTACAGCTAAGACACCAAACACGCAACAGGCTTCGTAGTGTGACCACTGAGTTTAGAAGCACTAAGAAAAACAAGCTCTTGGGCTGGGTGAAGGGTGATGATAGCCCTCCTTGTTATTTATCAATAGACTCCTTTAGGTTATTTTGTTCCATAAGTCAGTCTAGTGGTTTTAAGGATCCCAGCCCACCTCCTTCACATCAGGATTCTGAGGCTGCAGTCAAGTCATGAGAATAGGAACGCTGAAAAAAGCTGTCCTTGTATTGTGTTTGTGTAGAGCCTGGCGGTCGTAGGAGTGACTGTGCTGCCCGACTGATAAGGCTTTCTTGCATCAGCACTGAGGGATGCTGACATCGTGCCCACTTCCTGCTATGAACTGGATCAAAATTCTGCCTTTTCTGAAAACTTATCTAAAAAATGGATCTTATCTTGGTCTTGGGAGGGAGTAAACCAAAATTAGAATTTTAAAAGGATGTAGGATGAGGAAATAAGCCTTTGTAGTGGACTTACAGATGGCTGCCTACCTTCCTACAAGAGCTATCCATTCTCAGGAGTATCTCTCATTGATAAAGAGAGCAGGGGGTGCAAAGAGCCTCTCAGAAGCCATGGACCAACTCTACTTAATGGTGACAGTTTGGACAGGTGACAGGCCAAGGGAAACATAATGTCCCTCCAGTAGCACCCTCTTATGGCTGACCCCTGGAGAGGTAGGCTTGGCCTTATTTGTGGGTGAGGCTCCACCTGGATGGTTAGGATGGGAGAACAGTGCATCTCGTTGTCTTGGGTTAGAGGAAGGTGAAGGAAAGCTGACAAGACTGAGCCATGGCCAGGGGGCTGAGTTTTTGGGTATTTGTTAGTTGTCCCAGAAATTAATCAAGGGCTAGATTTTGTTACCCTGGCCTGGGAAACTGATGCCATGAAATGTGTGTATCTATCATCTCATCACGTGGGGGTGCTAAGTGCTTTACCCCTAGCCTCATTTCCTTTTCCATCATTCCATGTTAAGGGATTTACACAGGAGGAAAAGTGAATGCATGTATGGTGTCCACAGCCAGTAAGTAGCCAAGTTGGGCCTCCAGCCCACATCTGCCAGATGCTGGAGCACACGCATTAAGCCACTTGGCCTTATTGCTTCCCACGCACTGACCTCTCCTTCCATTACCACTACCCGACTTGTTTTTAGACCGTAGGAGAAAGTCTTTTTTTGGGGAAAAAAAAAGTAATCTCAACCTTATCTGGACCAAAAATAACATTTTCTTAGTTATGAAAAGAAACTGTAATGTGGTGGAAAGAATGTTCATTTTAGGATTTAAATTCTTCCTCTTGTCTCTACTACTTAGAGTGATCTGCCCAAGTTCCTGAACTAGTATCTGGCTGAGCCTCAGTTTCCTCAGCTGTAAAATGGGGACAGTGAAAGTAATCTTGATGGATTGTGGTCAGGATTAAAAAATCATGATGTGTGAAAGTACCTAGTAGGTATAGGTTTTGAATCTTGGTTCAGATAGAAGGGGAACTTGAACAAAAATAACCACAAATATTTTTTAAAATCTATTCATATTGAACAATGAATAAATGAATAAATTACCGATGGAAATGAAAATAAAATAACAGGGCAGGGATAGCTACTTTTCCCCTGAGGGTCTTTGTTCAACTAAGTAGCAGTTGCTTTGCTCTGGGCCCTCTGGCCTCCACCAACTGGGTGGTGTGATCTGGGTCGTCTACCATGTGGTGACTCCTTCTAGGCCTGCTGAGTGGAAGGCTGGTTTTGGATCACTGGCCCAAAAAGCCCAACAGGGGTCAGAGAGGTAGCGCCTGTGCTCACTAGAAGCTCTCCCTTCTGAATGCTTTGCAGTGATAGAATTTCCCTGCTTTTCAGTAGGACTGCTGGTGCTGCCTTCACTAAGGAACAGCCCCTGGTAGCCTGTGCTGGCTTCTCCTGGAAATCACAGCAGCATCTATTTGTCAAGCCAAAAAGAAACTGCGGGGAGGTAATAGGAAGTACTGTTGAAACCAAAGGCCTCAAATAGTCATAAATCCCTTTGAGGACACAGAATAAATGAGGCTGATGAGAATTCAGTTCATGACCACAAAATTACCGATGGAAATGAAAATAAAATAACAGGGCAGGGATAGCTACTTTTCCCCTGAGGGTCTTTGTTCAACTAAGTAGCAGTTGCTTTGCTCTGGGCCCTCTGGCCTCCACCAACTGGGTGGTGTGATCTGGGTCGTCTACCATGTGGTGACTCCTTCTAGGCCTGCTGAGTGGAAGGCTGGTTTTGGATCACTGGCCCAAAAAGCCCAACAGGGGTCAGAGAGGTAGCGCCTGTGCTCACTAGAAGCTCTCCCTTCTGAATGCTTTGCAGTGATAGAATTTCCCTGCTTTTCAGTAGGACTGCTGGTGCTGCCTTCACTAAGGAACAGCCCCTGGTAGCCTGTGCTGGCTTCTCCTGGAAATCACAGCAGCATCTATTTGTCAAGCCAAAAAGAAACTGCGGGGAGGTAATAGGAAGTACTGTTGAAACCAAAGGCCTCAAATAGTCATAAATCCCTTTGAGGGCACAGAATAAATGAGGCTGATGAGAATTCAGTTCATGACCAAAGGCCTTCGGCCAGTCTCTACTGGCAGCCTCAAGGGATAATTTCCCATCCAGACAGCGCACTTTACAGTCATTGGAATGATTCATCCTCAAAATCTGCCAGGGGAGCTTCATTTTAGGTATATGGACCCAGCTCTGGGAGGGTCTTGCCTGTATAAGGTAGGATTTTTGTGAGGTTAAAAGGTCACCTGAGCCAGTTCTGAAAGAGGAGGCCAGGGTCTCACCCATCGCCTGTTCCTTTCCAGACTTGACCTCGAGGTCCCCCGCTGGGCCACATGGTGCGGCCCTGCCAGGCCTCAGGGCCGATTCTGATGGCTCTTTTTGCACCCCCTTAGTATACATGGCCCAGGCCAGTGCAAGGAGAGGGCCCCCCGTGGAAGGTTCCCACCACCAGACCTTTCTTACCTGTCTGACCCATTCCACACACACTCAAATTTGTCAAAAATGCAGTCATTTTCGTAGAGGGAGCACAGCTTGCTGCGGAGGTAGTCGTGAACCTGGAGGGGCAGGGAAAACATATTAAGAGGGTGTTAATTATTAATATTTTAAAAAATGATTCCTCTGTGAGAAGCTCCTCTTTGGATGGGAGCTGTTCATTCTTCCAGTGTAAATGTGGCTTGAATCAGATAGTTCTGGGTCTTAGCCCAGGCATGGCCTTTCTCAGCCTTGGGGCTTTAAGACAGTTTGGTGAGTTGTTTACATGGCACATGTGGATTAAACAAACTCGCTTATATAGGTGGTAGCATAGAACAGGGCCCAGTAAGTAGGGGATTCCCATTTTTTAAGCCTATTTATTTTTTACTTTTGGTCAGTAACTTTTAAAAAACTTATTTTTTGCCGGGCAGCAGGGCATGCGAGATCTTAGTTCCCCAACTAGGGATCGAACCCATGCTCCCTGCAGTGAAAGTGCAGTCTTCACCACTGGCCACCAGGGAAGTCTCTTAGCCCATTTAGACAACACCATTCACTCAGCCTTTTATTCAGGAAATATTTGTTGAATGCCAGCTCTATGCTTGGGATAGACCATGAACAGAATACCCTTGGGATACTTTCCTCCCAGTGTTGGGGAAGAGACTGTGTAGCCAAGTAAATACATAAGATATTTTCTTTTTTTAATTTTTAAATTTTATTTGTTTACTGGAGTATAATTGCTTTACAGTGTTGTGTTTCTGCTGTGAAATAACAAGTATACGCTATTTTAGATGGTGATAAAATGAGAACAAAAAAAAGTGGAAAAAGGATAGTGGGAGCTCTGGGCGATTATTTATACAGGGCGAGTAGTCAAGTTCACCTGAGAAGGCGACACTGGAGCAGGAACCTGGAGAAAATGAGTGCATCTCAGTGGTATCTGGGGAAAGGCTTTCCAAGCATAAATGAAAGTATTAGTCACCAAGTCGTGTCCAATTCTTTGTGACCCCATGGACTGTAGCCAGGCTCCCCTGTCCCTGGAATTCTCCAGGCAAGAATACTGGAGTGGGTTGCCATATCCTTCTCCAGGGGATCTTCCCGACCCAAGGATGGAACCTGGGTCTCCCGCATTGCAGGCAGTTTCTTTACCACTGAGCTACTAAGCATTGAGAACAGCTAATATAATGGCCCAGAGGCAGAAGTCCTGGAGGCAGTGGGGTAGAGGGTGGCAAGAAGCAGAGTGGGAGGCCTTAGCGTGTGCCAACCAGTTCCCATAGGTCCTTTACTCTGAGTGATGTGAACAGATGCCATGGGAAGGGTGCTGTGCCTGCCGTCTTGTGACAGAGTGTAAGCCCCTGCAGGGCCCAAGGCAGGGAGGTCGGGTGTAACCTGCTCGACAGATGATGGTTTGGACCGAGGTGAGCAGTGTTGGGAGGTGGTCAGAGTCTCGCCAAGTTTGGAAGGACAGTTGATAGGACTTGCGGATGGAGCCACTGTCAAGTGTGGAGAGGAAACCGGGAGTCCGAGATGGCTCCTGAACCACGCTTTTGAGCAAGCGCAAGGATGGAGTGGCCATGTTCACATTGGGGTTGGATAATTTGGAGGTGTCTTGGCAAGGGGAGAACGCCCAGTGGACGTGGCGTGCACAGTGCAGCCCAGGATTGTGTGACAATCCTCTCCTGGTTCATTTTTCAGTGAAAGAAGAAGCAAGGCTATCGGCTGAGCGTGAAAAAGGCCAGGGGCGGGGAGGGGGTTGGCCACAGTGCTCGGCTCCTGGAAGGCACTAAGGGCTGCTTGAAGTTGTTGAATGTGAATTTATTTTTTAAAACATTTTATCTATGGCAACCTTTGCTGTGGCACTCGGGATCTTTAGTTGGGGCATGCAGACTCTTAGTTGTGGCATGATCTAGTTCCATGACCAGGGATTGAACCCCAGCCTCCTGCATTGGGAGTGCAGAATTGTAGCTACTGGACCAGAAGGGAAGTCCCCAGGTGTGAATTTTATTTATTTATTTTTAATTTTAATTGGAGGCTAATTACTTTACAATATTGTGGTGGTTTTTGCCATACATTGGCATGAATCAGCCACGGGTGTACTTGTGTTCCCCATCCTGAACCTCCCTCCGCATCCCATCCCTCAAGGTCATCTCTGTGCACCAGCCCTGAGCACCCTGTCTCATGCATCGAACCTGAACTGGCAATCTATTTCACATATGATAATATACATGTTTCAATGCTATTCTCTCAAATTATCCCACCCTCACCCTCTCCCACAGAGTCCAAAAGTCTGTTTACATCTGTGTCTCTTTTGCTGTCTCACATATAGGGTCATCGTTACCATCTTTCTAAATTCTATATATATATGCATTAATATACTGTATTGGTGTTTTTCTTTCTGACTTACTTCGCTCTGTATAATAGGCTCCAGTTTCGTCCACATCATTAGAACTGATTCAAATGCATTCTTTTTAATAGCTGAGTAATATTCCATTGTGTATATGTGCCAGCTTTTTTATCCATTCATCTGCTGATGGACATCTAGGTTGCTTCCATGTCCTGGCTATTATAAACAGTGCTGTGATGAACATTGGGGTACACGTGCCTCTTTCAATTCTGGTTTCCTCGGTGTGTATGCCCAGCAGTGGGATTGCTGGGTCATAGGCAGTTCTATTTCCAGTTTTTTAAGGAATCTCCACACTGTTCTCCATAGTGGCTGCACTAGTTTGCATTCCCACCAACAGTGTAAGAGGGTTCCTTTTTCTCTGCACCCTCTCCAGCATTAATTGTTTGTAGATGTTTTGATAGCAGCCATTCTGACTGGTGTGAGATGGTACCTCATTGTGGGTTTGATTTGCATTTCTCTGATAACGAGTGATGTTGAGCATCTTTTCACGTGTTTGTTAGCCACCCAGATGTGAATTTCAAATGAGTCTGGTCAGCATGGTTGGGTGTTTCTCTCCAGCTGCATTTGGCATCTCAGGTGAAGATGGCAAGTAGGCAGATGATTGAGGCTTGGAGCATAGTAATCTGGGTGCCATTTTCATTTCTTCCTGAGATTGGTTGTGGGGAGTGGTAACGTCATTAGGCATACGTAATATGCCAGCTTGTTATTATTAGCTGGGCTCTTTATCCATAAGATCTTATCTCTAATATCATCTTAGGTTGTAGGTACTGTCATTCTCTTCACTTTAATGGAGCATGAACTGCAGGGTATGATATCATGTGTCCAAGATCACACAGCAAAGGAAATGACAGAATGGGAAGTGAACCAGGGGTCTGGGTTCTGGAGCACCTGCTCCTGCCAGCTCTAGCAATCTGCCTCCCATTCGCTCTGCCTCATTGGCCTCGCCTTACACAGAGTCTCAGTCCTAGACAGCTGTGATGATGAAGTGAGGCCAAGAGGCAGACAGAATTGGGTGAAGGCAGAAAGATGTTATGGAAAGCACAGTTTGACTTGGTTTAGATGAAGAGTGATGGTTCATGATCTCTTTTTCTGCAGCCTGGGCCCCTCTCCTCCCTTGTGCCAGCGTTCTGTCAGATGCTGAGCTCAGAGGCTCAGCTGTGTGCTTAGCCCTGGGCAGAGGAATGAGGTCAGATTCATTCCATGTTCCATTAGATGTTTGGGGTATTTGAAAAGCTCTCTGAGTTATTTGGACAGGGTAAAGATTTCTAACTCTGCAATTAACTTCCTTCACTCTTACACTCATGTTCCCAAATAGCTCTGGTGCTTTTCAGGGTATCTGCTTCAGGGTTATGGTGACAAGTGAATCCATTGGCAGCTGGGCTTATGGCTTTGTTAGATGGGGAGAATAAGGGCGAGGCTTGTGTCCTAAGCTTCAGAATTCTGCTATAAATTAACTCACTGTCTTCCCTTCCTCTCCTACCACTTGTGTATATTAGGAGTGTCTCAGATCTGATAGGGAAGGCCATTTTGTTTGTAGGGCCATTTCTGCTTGTTGAAGTTCTCTAGTTATTGTGAAGAATCTTTAAGTAAAGCAGACGAGTCCCAGGACAAATAGAGGGCTGATGCTAGATCTTCCCACTTTTTTTCTAAAAAGGGCCAAATTATAAATATTTATACTTTGTGGGTCATGTAGCCTCAGTTAAAACTATCCAACTGTACCTTTGTAATGCAAAAGTAGCCATAATACATCAATGAGTGAGTTAAGAGTTGTGTTCCAATAAGACTTTATTTACAAATACAGGTGGCAACTTCTGGGTCATAGTTTGCCTAACCCTTGACTATAAGTCTTGACTCTAATTCCCTTTCTCCCCAGTTAGCAGACTGTTTCCTTGAAAGAAAGGGATGGGGGAGGTAAGGATCCACAGGGGGTTGTACTTTTCTTCTGATGGTTGGAAGATATTGACCTCAAGAATTGATCTATTTTCTAGAAAGCAAGCCTAATTCTTGCCTTTTCTTGACTTTATCATTGACTTGCTTCCAAGATCTGTGTAACAGAGACAAGGAAGAGGAGTGGGCTTCTGAAGGGGAACAATGGCAAGCTGGAATTAATCCAGTAGGCAAAGGAAGCCACGTTTGTTATCCTCATACTCCAGATCTCCTACCTTTTGGAGGAAAAAGATGAGCAAAATAGATCCTTTTTAAAATATTATCTCTCCCTACTCCTTCCTTTTATCTGTTATGGGGCACTTTTTTTTTTTCAATATTTCCTCAAACTTTTATTTATTTTTTTGAGTACCATTTTTAATTGAAGTTGTAGTTGAGTTACAGTGTTGTGTTACTTTCAGGTAACACAGGTAATTCAGATTGTTTTTCCTTATAGGTCATTACATAAAATATTGAGTATAGTTCCCTGTGCTATACAGTAGGACTTTGTTGGTTGTATCTTTTATCTTCTATATGCTGCTGCTGCTGCTAAGTTGCTTCAGTTGTGTTCAACTCTGCGACTCCATAGACGGCAGCCCATCAGGCTCCCCCGTCCCTGGGATTCTCCAGGCACGAACACTGGAGTGGGTTGCCATCTCCTTCTCCAGTGCATGAAAGTGAAAAGGGAAAGTGAAGTTGCTCAGTCGTGTCCAACTCTTAGAGACCCCATGGACTGCAGCCTAGCAGGCTCCTCCGTCCATGGGATTTTCCAGGCAAGAGTGCTGGAGTGGGGTGCCATTGCCTTCTCCCTATCTTCTATATAGAGTAGTGTAAATATGTCAGTCCCAACCTCCTAATTTATCCCCCCTGCCTTTCCCCCTTTGGTAACTACAAATTTGTTTTCTATGCCTGTGTGTCTATTTCTGATTAATATATAGGTTCATTTGTATTACTTTTCTGTAGAGTCCACATATAAGTGATATCATATGATATCTATCTTTCTCTGACTTATTTTGCTTAGTATGATAATTTCTAGGTCCATTCATGTCATTGCAAATGGCATTATTTCATTCTTTTTTTGGCTGAATATGTATATGAATCTGCCTGCCAATGCAGGGGAGGCAGGTCTGTGGGTTTGATCCCTGAATAGGGAAGATACTCTGGAGAAGGAAATGGTAGCTCACTCTAGTATTCTTTCCTGGGAAATCCCATGGACAGGGGAGCCTAGTGGGCTACAGTCTATGGTGTTGTAAGAATCGGACACAACTTAAGTGACTAAACCACCACCACATGTATATATACACACCAATCTTTTTCTTTATACCAATATTTCTTTCAAAATTCCATTCATCTGCAATTTTGTCTTACAGAAACACCACCAGTGAGTGATAGATATCAAACATGTGTGCTTTGGAAGTATGGGCCCCTTAGTGGAGGAACCACATTACCAAGAACCCTATAAATAAAAGTCAGGAAGGATTCAAGGAGAGAACCTAGTCTGAGCCCTTATTTTCTCCTCTCATTGTCTATGTTCCGGGGAAATTCTGGCAACTCCAGGTGAGGACACCTACAGGAGAAGATCAGTAACTATGAAGGTATGCTGTGTATAATACATACATACATACATACATATATATATATGAAAGTGAAAGTCACTCAGGTCCAACTCTTTGCGACCCCATGGACTGTATAATCCAAGGAATTCTCCAGGAGGGGATATTGGAGTGGGTAGCCTTTCCCTTCTCCAGGGGATCTTCCCAACCCGGGGATCGAACCCAGTTCTCCTGCATTACAGGCGGATTCTTTACCAACTGAGCCACGAGGGAAGCTCGCTCTCTCGTGTGTGTATATATATCTTCTGTCATAAAGAGAAATCTTAGGCAGAGAACATCAACCGTTCACCATCAGAGGAGAGAAAAAGGTAAGACACAGACACAAGAAGCATCTAGAGAGCAAAGTAAGAGGGAACTTAAGACTCATCCTATTAGCTGCTTCTCTCTCCATGTTCCAAATATTGTTTCTTTGCTCTGTTCCTATGAGCTTGGGTATGGCCCTCTTAACACTAGGCTGAGTCTCCCAACACAGAGATTCTTACATCATGTACTTGTGGAGCCTGCTGTGTATAGCTGATAGACCACTCTAGCCTGGCAAGATTAAGGGTCAGACAATAAATATTTTAGGCTTTATGAACCATAGGTCTCTGTCACAATGACCCAACTCTGCCCTTGGAGCATGTAGGCAACTGAAGACAATAGGTAAATGACCAGGTGTGACTGATTCAATGAAACAGATGCGGGGCTAGATTTGGCCCACAGGTTTGTCAGCTCCTGTTCTATAGGAGAATGTGAAAACAGCTCATTATAGTTAAGTCTGCAGCTTCTTATTCTTGGAAACATGCTTGAGATCAGCTGGTGGGTATATGAGACCTAGAAGTATCACCTGTATTTCTCTCTGCTCAGGGGAGGCACAAATAGTTGATGACAGAATTCCTAAACACTGGCCCAGTCCTTAAAATTTGTTTATTTTTATTTACATTAGAGTATAGTTGATCAACAATGTTGTGTTAGTTTCAGGTATAAAGCAAAGTGATTCAGTTACACATATATCTATTCTCTTTCAGGTTTTTACATAATACTGAATATAATCCCCTGTGCTATTCAGTAGGACCTTCTTCATTGTCTGTCTTATATACAGCAGTGTGTATATGTTAATCCCAAACTCCAATTTATATATTTAATATTCCCTCATTTCCCATTTTGTATACATACATATGTACTTTTTATCAGATTCTTTTTCCTTAGAGATTATTACATAATATTGAGTATAGTTCATGTAGATTCATGTTGGTTATCTCTTTTATATAAAGTAGTATGTATGTACCAGTCCCAAACTCTTAATTTATCCTTCCCACCCTTTCTCCCATAACCAAAATTGTTTTCTATGTCTGTAGGATTACTTGTTTTGTATATGAAAGGTCATTTGTGTAATTTTCTTTTAGAACCTCCATAAAAATATCATATGATATTTGTCTAACTCTAGCTTATTTAGTATGATAATCTCTGCATGCATCCATGTTGCTGCAAATGGCAATATTTCATTCTGTTGAGTATTAATTCCATGTGTGTGTATGTACACACACACACATATACACCATATCTTCCTTATCCATTTATCAGTGACAGATGATGGACATATAGGTTGCTTCCATGTTTTGGCTGCTGTAAATAGTGCTGCTATGAATACTGCGGGCTTCCCTGGTGGCTCAGAGGTTAAAGTGTCTGCCTCCAATGCGGGAGACCCGGGTTCGATCCCAGGGTCAGGAAGATCCCCTGGAGAAGGAAATGGCAATCCACTCCAGTATTCTTGCCTGGAGAATCCCATGGACGGAGAAGCCTAGTAGGCTACAGTCCATGGGGTCGCAAAGAGTAGGACATGACTGAGCACTTCACCTTCACCTTCATGAATACTGCAGTGCATATATCTTTTCAAATTATGATTTTCTCTGGATATATGCATGGGAGCTGGATCACATGATAACAGTCTCTTTAGTTTTTTAAGGAACTTCCACAGTGGCTGTACCAGTTTACATTCCTACCAACGGAAAGGAGCACTTTTAAGGGAAGGCATACATGTGAGTGTGCTGAGCAGAGAGAAACACTTGGTTAAGCAGGTTTCTGTAATGCAGGCTTCTTAAAGTTCTGCAGTAACCAAGGAATTATAAAATTATAAGAGGGGAATAGACTATTAATTCAGTATATTCACCCCAAATTTATATTTTTGGTAGTGGGAGTACCAAATAGTGCAATGAAGATAAATAGGATTGAAGAGGGCAGAGCATTGAGGGTTATCATTTGGGCAGTGGTGTTTCTTTTAAGATCTAGCTCAGCCTGTTCCCTTCTTTATGACCCATTGCTGATTATTCTCCTTTGGCATTTTTCTTAACAGAAGCACCACAGGTGAGTGGTAAGTATCAAACCATGTGTGGTTTGAAAATGTGGGCCCCTTATTGCAGGGACCCCATTACCAAAAACTCTATAACTAAGTCTCAAAAGACAAAAGTCAGGAAGGACTCAAAGGAAAACCCTGGTCTGAGCCCTTATTTTCTCCTCCCAGCACGTACATTCTGGGAGCTCCTGACTGCCTTCAAGTGAGGACATCTACAGGAGAAGGTCATTGGCTATGAAGGTATGCCGCATATATATTCTGTTGTAGAAAAAAAACTTAGGCAAAGAAGATCAACTGTTCACCATCAGAGGGGAGAAAAAGGTAAGACACAGACACAAGAAGAAACATCTAGAGAGCAGAGTAAGAAAGAACTTAAGACTTGTCCTATTTGATGCCTCTCTCTCCATGTTCCAAATATTGTTTCTGTGCTCTTTTTAGTTTTTTAAGGAAATTCCATACTGTTCATAGTGGCTGTACCAATTTATATTCCCACTGACTGAAGGGAGCACTTTTAAGGGAGGCATAATTGTGAGTGTTCTGAGCAGGGAGAGAACAGGTTTTGGAAACACCTGGTTAAGCAGGCTTCTATGAGGTAGGCTTCTCAGAGTTCTGCAATGATCAAGGAATTATAAAATTATAAGAGGGGAATAGAATGTTATACTATACTATGAAGGTATGCTGCATATATATATTCTATTGTAGGAAAAAGCTTAAGAAGATCAGGTTTTTTCCATCAGAGGAAAGAAAAAGGTAAGACACAGACTCAAGCAACATCTAGAGAGCAGAGCAAGAAAGAACTTAAGATTCTCATCCTATTAGCTGCTTCTCTCTTCATGTTTCAAATATTGCTTCTGTGCTCTGTTCCTATGAGTTGGGTGTGGCCCCCTTGACACTAGGCTAAGCCTCACAACTCAGATGTGCTCACATCATGGACTTCTGAAGCTTGCTGTTGTATGACTGATCGACCACTGTAGGCCCAGCAAGATTAGACTCTATCGGTTTGTTCTACTTCAGGGGTTGACAAACTTTTCCTGTGAAAGGTCAGACAATAAATGTTTTAGGATCTGTAAGCCACAATGTCACAGTGACCCAACTCTGCCATTGTAGGATAAAGGCAGCTACAGACAGTAGTTAAATGATCAGGTGTGGCTCATTCAATGAAACTGCTTTTATAAAATATAGGGGGCTGGATTTGGCCTACAGGTCACAGTTTGTCAACCCTTGTTCACAGAAAAAGATGAACGTAGGTCATCATGCTTAAGGCTACAGCTTCGTATTCCTGGAAACATGCTTGAGACCACTTGATGGGGATGTATGAAGAGACCTAGGAGTATCACCTTAAGTCTCCCTGCTCAGGGAAGGTGCTAGTAGTTAATGACAGAATTCCTACACACTGGAGCAGTCCTTATAATCTTTTTAATTTTAATTTTATTTTGGAGTATAAAATTTATAAAATGTTTATTTTATAGTTGATTTACAATGTTGTGTTAGTTTCAGGTGTACGGAAGAGTGATTCAGTTACATACATCTATCTTTTTCAGTTCTTTTCCCATATAGGTTATTATATAATATTGAATATAGTCCCCTGTGCTATTCAGTAGGGACTTCTTGGTTATTTTATATATATATATATAAAAGATTGCTATATATATATATAGAGAGAGAGCAGTGTGTATATGTTAAATGCAAACTCCAAATTTATCCCCTCCCTCTCTCATTTGGTAACCATAAATCTGTTTTCTATGTCTGTGGGTCTATTTCTCTTTTGTATATAAGTTCATTTATATCATTTTTTTGAATCCTCGTTAAAAGTGTCATCATATTAGCCTTTGTCTGGCTTATTTCATTTCCCTATGTCTAAACATACTGCAAGTGGCTGGAGTAATATTCCATTGTGTGTGTATATACACACACATACATATATACACACACATACATGCACCACATGTTCTTTATCCTTCATCAGTGACTGATGATGGACATTTCATTTGCTTTCATGTCTTGTCTATTGTAAACAGTGCTAGGAACCGTGGGGTGCATGTGTTTTTCAAATCATGATTTTCTCCAGATGTATGCCCAGGAGTGGGACTGCAGGCTATATGGTAACTATCTTTTCATATTTTTAAGGACCTTCCATACTGCTCACCACAGTGGCTATACTCGTTTGCATTCCCACCAACTGTTCAGAGCACTTCTATAGCAAAGGCATACGTAACTAGTATTCTGAGCAGGGAGAAATGCTTGGTTAAGCAGGCTTCTCAAGAGTTCTGCAATGATCAAGGAATTATAAAATTATAAGAGGGGAACAGAATATTATTTTAACATAAGCACCCCAAATGTCTGTTTTTGGTAGGGGGAGAACCAAATACTGCCCCAAAGATAATTAAGATTGAAGGATGCAGAGCAGGAAGGTTATAAATTGGGCAGTTGTGTGCCTTTTAAGATCTGGCTTAGCCTGTGCCCTTCTTTGTGAACCATTCTTGACCCCTAACCATTCCTCTTTGGCTTTTTTTTTTTAAAGGGGAAACACTACAGGTGAGTGGAAGTGGGCCTGTTATTGCAGAACAACATCACCAAGAACTCTATGACTAAGTGTTAAAAGACAAAAGATGGGAAGGAACAGCACAGTCTGAGCCTTTATTTTCTCCTTCAAGCATCTACATTCTGGGAGCTCCTGACTAATTCCAAGTGAGCGCGTCTATAGGAGAAGATCATTAAGTATGAAGGTATGCTGCATATATATATATATATACACACACATACACTAACATAAAAAGAAATCTTCGGCAAAGAACACTGACTATTCACCATCAGAGGAGAGAAAAAGGTAAGACTCAGACACAAGAAGCATGTAGAGAGCAGAGTAAGAGGGAACTTAAAGCCTGTCGTATTCGATGCTTCTCTCCATGTTCCAAATGTTGCATCTTTGCTCTGCTCCTATGAGCTTGGGTATGGCCCTCTTAACACTAGGCTGTCTCCCAACACAGAGGTTCTCACTTCATGTGCCTGTGGAGCCTGCTGTAGACCACTCTAGACCACTCTAGCCTGGCAAGGTTAGACTCTGTTGGTTTATTCTTCTATTTCAGGTGTTGGCAAACTTTTACTGTAAAGGGTCAGACAATACATATTTTAGGCTTTGTGAGCCATATAGTCTCTGTCACAGTGACCCGACTCTGCCCTTGTAGGCAACCGTAGACAATCGGTAAATGACCAGGTGTGCTGTTTCAATAAAACTGCTTTTCAAAAAACAGATGTGGGGCTGGGTTTGTCAACCCCTATTCTATAGGAAAATGTGAAAAGAGTTCCTTATATTAATACTCAAGGCTAAGCTTCTTATTCCTGGAAACATGCTTGAGATCAGCTGATAGATGAATGAAGACACCTGGGTATCTCCCTGCTCAGGCGAGGTGCTAGTAATTGATGACAGAGTTCCTTCCCACAAGACCAGTCCTTACACTTTTTAAAATATTTAATTTTGATTATAGTTGATTTATAATGTGTTGGTTTCAGGTGTATAGCACAGTGATTCAGTTATACATATACATTATGCATTATTTTTTAGTTTCTTTTCCTATACAGGTTATTTATAATATTGAATATAGTTTCCTGTGCTATTCAGTAGGACCTTCTTGATTATCTATTTTATATATACAGTAGTGTGTTTATGTTAATCCCAGACTCCAAATTTATCTCCCCTTTTCCCATTTGTTTTCTATTTCTGTGGGACTATTGCTGTTTTGAATAAAAATTATTTCTATCATTTTTTAAAAAACATCCCCATATAAATGATAACATATGATATTTGTCTTTCTCTGGCTTGCTTTACTTAGTATGATAATATTAGGAACATCCATGTTGCTGCAAATGGCTGAGTAATATCCCTGTGTGTATATATGCATGGTGTGTGTGTGTATATACCCCCCATCTTCCTTATCCATTCATTAGCAACAGGTGATGGATAGTTAGGCTACCTCTATGTCTTAGCTATTGTAAGTAGTTCTATGTGGGGGTGCATGTATCTTTCCAAGTTATGATTTTCTCTAGATGTATGCCCAGGAGTGGGATTGTTCAGTCATATGGTAACTAACTCTCTTTTTAGTTTTGCAATGAAACTTCATACTATTCTCCACAGTGGCTGTAAATCATTTACATTCCTACCAGCTGTACAGAGCACTTCTAAGGTAAGGCATACCCATGAGTGTTCTGAGCAGGGAGAAACACTTGGTTAAGCAGGGTTTCTATAATGCAGGCTTCTCAGAGTTCTGCAAGGAATTATAAAATTATAAGAGGGGACTACAATACTATTTTATCATAAGCACCCCAAATTTGTTTTTGGTAGGGGAAGTACCAAATAGCGCCTTGAATAATTAGGATTAAAAGGGGCAGAGCATTAAGGGTTATAAATTGGGCAGTGGTGTGCCATTTAAGGTCCTGCTCAGCCTGTCCCCTGACCATTCCCCTTTGGCATTATTTTACAGAAACCCTACAGGTGAGTGATAAGTATCAAACAAAGCATGTGCACTTTGAAATTGTGGGCCCCTCATTGCAGGAATCACCTCACCAATAACTCTTAAGAGACAACCTTTTACAGGAACAGTTTGTCAATCCTGAAATAGAAGAACACACCAATAGAGTCTCCCAGCACAGAGGTTCTCCAGACCTTAAAAGTCAGGAAAGATTCAAAGGGAAAACCTAGTCTGAACCCTTATTTTCTCCTTCTAGCCTCTAGCCTCTGGGAGCGCCTGACTACCTCCAGGTGAGGACATCTACAGGAGAAGATTATGGACTATGAAGGTATGCTCCATATATATACTGTTGTAAAAAAGAAACGTTAGGCAGAGAACATCGACTGTTCACCATCAGAGGAGAGAAAAAGGTAAGACCCAGACACAAGAAACATCTCTGAGAAGCCTGTACCATAGAAACCTGCTTAGCCAACTGTTTCTCCCTCTCAGTACACTCACGTGGATGCCTTCCCTTAAGGCTCATCCTATTTCATGGTTCTCTCTTCATGTTCCAAATACTGTTTCTTTGCTCTGTTCCAGTGAGCTTGGGTATGACCTTCTTGACACTAGGCCGAATCTCCCAGCACAGAGATTCTCACATCATGCACGTCTGGAGCCTGCTGACCTTATAATCTCTCTTAACCGTGTTCCAGACACTCACTGAGTGAGTCTGTTTACCATTTCTGATATAGTATATTACCACCTTTGGTATGGTATATAAACTTAACTAGATTGCTTTCAAATACACCATCTAAAATAAATTTTTGCATTGTTTAATTTCCATACATGGGTTCTATTTCTTAGTATTCTACAAAGATTTCTAAGCTTACCACTTGCTAAATGTAGTTTGAGAACCATGAGTTTAAAATGCTAATTACTTTATGGCACAGCTAGCTAGCTTTGTTGTTAAGTCTTCGTCTGAAATAAAAGTACCATAGATTAGCTGAGCAATCTGCTGTTGAAAAAGCAGGCACAAAAATGAAGCTTTCATTTTAGATCCATTGAGAAAGGCAAGCTCATCTCCAGGGTAATGCTTACTTGGAAGTGAAAGTCGCTCAGTCGTGTTGGACTCTTTGTGACCCCATAGACTATAGTCCATGGAATTCTCCAGGCCAGAATGCTGGCTGGGTAGCCTTTCCCCTCTCCAGTAGATCTTCCTGACCCAGGAATCGAACCAGGGTCTCCTGCATTGCAGGCAGATTCTCTACCAACTGAGCTAATAGGGAAGCCCCAGTGCTTACTTAGGAATAATTAAAACATAGGTTTTAAGCGTAAAGTAAGAATAAAAACTGAACCATTAAAACTATCTCTATACAAATATTCTTTTATTTACTTACTATGATCCTGGTAATGAATGTGGTATAATAAAAAATTAAAGTACCAATTGTTCCCCCACGGTGTAGCCTAATCCGCTCATCTCTAGCTGGGGCTCTCCAGCAGGCCACAGCTCTGTCAACAACACTCTCCTAGCTTCTAGTTCCCGTGCTTAACACCAAATGGTTGGGCTGTTAGCAGGAGCCTGAGGGCAAGGGTTAGGGGAGAGTAAGACTGCAAGCACACAGGGGATGCTAGGTGAACCACAGGGGTTAACCAGACTACCTCCATCTCATCTGCAATTCTGGCCCCCAAACCTTGTACAGCATCACAGTCAGTGTCCTCGACCTCCTCTCGGAACATTTCCTGCTTCTCCCGAGGCCTCTCGTGTGGCAGCTGGACTTCCGCCTTCATGTGCCAAGGTGAGTGGGCTCTGTGGTCCTCTGGACCATCATTCGTGCCTCAGCTCCTTCAAAGTCATGCCCTCAAACACTACTTCTTGCTCCCCATCCTTCTTACGGTCATCAACAGTCGCTCTGCCTCAGGCCTGGAGGCCACTCTGGTGCCTCGATCTCTCTTCCATCACCATTCCTGCCATCATTCTTAGGAATTCAAACATTGTTTTCAATGAGCTTTGACCTTTGCTTTCGTGGTCATATTATGAGCCTTGTCATCACTGTAACTGTGTTTGTCTAATAAATATCACTCTATTGCTGCCTCCTATCATTTTAGTTCAAGCCCTTTAGTGTCTTGAGTCTATCAGTTCTTCATTTCCCTCCTTACCTACCTTAGATTCACTGGCCCTCATTCCAATCACTCCTTTAATCAATACTTCAACAAACTTGCCTTTTTCCCTACTTCCCTTGTAGTTACTTGGTAAAAGCCCACCACTGGTTAAATCTAACTTTCTGCCCTTCGTTACCTGAACCAAGCAGGCTCATGTGGCTGGGAAGAAACATACAACCACACAGATTTGTCTTACTTAAAATATATAAATAAGTGGATCCCATTGCAACCCTACCGAAGTGCCCTAGTCAATTTGCCCTTTTAGAGGAATATTTTACACTTTCCCTTCTCACTCAGCTAATGATCTTGCTTTTTATTTGACTGGAAAATAGAAGCCGAAACCATCTGCATGTTCCCATCACAAATCTGCATCTGTAGCTGTTTTTACTCTTCTCTCTTTCCTTTGATGGATGAATGGTCCATCTCACCTATATATAATTCTCCAATGGAGTATGTTCCCTTGAGAAGCTGACTGCTTCAGTTAGCCCACTCTTTACTGGCTTCTTTCTGTCACCCTAAAACAAGCTACGATGCCTTCCTCAATCCTGCATCCTCTTCCAGCTACTACCCGATTTCTCTGTTCCTCTTTAAAACAAACTCTCTTTCCAATTTCACTACGTTCACATCCTCCATTTATGATCTCTCTTGAACCCACTCCAATCAGACATTTATCCCTACCACTTCACCTCTGTCACCTGATAATTTCCATGTCACTAAATCCAGTGGCCCTTTCTCAGTCCTCTCTTGACTCAGCAGTTGGTGACTTCCTCCTCGAGACGGTTTCTCCAGTTGGCTTCCAGGCATCTCCCAGTTTCTCACCCGTTTCACCAGCACTTTTCTCCAACTTCTCTTGCCAATCCATTCCCACTTCCTAGCCTGTAATCCCTCAGGGTAGTTCCTGACCTTTCCTTTAGGTTAGATCTATCCAAACTTACACTGACCTGCCTACCAGCTATTTTTGGATATTGAAGTGGCTCACCGTGTCTTTTACTCTACCTTGTAAGCCCCTGCAGGCCGAGGCCAACTCGGAGCCCTCCAGGGCCCGGTGTGCATGTGGGCAGGCAGGGGCTGTACCTGGTAAGTCTCGACGGGGCGGTTTTCCATGTTGAGGTCCCAGACTTTGACGGTCAGATAGTCTCTGGTCATGATACACCTCCCACTGTGGCTGAACTTCACATCCGAAATTGAAGAGATAATTTCAGAGAAAAATGACCTGTTGCTTGGATCTTCTGGCTCTTCAAAAACTGCAGAAAAGCAAAACACAACAAATTTAGTACCTCCTTATTAACTGATGTGAACGTGTTTGGGCCAGCTAGAAAGCCAACCTTCTAACTTGGCATAGGGTTGGAATTGGCAGACTGTAAGCTGCTCACAGACCTGTCAGCTCCCTGGCAGTAGAACAAGCTGTCACTGGTTTCTATATCATGTTTCTCATGGAAGGACTCTCACGGGGCTTGTCCCATTCACAGAGCTGACCGCTTGCACAGGCCCTGTTTCACATTTCCCCATGGTCGCTGGGTATCATTGTGATACCAGCAATGGTATACATTGCTACATACCAAAATGTAGTTTTTTTAGAAGCTTAAAATTTTTTTTTCTACTTTTTTGAGATGTAATTCACATACCATAGAATTTACTCATCTAAATTTTACACTTGATGTGATTATATTAAAGATAATACCACCAGCCATGCAATCATCAACAAAGCCTAAATTTGGGACATTTGCATTATCTCCTCCCCCCACAAAGAACCCTGAACTACTTCATACCTATTAGCACTTACTCCCGTTCCCTAATTTCTACAGCCATAGGCAAACACTAATCTATTTTCTTATTTTATAAAATTGCCTATTCTAAAAATTTTACATGAATGGAATCATACTATACATATATTTTATACTATATATTCTAGACCATGTAATGCTGCTATGAATATTCATGTACAAGTGTTTTGTGTGAACATATGTATTCATCTCTCTTGGATCATGATGTTTAATAGTGGGACTTTGCTGCTAGACTGCCTTAGGCTTAAGGTCAGACTACCGTTGTCTAGCTGTGTGACCTTGGGCAAGTTATTTAACTTTCCTGAGCTCAGTCTCATAGGTAAACTCTGGCTACAATGCCTTTTGTCTGTGTTTTCTATTTGCTCTGGTATCCAGTTGCTGCTTTTCTTTTCCCATAGAGTCAGCTGACTTTCACTTACAGGAATAAAAAAAGCACTTACAGGAATAAAAGACACTGAAGCTTATGGTAAGCTGCCTTAATTCATCTTTCTAACCTTTTTTTGAACTTCTCTAGTTCAAACTGGATGTACACCATACCTCTGGATATTTCCCATTTTTATGTCCTGATGGTTCCTCCTTCAATTGTGTCATATTCCGCTTGATTCATATGCCTCATCTTTTACTTACATATTATTTATTTTATACCAAATGATCTTTTCTCTTAAGTCCTATCACACTTGGTCTGGCCCGTCCACTTACCATTTGCTTGGGTTCTCTCCCAAAGAAAGCATCATTTTTCACAGTAGTATTTAACAACCCACAGCTTATCTTACTAGGATGTGAGCTTCTTGAAGACAGAATTTTGTTTTTTCTTATCTTTGTACTGAGGGTTTTGCACATAAATGTTCAATAAACATTTGTTGCTTAAGTTGCAGGATAAAAAAATCAATACACAGAAATCACTTGCATTTCTATATACTAACAATGAAAAATCAGAAAGAGAAATTAAGGAATCAATCCCATTCACCACTGCAACAAAAAGTATTAAATATCTAGGAATAAACTTTCCTAATTGGAAAAGACTGATGCTGGGAGGGATTGGGGGCAGGAGGAGAAGAGGACGACCGAGGATGAGATGGCTAGATGGCATTACGGACTCGATGGACGTGAGTCTGAGTGAACTCTGGGAGATGGTGATGGACAGGGAGGCCTGGCGTGCTGCGATTCATGGGGTCACAAAGAGTTGGACGCGACTGAACTAACAAACACATGAAAAGATGCTCAATTTGCTCATTATTAAGAGAAATGCAAATCAAAACTACAATGAGATATTACCTCACATGGGTCAGAATGGTCATCATAAAAAAATCTACAAACAATAAATCCTGACAGGGTGTGGAGAAAAGGGAACCCTCTTGCACTGTTGGTGGGAATGTAAATTGATACAGCCACTATGGAAGATGGTATGGAGATTCCTTAAAAAACTAGGAATAAAACCACCATATGACCCAGCAATCCCACTCTTAGGCATATACCCTGAGGAAACTAAAATTGAAAAAGACACATGTATCCCATTGTTCATTGCAGCACTATTTACAATAGCTAGACATGGAAGCAACCTAGATGTCCACTGACAGATGAATGGATAAAGAAGTTGTGGTATATATATACACAATGGAATATTACTCAGCCATAAAAAGGAACGTGTCTGAGTCAGTTCTAACGAGGTCGATGAACCTAGAACCTATTGTACAGAGGGAAGTGAGTCAGAAAGAGAAAGATAAATCTCGTATTCTAATGCATATATATAGAATTAAGAAAAATGGTACTGAAGAACATTTACAGGGCAGCAATGGAGAAACACAGAATAGACCTATGGACATGGGGAGAGGGGAGGAGAGGGTGAGATGTATGGAAAGAGTAACATGGAAACTTGTATTACCATATGCAAAATATGGCTCAGGAAACTCAAACAGGGGCTCTGTATCAACCAGGAGGGGTGGGATGGGGAGGGAGATGAGAGGGAGGTTCAGAAGGGAGGGGATATATGTATACCTATGGCTGATTCATGTTGAGTTTTGACAGAAAACAGCAAAAATTCTGTGAAGCAATTATCCTTCAATAAAAAATAAAAATATTTGTTGCTTGATTGGAACCAAAGCCAGATAATTTAACAAAATCTTGGCCTTATAAGTGGTTAGCTTGCATGACATTGAGTTATACATATTTGCCTACATTTAATTATTTTTGACCTACCATAATGGTAGTTGAGTATAGTTCTGCTTGATAAGTGCTTCTATTACAGTTTTAGGCTAAACAAAACATCAGCCTGCAGGTTACTGAGTAACTCTTCCCCCAAGAGTTTCTCTTCCTGCCCGTTCATTGCACTCACAGAGTTGCTATCAAATGCATGTAGAAAATCTAGAGGTGGAGACAGGATGGTGGAGTAGAGGGACGTGATCTCACCTCTTCTTATGAAAACACCAAAATCACAACCATCAACAAAAAAAAATGCTGGAACCTACCAAAAAGATATTCTAAATCCAAAGAAGCAGCCATTATGAGATGGTAGGAGGAGTGAAATCACAATAAAATCAAACCCCATGCCTGCTGGGTGGGCGACCCACAAACTGGAGAATCATACTACAGAAGTTCTGCCACAAGAGTGAAAGCTCTGAGCCCCATTTCAGGCTCCCCAGTCTTGGGGTCTGGCAACTAGAGGGGAAACCTTGGTAAATTTAAGAAAATTGAGATCATATCAAGCATGGTTCCAACCACAATGCTATATGCCTAGAAATCAACTATAAGGAAAAAAACTGCAGTAAAACAATTACAAACACATGGAGGCTAAGCAATATGCTACTAACCAACCAGTGGATCACTGAAGAAGTCAAAGCAGAAATAAACAAATACCCAGAGACAGATGAAAATGAAAGCACGAGGATCCAAAACACGGCAGCAGTTCTAACAGGGGAACTTGGGGCTGTTGGGGGCAGAGGGCGGGTTAAGGGTGGAGGGAAAGGATAGTTAGGGAATTTGGGATGGACATGTACATACTACTATGTTTAAAACTGATAACCAACAAGGACCTGCTGTATAGCACAGGGAACTCTGCTCAATGTTATGTGCAACCTGGATGGGAGGGGGTCTTGGGGAGAGAATGGATACATGTATATGTATGGCGAAGTCTCTTCACTGTTCACCTGAAACCATCACAACATTGTTTTTTAATTGGTTATACTCCAATACAAAATAAAAAATGTCTAAGAGAGAAGTTTATAGCAATATTGTCTTACTTCAGGAAACAAAAAAACCCTCAAAGAACATAACCTTACACCTAAGGCAACTAGAGAAAGAGGAACAAAACCCAGTTAGTAGAAGGAAAGAAACCATAAAGATTAGAGCAGAAATAAATGAAATAGATGAAAAAAAAGAAAAGATGAAACTAAAAGCTCATACTTTGAAAAGATAAATAAACTTGATAAACCTTTAGCCAGACTCATTAAGAAAAACAGGGCTCAAATCAGTAAAATTAGAAATAAAAAGTTACAATGGGGGTGAGATGGGATGGGAGGGAGGTTCAAAGGGGAGGGGACATAGGTATACCTGAGGCTGATTCATGTTGATGTATGGCAGAAACCAACACAATATTGTAAAGCAATTTTCCTTAAAAAAGAAAAGTTACAATGGACACTACAGAAATACAAAGGATCATAAACTACAAGCAACCAAATCCAATAAAATGGACAAATTCTTAGAAAGGTACAATCTCTCAAGACTGAACCAGGAAGAAATAGAAAATATGGACAGACCAATCACAAGTACTGAAATTGAACTTGTGATTTAAAAATTCCTAATAAAAGTCTAGGACCAGATGGCTTCACAGGTGAATTATACATTTAGAGAAGAGTTAACACCATATCCTTCTGAAATTCTTCCCAAAAACTGTATAGGGAGGAACACTCCCAAGCTCCTTCTATGAGGCCACCATCACTGTGATACCAAAAACAAAGATACCACAAAAAAGCACTGTTTACAGTAGCCAAGACAGAGAAGTAACCTAAATGTCCACCAACAGATGAATGGATAATGATGGTACATATACATAATGGCATATTACTCAGCCATTAAAAAGAATGAAATGCCATTTGCAGCAACATGGATGGGCCTGAAGATTATCACACTAAGTGAAGTAAGTCAGAGAAAGAAAATATCATGTGATGTCATTTATATTCAGAATCTAAAAACATGACACAAGTGCATTTATTTACAAAACCGGAACAGACTCACAGACTTTGAAAACAATCTTATGGGTTAAGAATTGATGCTTTTGAACTGTGGTGTTGGAGAAGACTCTTGAGAGTCCCTTGGACTGCAAGGAGATCCAACCAGTCCATTCTGAAGGAGATCAACCCTGGGATTTCTTTGGAAGGAATGATGCTAAAACTGAAGCTCCAGTACTTTGGCCACCTAGAAGATCATGGCATCTGGCCCCATCACTTCATGGGAAATAGATGGGGAAACAGTAGAAACAGTGTCAGACTTTGTTTTTTTGGGCTCCAAAATCACTGCAGATGGTGACTGCAGCCATGAAATTAAAAGGCGCTTACTCCTTGGAAGAAAAGTTATGACCAACCTAGATAGTATATTCAAAAGCAGAGACATTACTTTGCCGACTAAGGTCCGTCTAGTCAAGGCTATGGTTTTTCCTGTGGTCATGTATGGATGTGAGAGTTGGACTGTGAAGAAGGCTGAGCGCCGAAGAATTGATGCTTTTGAACTGTGGTGTTGGAGAAGACTCTTGAGAGTCCCTTGGACTGCAAGGAGATCCAACCAGTCCATTCTGAAGGAGATCAACCCTGGGATTTCTTTGGAAGGAATGATGCTAAAACTGAAGCTCCAGTACTTTGGGCACCTTATGCGAAGAGTTGACTCATTGGAAAAGACCCTGATGCTGGGAGGGATTGGGGGCAGGAGGAGAAAGGGACGACCGAGGATGAGATGGCTGGATGGCATCACAGACTCAATGGACGTGAGTCTGAGTGAACTCCGGGAGTTGGTGATGGACAGGGAGGCCTGGCGTACTGCGATTTATGGGGTCGCAAAGAGTCGGACACGACTGCGCGACTGAACTGAACTGAAAGGGGAAGGGAGGGATGAATACATTGAGAGTTTGGGATTGACATATATAGACTACTATATTTAAAAGAGATGACTAACAAAGACCTACTGAAGGACACAGGAAACTCTGCTCAGCATCTGTAATAATCTAAACGTGAAAAGAAGAATAGCTATACATATATGTATAACTGAATCACTTTGTTGTACACCTGAAACTAACACACTTTGTTAATCAACTATACCCCCAATATAAAATAAAAAATTAACCCAAATTCTTTGTAGAAAATCTAATGAGTTGTCTTTCAAACCTTGCTGAATTATACCATGAGCCAAACCAAAATACTAATTTTCCCAGCAACAACAAAAAAAACCCTGATCAATCAGAATTGGACTTGAGAGTTAAAAAACTCATTGAGACAGAAAAACATGAACTTGATACCATCTCTGACCCAGTGTCTCAGTCTGTGCCCTTACCTCTTGGTAAGCGCTAACAAGACCCCTGGACTCTGATTGGTGTCCTCATAGTTGGATACTAGATTTCCACCTTAGTTTCTCTGCAAGGTAATCTCATTAGGACCAGGGACTTAGAAACTCCAGGCATGCTCCATACAAACACTCCACAGAGAGGAATGATGGCCCTGAGGCTTGGTCGCCTCCTGCCCCGTGCATCTGGACAGTTTGAGTCAGTAAATGGGAAGGACTTTGCAAAACTGCACACTGATGGCAGTCAGTTCCTGCCTCTGTCACTTATCAGCTGCTCACATTTTCTTTTCTACTCTGAGATTCCATTTTCCCAGCTGCAGAATAGGCATGCTGCTTGGCACATAACTGGTCCTCAGTAAATATCAGCTGCTGATATTTTTATCATGAAAAGCATGCACTGATTCTCTATTAGCCAATCATATTTCACTTACTAAGCCTCTTGCGGGGCTTCCCTGGAGGTTCAGGCAGTAAAGAATCTGCCTGCAATGCAGGAGACCTGGGTTCAGTCCCTGGGTCAGGAAGATCCCCTGGAAGAGGGAATGGCTACCTATTTCAGTATTCTTGCCTGGAGAATTCTATGGACAGAGAAGCCTGGCAGGCTACAGTCCATGGGGCACAAAGAATTGGACAAGACTGACCAGAGAGAGAGAGAAGCCTGGAGGGAGGATTAAATTAGGAGTCTGGGATTAGCAGATACAAACTACTAAATAGAAAATAGATAAGCAACAAGCACAGGGAACTATATTCAATATCCTGTAATAACTATAATGGTAAAGAATATGAAAAATAATATATATGTATAACTGATTCACTTTGTTGTACACCTGAAACTAACATCACATTGTAGGTTAACTACACTTCAATAAAAAAAGACTCTTTTGAGAATTTGGGACTGAAGACTGCAGAACCTGGGGGCTATTTAAATGATGTAAATATGTAAAAGAGTATTACAAGGTTATACCTAGGAATATGTTCTCCAAATGTTAGGCATATTGGCAGGCCAGTGTGGCAGCACTGTAAAGGCTTAAAGTGACAGCCCCAGAAGATGGAGGTGAAATGAAGAAACATAATGTTTAATCAACTCATCACAAGTTCATGTAGAATGCAGAGACCAGAATATAGATAACATGCCTACCTGCACAGCACTGCAGGTCATTACATGTCTGTGCTTATCCAAGTCTTAATATTAGCTCCACGAACTCCTTCCATTCATTCAGCAATGATATTCAATGCTATTAATATTTACTGTTTATGGGAAGCTTATTATGTTTCAGGCCCTAGACTTTTCACATTTTATCTTATTTAATCCTTATAACAATCCCACAAAGTGGGAACCACGGTTTCTTATTTTACAGATGTGGAAAACTAAGGCACAGAGAGGTTTTGCCGCCCGTAGGAGGACGACACAGCGAGATGGAGTAGCTTACCTGGGTGTGTGTGTGGGTGGGTGGGTTAGTCACGCAGTTACGTCTGACTCTTTGCGACCCCGTGGACTGTAGCCCGCCAGGCTCCTCTGTCCGTGGGATTTTCCAGGCAAGAATATTGGAGTGGGATGCCATTTCCTCCTCCAGGGGATCTTCCAGACTCAAGGACTGAACCCGCATCTCCTGAATTTCTTGCCTTGGCAGGCGGATTCTTTACCACTGCACCACCTCGGAAGCCCATAGCTTACCTGAAGTAGAATTTTGAACTGGGGTTTGTCTGACTTCAGAGTCTCTGTTCTTAATCTTGGTGCAATGCTGCCTTGAACCATGTACAAGACCTTATTTTAGGAGCTGTAAGAAATACCAGGTGGCATCTACATAACATCGTGGAACTCTAAAACTGGAAGTCTCTTGCTTTTTTCGTTATCACACTAAATATTTTTTTATTGTGCATCAGCTAGATGCACAATAGGGCATCTAGGGCTCTTAATGATGACTAGTCCTCCTCTAGTCTGCTGACAACACAAGTCCTCAAGAGAATGAATCGATTTCAAACACTTAAGGTACATAGCTTCTCTACCAAAAGCTCCTGAGTTCAGGCCTTACTCCATCATTGGCAAGCAAAGGTTGGGTCCCCAGGACTTTGTATGACCCTGTCAAGACCCTCACCACAGGAAGCCTAGGCCTTCAGGACATCTCTTACCCCTGGATTCTAATCCTTGTGGTCTGTCATCAACAAGGCAGCCTTTCCTCCCTCTGTCCCTCTCCCCTAGTTTATGTGCACTGACATTTGAAAGATTACATTTATCTTTTCTATAGAATACAAACTCTATAAGGGTTGGGGTTCTTGTCTATTTCATTCTACTGTATTCCCTGGAACATAGGAAATGCTCAGTAAATATATTAAATGAGTGAATATTGATGATCCATTTTAATTTTTAAATGAAAATAATACTTATCTACTAAGCAGGTCCTAAAAGGAATCTATCAAACCAATGCTTTATTCATCCAGATTGAAGTCCTTGAAAAGTACGAAAAATATGTCACCTGTAATTCAAGTTTTTCACTAATGCAGGCTGAGCCATCATTTTTTAGTTATTTAAGTGTCTCTTGTGTGCATGCACACACATACTACACTTAGTATATTACCTAGAACACGCAAATTAGAAAGTATCTGTTGGGTGATGCATGCCAGGCCCTGAACTATATGCTAAATAGACCTAGTCCTATCCTTGTGGAACTCACAGGCTAGAGGAGGAGATAAACATTAAACAAGCCACAGATTCTGCTGCAGATGTGAATAAGTGAGTTTACTGCATTATCAGTGTAGCAATAAAGGTGCTGGGAAATGCGCTTGTGGAACGCAAATGACGCATCACTGATTCTGTGTCATCTACTGAACAGGTGGTCCAAGTAGATCCAGTGCTTGAGTGATCGACCTCTAGACAAATCAGAACTGGTATTTCTCCTGAAGACTCTTGACTTGGCATTACCAATCCCGCTGATTTGCGGGGTTTCCGACTAGCTTCTAGAAAATAAAGACATCAAGAGAAGAAAAGAAGAGAACCATGACAGAGGAGGAAGCAGCCACGAAGAGAATCCTAACAGCACAGAACTATTCACTGTGGACGTGTCAGACTTGCCAACAGGATGCTTGTGTCTTGGAGACCCCCGTAATGACATTAACAACAATGATCATGACATCTACCACCCTTTCTTGGTCCTCATGCTTTGCATACATCATCACATTTAATGTTCAAACCTATGAGGAAGGTACTCTCACTGTCCTAATTTATAGACGAGGTAGATCAGGAGAGGCTGAGTAACTTGCCTAGAATCATGCAGGTAATGAGTAGTGGAGATGGTCTTTCTACTGACCATCTGTCTGCCTCACTAACCCTGCCTCCACGACTTGGCCTCTCCTTGCTTTGTCAGCATCGTTTCTGTTTAAACAATCAAGTCACAGTAGACTCCCTCATATTTTAGACATACCTGTGCATGCCTACTTCCATGTCTCTGCTCCTTCTTATCTCTTCCCCTGCCCACCATGGGCTACCAGGAAAAACATCAGACTGGAAATCAAGAATGCTGGGTGGAATCTATGCTGGATTCAAATTAGCTGGCTCTTAATAATACCTACTACCCGTTAAGCTACCACTTACACCATGTGCCTTACACGCATTAATTCATTTGCTACTCACAGATCTTATTTTGCTTTTCCACAAATCAGTCCCAGCAGGCACAGATGCTCTCAGTCTGTTTTCAGCCTAAGCTCTTAATCTCTCTCTATTGTCTCTCATTTGAATGACTGGACAACATCAACTCAATGGACTGGTTTCCTTGTCTGTAATATGATGGAGGTAGGATTGCCAACCAGGTCCCTCCCAGCTCTCAGACAATAAGTTGACGAAGTCCACTGGTCTTGTCTTTCATCTTTCCTCTACTTTTTTTTAAAAGTCTCAATTAAAAAAAAAAATACCAGGCAACCCAGAGGCAAATAACTTTTTAAAACAGAGCAAGTAAAGACAGATGATATAATACCCTTTAAAATAACTGTTTCATAATTTCAACAAATAAAATGCCTGATTAAGAATTTTCACAGATAATTAGAAAATATATTAAAAAGAACCAAACAAGGGTGATTAGAACCCAATAAAGGCATTTAGCAGTGGAGCAGATACAACTAAAGAGAATGAGTATACTGGAATATCTCCTCCAAAAGAACAGAGAGAATAGAGAATATAAAAAGATTTCACAGAAACAGAGAACACATTGATAAAAGTTAATACATATAATTGGAGCTGAAGAAGAGAATAGAGAGTATATTTTAAAAGAAAAATTTCAAAACTAATGAGTTATCAGGACACTATTTTAAAAGCACTACAATCTCCAGACAGAAGCACACACACACACACAGTACACTGTAGTACAACTGCTAAAAAGCAGGGTCCACTTCCTCCACTAATGCCCATTATCCTAGGCTAGCCCCTCATCATGACTCCAGAACACTCGGGAATTTGTCAGGGATTCTGGATGCTGCAGTCAGTTGAGCTTTGGAAAGTCCTACTCAATCTGGGGGGTTGATGATGCAGTTAGTCTATAAAAAGTGCTGAGAAGTCCTGCAGGTAAAAAAAGACCTAAAGAGACATTTCTCCAAAAGAGACATACAGATGGCTAACAAACATCTGAAAAGGTCTTCAACATTGCTCATTATTAGAGAAATGCAAATCAAAACTATAATGAGATATCACCTCACATAGGTCAGAATGGCCATCATAAAAAAATCTATGAACAATAAATGCTGGAGAGGGTGTGGAGAATAGGGAACCCTCTTGCACTGTTGGTGGGAATGTATGTTGATATATAGATATAGCTACTATGGAAGACAGTATGGAGATTCCTTGAAAAACTAGGAATAAAACCACATCAGTTCAGTTCAGTCGCTCAGTCGTGTCTGACTCTTTGTGACCCCATGAATCGCAGCATGCCAGGCCTCCCTGTCCATCACCAACTCCGGAGTTTACTCAAACTCATGTCCATCAAGTCGGTGATGCCATCCAGCCATCTCATCCTCTGTCGTCCCCTTCTCTTCCTGCCCTCAATCCCTCCCAGCATCCATATGACCCAGCAATCCCACTCCTAGGCATATACCCTGAGGAAAGCAAAATTGAAAAAGACACACGTACCCCAGCGTTCACTGCAGCACTATTTACAATAGCTAGGATATGGAAACAACCTAGGTGCCCATGAGCAGATGAATGGATAAAGAAGCTGTGGTACACATACACAATGGACTATTACTCAGCCATAAAAAGGAACACACTGGAGTCAGTTCTGATGAGGTAGATGAACCTAGAGCCTGTTATACAGAGTGAAGTCAGTCAGAAGGAGAAAAATGAATATTACATACTCACATTTATATGGAACTGGAAAGATGGTACTGATGAAATTATTTGCAGGGCAGCAATGGAGACATAGGCACAGAGAGAACAGACTTATGGACACAGGGAGAGGGGAGGAAGGAGAGGATGGGATGTATGGAGAGTGTAACATGGAGACATACATTACCATACATAAAATAGATAGCTAATAGAAATTTGCTGTATGACTTGGAACTCAAACTGGGGCTCTGTAACAACCGAGAGAGGAGGGAGGTGGGAGGGAGGTTCAAGAGGGAGGGGACATAGGTAGACCTATGGCTGATTCATGTTGCTATTTGGCAGAAACCAACATAACACTGTAAAGCAATTATCCTTCAATTAAAAATAAATGTAATTATTAAATTTTATCTAGGAATCCAGATTTCTCAAACCTTACAGTATTGAATTTTGGACCAGAAAATTCTTTGTTTGGCACAATGTAGGATGTTTAGCAATATCCCTGGCCTCTGCTCACTAAACCACATGCTTCAACTGGGACAACCAGAAATGGCTCCAGAGATTGCCAATCCCAAAGCCACGATTGCCCCTGGTTGAGAACCACTGCTTTAATCCTGCTTTCAAGTCTTATTGAATCAAACCACCTCCCTTCCCCTGTTCCATTTTATTTTTCTTGGAAAATCACTTGCAACCCAGTATCTCTCCAGAACAGACCTCCTGAGAATCTGCTTTGGGTTATCATGCTACAGTCAACAGAGAAATGAATAAAGAAGACGAGGTACATATACACAGTGGAATATTACTCAGCCATAAAAAGGAATGAAATTGGGTCATTTGTAGAGATGTGGATGGATCTAGAGACTGTCATACAGACGGAAGCAAGTCAGAAAGAGAACCACAAATGTCATATATTAATGTGCATTGGTGGAATCTAGAAAAATGGTATATAGATGATCTTATTTACAAAATAGAAATAGAGACTCAGATGTAGAGAACAGACGGATGGATGGCAAGGGGGAAAAGGGAGGGGTGGGATGAATTGGGAATTGATACACACACACACACACACACACACACACACACACACACACACACACTATTGATACTAGGTATAAAATTGGTAGCTAATGAGAACCTACCGTATAGCTCAGGGAACCTACTCAGTGCTATGTGGAAAGAAATCCAAAAATGAGGGGATATATGTATTAAATCCTAAAGGAAATCAACCCTGATTATTCATTAAAAGAACTGATGCTGAAGCTACAGTTCCAATACTATGGCCCCTGATACGAGGAGCCGACTCATTGGAAAAGACCCTGATGCTGGGAAAGATTGAAGGCAGGAGGAGAAGGGGATGACAGAGGATGAGATGGTTGGATGGCATCATCGACTCAATGACATGGGTTTGAGCAAACTCCAGGAGAGAATGAGACAGAGAAGTCTGGTGTGCTGCAGTCCAAAGGGTCACAGAATTGGATATGCCTTAGAGACTGAACAGCGTGGATGATTCACCTTGCTGTACAGTAGAAACTAACACAACATTGTAGAGCAACTATACTCCAATAAAATTTTTCTTAAAAAGCGCTGACACTTCCTTTCAAATCCTACAGGCTATAATAGGTGTCCGGTACAGACGGTGTTTTGTGTTCTAACATGTACGGACAATGGAGCCAAAAAAACTGATGCTGAAGCTAAAGTTCCAATACTATGGCCCCTGATATGAGGAGCCGACTCATTGGAAAAGACCCTGATGCTGGGAAGGATTGAAGGCAGGAGGAGAAGGGGATGACAGAGGATGAGATAGTTGGATGGCATCATCGACTCAATGACATGGGTTTGAGCAAACTCCAGGAGAGAATGAGACAGAGAAGTCTGGTGTGCTGCAGTCCAAAGGGTCACAGAATTGGATATGCCTTAGAGACTGAACAGCGTGGATGATTCACCTTGCTGTACAGTAGAAACTAACACAACATTGTAGAGCAACTATACTCCAATAAAATTTTTCTTAAAAAGCGCTGACACTTCCTTTCAAATCCTACAGGCTACAATAGGTGTCCGGTACAGACGGTGTTTTGTGTTCTAACATGTACGGACAATGGAGCCAAAAAGTACCATGATGCTATCTTTCACGGCGCCTGGCCCCGGGCAAGCACCTCAGACAGTTCAGACGACTGGCCACCTGAATAAGGTACTGGAATCACGGGAAAGAGTCAAACCACAGATCAGAGAGAGGAACAGTTAAGAAGGAAGCTGCTAACTTTGGAGAAACCTAAAACTACATTTATGATAAGTGGGGCAAAAGGAGAAAGGAAGCATGCTGTGTGCTGGGAGCAGAGTCTGGGGACAGCGGAAGAAAGAATGGAGGGAGACCACAGGTAAAGGCTGATCCTGGGCCGGCTCCTCCTTCTGGACCTCACACTGGACACTGCACAGGAACTCACGCCATGACGGAGGGTCAGGAGGGGGCCCAACGCCTCTATCCCATATGGTGTGGGGGCTGAGCACGCAGGTAGTTCCAAGCTCAGCGGGTGTGGGTGGAAAGTCAGCTCTGTTGCTTATGTTATGAAGCCTTGGACAAGTGGCTTGATCCTTCCAAGCTTCATTTTCCTTATCTGTCAAATAGACATCAGAGGAACATATACCCTCTAGTGTGGCTGAGGGACAGATGAGATCTTTCATGTCAAGTGCTTAGCACAGCGCTTGTACCCACAATAACACAGGAGGCAGCAACAACGCAGAAGTGGTGCTGCTTAATGCGAACCTGCTGTGCAATGAGTCCAGAAGCCGCATGTGCTTTTCCACTGGAACCAGATCTTAAGAGCCACTGATTGTTAAATCGATTTCTAGGTCTTCTACCTGGGCCATTACATGGACACACAACAGCTTGTCTTTGGACCATCAGTTGATATATACCTTCCTCAGTATATGCACCTCTCATTTGGTGCTGAACACTGTTCGCCCCTTCCCGCCCCACCCCCATTCTGATGACTCAGGCACATGAGAGAGAGAATCAGGGAAACTGGGGAGGGGGGTAAAAAAGGAACAAAGTCAGAATCGCACAGGGTTTTAAATTGCCCACTTCTGCTGACATTTCTTCTGTGCAGAAGCACAGCTGGCAGGCTTTTCCATTTGGAGACACGGCCGACAGTTTTCCCACAATGGGGATACAACTGGCAATCTTCCTATAGAGTAAGGCAGATGGCAATTTTCCTTCAGAGGTATGTGCAGGCCACAGTTTTGCCCCTGGAGAGGAAAGGCTCACTGATTGAGATGCAACCAGTAATCTTTACTATACAGAAGACACATTGAATAATTTTGTCCAGCAAGAAAAATAGCCAACAGTTTTCCCACAGTGGGTAAGAATGCCCATGGACCGATAATGCTTGCCTTTATCCAGCTAAGGACAGCAAGAGAAGAAGTTTAAGATTTAATTAGTGGCTATTGTACACTGTAGGCATAATGACATGTCTCCAGACATGAGCTGGAGACTGGAGCTTGGATCAGATGAAGACTTAGCGGATTTTGAAGTGGGAAACGACCAAGCCCAGTGGGCTCTACTTTTACAATTTGTTTTTCATACGGACCTTCACTAATTATACAAGTGACTGTTTAACAGTGAAGACTGTAGCAATACAATGCATAGCATGATGGAGCAGGAACAGTTCATCTAGGAGAGAACTGTGGTCTCTGACTTTGTATAACTGTTTCCATGATATTTCTGCATGTATTATAATTCATAAATGCCATTTCTTTTAATAAATAATCATTTGGAGACTTCCCTGGTGGTCCAGTGGTTAAAGATCTGCTTTGCAATGCAGGGCACACAGGTTCGATCCCTGGTCGGGGAACTAAGGTCCCACATGCTGTGGACCAACTCAGCCCATGTGCTGCAACTACTGAGCCCATGCACCAGAGCTAGAGTCCCTGAGCTGCAATGAAAAATCCCACGTGCCACAGCAAAGATCCCTCGTGCTGCCACTAAGACCCGAGGCAGCCAAATAAATAAATAAATACTGAAAAATAAATCATCATTCAAAGTGAAGATACAATGAGCCAAAACATTTTTTTCTAGAAAAAAATGGACCTAAAATTCTCAGGCAAGCAGAAATGATGAGACAATCTGGGGTAGTGTGATCTCAGCTGCTCTGACTGGGTAAGACTTAAC
This sequence comes from Aepyceros melampus, assembly GCA_006408695.1. Classification (NCBI taxonomy): domain Eukaryota; kingdom Metazoa; phylum Chordata; class Mammalia; order Artiodactyla; family Bovidae; genus Aepyceros; species Aepyceros melampus. The sequence continues at coordinate 356,510 of SJXQ01002128.1, read as the reverse complement.
AGGAAGCTGAACCCTGAACGACTAGTCAGCTCTAGATAGATCAGAGGTTGGCAAACTTTTCCTGTCAAGGGCCAGGTAGCAAATATTTTAGGCTTTGAGGGCCCTCTGGTCCCTGTTGCAACTGCTCAATCCTGCCTCTGTGGCATGAAAGCAGCGGAGAGAATATGTAAGCAGATGAGCGTCTATTCCAATGAAGCTCTATTTATGGACGCTGGAATCTCAATGTCATCTAATTTTTACGTGTCATGAAACAGTCTTTTTGCTCAATCATTTAATAAAATGTAAAAATGTTATTCTTTGCTGGCGTTGTGCCAAAGCAGGAGTAGGTCAGACATGCTTGCTGACTCTCGATGAATACATTTTGGGGTTGTAGGGGTGCTTCCTATGCTAGACAGGGAAACCAGCGTGAGTTCGTGCCTGGGTGATACATATATCTGAGGGGACAATGGGAGCCTGGGACTAGCAGCACAGATTGCTCGTGTGGGAAGGCTGGAAGATGAGATCATTGCTTAGGAAGATTTGCTACGACTTACTAAGGAATGTCTCTCTGCTGGTACAGGAGATGTCAGTGGTCTTTGGAGCCGACATCTGGTTGGAACCCATGCTCCACCATTTACAGGCTGGATTGTCTTTGTCAAGTTTTTGTACCAAGATTCAGTTTCAATGCTTTCAGTATGCAGACATCTGTTCCCGTTTTTGCACGGTTGTCAGAATCCACCGAGCTCAGTGCCTGACACGTGATCAGAAGGTGACAAACACTAGTGTCGCGTACTCTTCACCCGACATAGTTTGACTGCCTGGTAGGTGTGAGGTGCTCTGATAGGTGCTGGGGTTACAAGAGTGAGCTGGATGGAAAAGATCTTGTGTTCTTTGGCACTTCCTTCAACAAGGAGTGGGCCCATTTACTTGGGCCGGGGAGGGGGGCGGCAGTGCTTTTTCTTTTTCCCTAAAGGAAAAAAAGCTGCTAATTTTCACCCACCCCCCAAAGATGTCTATATCATAATTCCCAGAACCTGTGACTGTGTTACATGCCAGCGGGGAATTAGGTTGTTGAGTACTTGGCTTTAAAGTGGGGGCAGTTATGTTGGAGCTGTGTCATCTGGCTGTGCCCAGTGTAATGACAAGCATCTCTCTGTATGGAGGAGGAGGAGGCAGGAGAGGCTTTGTCAGAGGATGCAGGGTGAGAGGGACTCAGCCATCGCTGGCTTGGAAGATGGAGGGAAGGGCCAGGAGCCCAGGAAAGTGGGCTGCCTCCAGAGTCTCAAAAAGGCAAGCAGCAGACACCTCCCCCACCTCCCAACCCCTGCACAGAAGCTCCAAGCAGGAGCCCACCCTGCAGACCCAGAAGATAAACACGGTGGACTTCTGACCTCTGGAACGTAAGATGATAACTTCCTACTGTTTCAAGTCACTGTGTTTACTAAGTGTGTGGTCATTTAATGTAGTAATAACAGGAAATTAATACTCCTCTTTCCTCAGACAGTGCATACCAGAGTGGGTTGCCATTTCCTTCTCTAGGGGATCTTCCCAACCCAAGGATCAAACCCAGGTCTCCTGCATTGCAGGCAGATTCTTTACCGTCTGAGCCACCAGGAAGCCCCCATAAAGGGGGAGATACGGTTATGAGCTCTCCCCACTGACTCTGGGCAGCTGCTCTTACTTTTCTGGGCCCCAGCGGCTGCTGGCTCTGCCTGCAGGTCCCTGAAGAGACTGCTCCCTTTCCGCAGCTGCTCCTCTCCAGCTGGCCCAGAAGGCAGACCAGAGCAGGCTGGGCTGGGTTCGTCACAGCTCAGCCACCATCTCCTCCCAGCATCCTGGTTGCTGCCTGCATGGGCTGACACCATCCAGAAAAACTTGAACACGGTGACTGCAAAGCAGAGCAAGTCAAGCAGCTCACGGACCATGAGGATTTAGCAGCAGAACATGAGGTTGCGTGTGACCCTGCTGTGCCCACGAGAACTCTTCCCAAAGCAATGTCACTTACAGTGACGCCCCACAACGAGTAGCCAGCAGTCCCGCCCACTGGGCCTGGCAGGCAAGGCCGTTCCTATCAGGCCCCAGATCAGCACTCCAGTGTTGCTGCCCAGTTCTCACTGGCTCAAACTCTCCATGGCAGCTGACTGGCCTATTTGTCATTTCTGCTGGGGTCAGAGAACTCCTTTCTCCAGGTGCCAGTCAGGTGGTGAAAGAGATGAAGCATGCATGGATATACACCAGGGAGCGCTAGGGAGTGCTAGGGATTGTGGCAAACTGGAGTTTCCACTCAGCTCCAGCTGACTGTGACCACCCAGAAGTGTTGGTCCGGCATAGCCTGATCATCTTGTTTTAAAGTCTAAATTTTTCCATGGAACCCTGATGCTTCATTTTAACAACTAATTGAGAATTTTTAGGATGCAGTTAAACAGAAGTCACCTGTAAGCCTTGTGGGCTGCTGTTTGTGACCTCTAGTTTGTATGCTTTACTAACGATGGCCGATGTTTATGGCGCACTTATGCGCTAGAGCTTGATCCATGCTCATTCCCTTCCTGTCTTAGTTCTGTCTGCTGTTACAGAATACCACAGACTGGGTAGCTTACAGACAATAGAAATACAGAGTTCCACAGGTTGAAAGTCTGACAGCAGAGTGCCAGTATGGTCACATTTTGGTGAGGGCCCTGCTCGGAGGTGCAGAGGGTCATTTTCTGGTTGTGTCCACATGGACACATGTTGTATTCATGAGGGCTCTACCTTCATGACCTCATTATCTCCCAAAGGTCCTACTGCCTCATAACTGTGACATTGGGGGTTAATAGACCAGCATAAATATTGGGGGCTAAAACCAGTCCAGAATACCATTCTATCTCTGCTCCTCTGTTTCTCTGACTCCTGTTCAGCCATCAGGGCTCACTGCCTCTTCCAGGAAGCCTTCCTTGACCACCACAGCATCCTTTCCTTCCTCTCACTGGATAATGTGGCCATACTTTTCCCTATTACTGACTGTACTGTGCTTAGTCGGTCAGTCACGTCATTACTTGTAAATTCCGAATATATAATATGTATATATATATATATATATTCGGAATTTACAAGTAAGTCAGCCTAGTTCAGGGAATGGGATCCACAGAAAGGCAGCACTAGCAGTAGCTATAGCACATGCTTCCCGCCTGAATGAGCTTCATCTCACAGCTCAGGAAACAGAGGCGTGGAGAGACTGGGACACTAAGGGCCACGTGCTCCCCGCTCATGTGCTCTGGGCTTAGATCTTTCTCCTGAAGGAGCCTCAGCTGGACTCTGTGATCTAAAGACAGGGGAAGTGAGGACCTGCCTGGCCGAGGGCTCACCTGCCAATCTAAAGGCTGAACTGGGTCTCCCATCCACAGGCAAGTTCATTCGTGTGGAGCCTGACTGTCTCCCTTTGTGAGGATTAATCATTTATTAGCCCGGCGGGGCAGGTGTCTTTTGAAGAAACACCATTCTGGAGAGATACTTATTGAAGGAGGGCTCTGAGCATCTTGTCGCCAGCTGGCAGCAAGAAAGGGCGGCTCTAGTCCAGACAAGATGATGAGCTGGCAGTGGGTGTCTTGACAGGAGCCTAATGAAGAAATGTGGTAGCAGCAAGGCCCAGCTTTACAAGCCCACATATTTGGTCTTTCACTGTGTGATAGCCCTCTGTTTATCGGGGGGGGCGGGGAGAGACAACAAAAGGGTTCATGGGGCTGTATGTCTCCTGCTGTGGATTTGTGTGTCCTATAGCCAGTGGGCTTCAGCAACATGACACAGGCCCCTAGGTGCACTCAATACATCACAGGTTAAACTTCTTACCTCCCTGCTTTCTCTTTCTCTCTCTCATAATTTGTTTCCAACAGGAAACTCCGTGCAGCTGCTCTGAGAGAAGCTCCAACTCCCCAGGGAACCTCTGCCCAGGTGGCAGACACCGAGAGTGTGTGGCCCTTATTAGGGGTGATGGCTGGAAAGCTGGTTGTCATGGCACCGTGAGGCCAGGGCTGCACTCCCAAGATGCCCCCATTTTCTAGGCTGTCTACATAATCACTGCAATGAGAGGCGTAAACACGGAAAGGGAGAGAGGAGCAGCTCCCTGCTGACAGTCATATCCTTGCAGAGCAGAACAAGGAGGGTCTGTCTGGGCACGGCCCAAGCACACAGCACGGAGGGGTGCTGGTGGGGGCTGCCCACTGCCTCACTGTTTTCCCCATGCTCTGCCTCTGTGTTCTCAGCGCCGGCTTTCGACAGGAAAACACTGCTCTTGACTTACAGTCAGCGTTGTGCCTGAATGTGCCTGGAACTTGCATACATGGAGAGGTCAGAGCTACTGTCTTCAAGTAGACGGAGTCATTGCCTCCCATCCAGACACTGTGCTAACTATGTGTGATAGTCCATTCCACTCTCACAACCTGTCTGCTTTACACTTTAGGGATGTGAGATCTTTTATAAACATGTATCATTCATTCATTTAGTATGCTTTAGTAGTCGTGATACATCAGCCATCTATCTTTGTCCCAGGCCAGAGAGAGGCAGAGCTAGGATGTAAACCCAGCTCTGGTTCTATGACTGGACCCTACTGTCCCCCTATTCTGCATCATTTCTCCTCCAGTTCAATGTTTAGAGAGGGTACCCCTGTCTGGTGCTCACAGACACAGGGAGCCCCCTGTCCTACTTCCGAGGGCATGGTCCTAGTAAAATGAACTGAATGGGTCTAAGGCTTAAACCTCTGATTTAGACTTCATTAGCTGTGTGTTCTCACTGACCACAGAGAATTAATCAGAGCAGAGATGTCTCTTGGTGGACCTAACATCACGCACCAGTGGTGATGTCCAGAAGAGTCACCGACTTTGTTGAGCACCTTATCACCTGCTAGGCCCTCCCCCTAGCTCCAGACATACCATCACCACTTTGAGACCTCTGGGACCTGGAAGCCTCTGGTTTTGGACGCAGAGAAAAGGCACATTTTGCAATCACTGGAGCAAATAAAGGCTTTATCCCTTAGCAAGCACTTTAATTCTTAATGACTAGGACAAGAGGAGGGGGTACTGTCTGTGCCCAGTTCTCGTTTGTAATTTGGCTGAAGAGTCAGAGATCTCTTCATCTCCACTGTGACTCACGCCATGCCTACGGGGTTATCCTAACTAGGTGGCTCAGAAAACAAGGGCACCATGGTGTGTTCATTTCCTGGAAGCCAGACTCCACTAGTGAGATGCCTGTGCTGTTCTCTGCTCTCCAGCTACCTGGCCTACCCAGCTTCCTCCCTGGGAGGGGGGCTTTCTAGACATTATCAACAACTTCAACCCTGGGCTGTACACTGGGGTTTAAATCTGGGCTCCACCCTTGACTCAGTCCTTGACTTCACATAAATTACTTGCTTTTTTGAGTCTCCACTTTCTCATCTGTATCTCTGCACTCCTGGATTATTGTGATAAGAATAAAACATTTATAAATCACACTGACTTCTTACTGTGGGCCAGGCATTATCTCATTGAGTTCTCACAACTCAATTATGCAGGCTGTTATTGTCCTCATTTCATAGAGGGAGACTCTGAAGCTTAGAGAGAAAGGTTAAGTTCAAGTCCAAGAACTTCAAGATACCCGCACTGGGTTTGTCTGACCCTAGAACCATGACATTGGCCATGACAGCATGCAGGGGATCTCCTGCATTTCGAATGTTCGCCTTATGCCCCTTTGCTTTTACGAAAGACCTATGCTAGTATCTGTTTTCACTAACCTAACTAAAAGAAATACAAAGAGGATTTTCACTTTTACAAAAAAAAGCTAACATTCAATATCTCTATTTACATATGTTTTAAGAGAAGAATGCATACCACATTTTCTCTAATATTAGATCCTTTATAAACATGTCTAATTAACTCACTTGTTCACTCATCCATTCATTTACTATGCTTTAGCAGCCATGATACATTGGGCCCTATCCTCAAAATGCCTCTACTTCTTAATAACCTTTCTTGGGGCTAGTGACCATGTTTTGTAGCCACACAGATTTGTAGTTTTTTGCCCTTAATAGAGAAGGTTCTGAATTTTGAATAGAGAAGGTTCTTAGTAAAAAGTGACCGAAAAATGCTACATGTCAGGACTTTGGGGGAACATCTAGGATACCTTGAGGATGATGTTTGACATCACAATTCATTTTAACATCTGACATCATGTTCCGAGTAAACATTATTTGGTCAGCATTAGTAAACATTATTTTCTCTCTTTAATGTTGGGAACCTAAATTTCAAATTCAATTTTTAAATGAACTTTCTATTAGAAACCGTCCATAATTTCACATCCTCTTATCCCACCATGTTACACTGGAGCAGTAACTGCATCGTAGGAGGCTGTCTATCCCATTGTGTTTAGCACAAAACCTTGCTCACACTTATTGACCCATTCCTTGCTTTGTTTGATCTCTCCATCTTTTTCCTAAGCTTGATGATCCCATTTATCTTAGATGTAACTCTTCATTTCCCTACATTATAGGGGTTTTCGAATGACACTAAAATTTCAAGATGAGCTAGTTGACCCCAGGATTAAGGATGACCATCCAAGAGATACATCCTATTTAAATCCTAATGTTCAGGTTAAAGATATAAGAGAAGATAAAAGCAAGTATCATTATAAGCCCCCTAGGGATGAGCATTCCCCTGCCCTCTGCTGCCTCCGGGCTGTGCTTGATGATGATGGCAGACCAGCAGGTGCCTTGAGTAATTTAGCAGATAAAGGGACCTGCACGGATGGGGCGGAAAGCTGCTTGACTGGACAGCTGATCTCACAACTCAGTTATCGATGCCACCTACAGAGCTGTCAAAATAGAATTATGTGAACCACACGGGGGGCTTAAATTAGCTGATATACTTAAACATGTGTCAATTACACACGAGAGAGTCCCTCCTTCCCTTCTGTATCCTCCAGTGCTGGCCAAGCACTGGAGGTGGCTGAATTCATTACATGAAGCAAGAAATAAACCCATGGTAAACTATGATCTTTGTCAGTGTATTAGATTCATCTTTTCTGGGGCTTGACTTTCTCAAGCTGTAGAAAGGAAGAAAGACTCTGAGCTCAAAGGGTTTTATGAAGATCAATTAAGATAACAGATGAGGGGCTCCCCTGGAGGTCCAGTGGTTAAGACTGTACCCTTCAATTGCAGGGGGTGTGTTTGATCCCTGGTTGGGGAAACTAAGATTCTACATGCTGCATGGTGCAGCCAGTAAATAAATAAAAGATAACAGATGAGAAGGGGTTTTGTAAATGGTAAAGTGCTAAGCAGTAAAAAAAAAAAAAAAAAAAAAAAGAGTGAAAAATAGTGAAAATGTTAGTCACTCAGTCGTGTCTGACTCTTTGCGACCCCATGGACTGTAGCCAGTCAGGCTCCTCTGTCCATGGGATTCTCCAGGCAAGAATACTGGAGTGGGTTGCCATGCCTTCCTCCAGTGGATCTTCCCAACCCAGGAATCAAACCTGGGTCTCCTGCATTACAGGCAGATTCTTATTATCTCAGCCACAGGGAAGCCCAAACAGTAAAAGGTAAACAGTTAACCATTTTATGCTTTGCTTTTTCACATGAGTCTCCAGTCCATGGCATTTGTGTTTCCACCCCATATTGTCCCTCCCCTAGTCTTTGCCCACTCATTCACTGCCCTTCATCAAGGCATGTGCTGGCATCATCCTAGATTTTTCCCTCAACCTCAGCTTCCATGTCTAGTTTTTTTTTTTTTGAGTTTTGAACCTGGAGATTATCATACTAAATGAAGTGAGTCAGAGGAAGACAAATATCATATGATAGCACTTATATGCAGAATCAAAAAGAATGATACAAAAAACCTTACTTACAAAACAGAAACAGACTCATAAGCTTAAAGATGAATTTATGGTTACCAGGAGGGAAGGGAATGGGGGAGGGATTCATTGGAGTTTGAGACTGATATATACACACTGCTGCTGCTGCTGCTGCTAAGTCGCTTCAGTCGTGTCCGACTCTGTGCGACCCCATAGATAGCAGCCCACCAGGCTCCCCCGTCCCTGGGATTCTCCAGGCAAGAACACTGGAGCAGGTTGCCATTTCCTTCTCCAATGCATGAAAGTGAAAAGTGAAAGTGAAGTCACTCAGTTGTGTCCAACTCTTCGCAACCCCATGGACTGCAGCCCACCAGGCTCCTCCGTCCATGGGATTTTCCAGGCAAGAGTACTGGAGTGGGGTGCATATACACACTATTGTATTTAAAATGGATAACCAACAAGGACCTGGGCTTCTCTGGTAGCTCATCTGGTAAAGAATCTGCCTGAATGCAGGAGACCCCAGTTCAATTCCTGGGGTGGGAAGATCCCCTGGAGAAGGGATTGGCTACCCACTCCAGTATTCTCAGGCTTTTCTGGTGGTTCAGCTGGTAAAGAATCCGCCTGCAATGCAGGAGACCTAGGTTTGATACCTGGGTTGGGAAGAGCCCCTGGAGAAGGGAATGGCTACTCACTCCAGTATTCTTGTCTGGAGAATTCCACGGACTATTCCATGGGTTGCAAAGAGTTGGGCATGACTGAGTGACTTTCACTTTCAACAAGTACCTACTGTACAGCACAGGGAACTCTGCTCATATTATCTGACAACCTAAATGGTAAAAGAATTTGAAAAAGAATAGATACATCTATATGTATAATTGAGTCACTCTCCTGTACACCTGAAACTAACACAACTGCAAATCAACTATGAAAAGTCAAAGTGTTAGTCACTCAGTCATGTCCAACTCTGTGACCTTGTGGACTGTAGCCCACCAGGCTCTAGGCAAGAATACTGGAGTGGGTTGCCATACCCTCCTCCAGGGGATCTTCCCAACCCAGGGATCAAACCCAGGTCTCCCACATTGCAGGTAGATTCTTTACCATCTGGAATCAAGTATACTCTAAAGAAAAAAAAAAAGAAAAGAAAAACTCTTGTTAACTTCACATTTAAAATGTAGCCCAAATCAGCCTAATCTAGTCCAAGCCACTGTCACCTCTTGCCTGGACCATTTTGATGGCTTTCTAACTCTTCTCCCAGCACCCACTCTTCCTTCTGATGTGTCATTCTTTTCATAGCCATAGAGTGATATATTTACAAGTATAACTGTGTGGATCACTACGAACTGTGGAAAATTCTTAAAGAGATGGGAATACCAGACCACCTGACCTGCCTCTTGAGAAATCTGTATCCAGGTAAGGAAGCAGCAGTCAGAACTGGAGAGACTGGTTCCAAATAGGGAAAGGAGTATGTCAAGGCTGTATATTGTCACCTTGCTTATTTAACTTAGATGCAGAGTACATCATGAGAAATGCTGGGCTGGAAGAAGCACAAGTTGGACTCAAGATTGCTGAGAGACATATCAATAACCTCAGATATGCAGATAACACCAACCTTATGGTAGAAAGTGAAGAAGAACTAAAGAGCCTCTTGATGAAAGTGAAAAAGGAGAGTGAAAAAGCTGGCTTAAAGCTCAACATTCAGGAAACTAAGATCATGGCATCCGGTCCCATCATTTCATGGCAAATAGATGGCGAAAAGCAGAAACAGTGACAGACTTTATTTTTTGGGGCTCCAATATCACTACAGATGGTGACTGAAGCCATGAAATTAAAAGACACTTACCCCTTGGAAGAGAAGTTATGACCAGCCTAGACAGCATATTAAAAAGCCAAGACATTACTTTGCCAACAAAGGTCCATTGAGTCAAAGCTATTGTTTTTCCAGCAGTCACATATGGATGTGAGAGTTGGACTATAGAGAAAGCTGAGTGTTGAAGAACTGATGCTTTTGAACTGTGATGTTGGAGAAGACTCTTGAGAGTCCCTTGGACTGCAAGGAGATCTATCCAATCCATCCTAAAGGAAATCAGTCCTGACTATTCATTGGAAGGACTGATGTTGAAGCTGGAACTCTAATACTTTGGCTACCTGATGCGGAGAACTGACTCATTTTAAAAGACCCTGAGGCTGGGAAAGATTGAAGGCAGGAGGAGAAGGGGACAACAGTGGATGAGATGGTTGGATGGCATCACTGACTCAATGGACATGAGTTTGAGTAAACTCCAGGAGTTGGTGATGGACAGGGAGGCCTGGTGTGCTGCAGTCCATGGGGTTACAAAGAGTCGGATATGACTGAGCTACTGAACTGAACCGAATAACGTTACATGTTATTCCTTAAAACAAAACCCTACCAAATTTTCCTTCTTAAATAAAATAAAAGCCAAATTCTTTACCTTTGCCTACAGGGCTATGTTGCCTAACTCCCAAGCCTTTTGCACAGAATCTAACAGGGATGAGGACCCAGGGGTGTTGGAAGTGATTACCCTGAGTGTAGAGTTCTCCTGAGATCTGAGCCACCAGCCTGCTCCTCCCATTTCCCCTGATCATGCTCCTTCTCATGATACTATTGGCAGCCAGATTGGTTTTCCTTCTGCCGGTTGACCTGCCAAGCACAGCACAGATTCACAGCCTCTGCATCTGCTGCTGTGGCTTCTCCAGAAACACTTTCACCAAATCTTGTGTTATCTTATTCACCTCTGTGCTTGTTGTCTCTCTTACTTACCTGGATAGAGTGCCATGCGAGCAGGAGGGACCATTTACTTAGTGCCTGAAACAGCCCCTGGCACACAGTAGCAACAATAGATATTAAATAAATGAATAGTAGGTTGATTACCATCATTTCATAGACCCCTCTTCCCTTTAATTGTCTACAAATTCCAAAGCATTCCCAAAACTAGAAATGAGTGAACCGGGATGGGGTCAGCCACTCTTCGGTGTGAACCTCTCCATTTGTGTAAATAGAAGCTCTGGGTGCCTGCTCTAGTTGTCCTGCAAGCATTTCCTTAGTAGCTCCACTAAGTAAAGTGTTGAAGGGAAAAATAAAAAGCCTTAGCCATTATGGAGGAACTATAATATGGAGGGACAGACAGAAATGGAAACAGGTAATTTCAACCTGTCATATCACATGTGCTGAGGGAGGGCACTTAGCCTACTTGGTGACCTTGAAGAGTATGGTAGCAGAATAATGACTTTTCAAATATGTCCATGTCCTAATCTCCAGAACCCATGAGTACGTTCCCTTTCTTGGTAAAGGGGAATTAAGACTGTAGATGGAATCAAAGTTGCTCATCAGCTGACCTTAAAATAAGGAGATTGGCCTGGATTACCTGTGTGGGCCCAGTGTAATGGCAATGGTCCTTATAAGTGGAAGAGGGAGGTGGAAGAGGAGAGTCAGAGTGACAAGACATTGAGAAGGATGTGTTCCCCTGCTGCTGGCTTTCAGATGGAGAAAGGGACCATAAGTCAAGGAGTGCAGATGGCCTCAAAGAGGTGGAAAAGGCAAAGAAACATTGTCCCCTAGAGTCTTCAGAAGGGAACACAGCCCTCCCAACACCTGGATTTTAGCCAGTGAGATCCATGTCAGACTTCTGACATACAGAACTATAGTACAGCAGCTACAGGAAACTAAATACAAGGAGGAAAGGTGAGCTTTGATATCCTCTCTGGCGGGATAGTCTCAAGAAGACTCTTGAGAGTCTCTTAGGACTTCAAGGAGATCACACCAGTCCATCCTAAAGGAAACAACCCTGAGTATTCATTGGAAGGACTGATACTGAAGCTGAAGCTCCAATACTTTAGCCACCTGATGTGAAGGGCCGACTCATTGGGAAAAACCCTTATGCTGGGAAAGACTGAAGGCAGGAGGAGAAGAGGGTGACAGAGGATGAGATGGTTGGCGTGCTGCAGCCCATGGGGTCGAAGAGAGTCAGATGAGACTTAGTGACTGAACAATGACGACTGGCAGGGAGAGACAGGCTATTTTAAGACCCACCCTGCCCTGCTCAGAGCCCTTCTCAGGCTCTGTCTGGCTGGCGGCTCTCCCTGGGGAAAATTTCTCAGGGTGTTCCCTTGACAGGGGTTCTCTTGCACCTCACGTTGAGAATGCTCACCCAGTGTCTGTGGCTGCTTTGTCAGTGATGGCTTGTCATGAACAATGATGATAGGCAAGTGCCCTTGAGACGCACCGAGCACAGAGCAGCCACAGCCACATCTAACCTCGAGGCCAAGCTTTCCTGTCCTGTGTGTCTCTGGGGCTGCAGCCACGTGCCGGAGCCAGTGTCAGCCTCCCCCGCCTTTCTAGCCAAGACCCCTCGAGGGGGAGAGGGCAGGGCCTGGGACAGTGTTAACTGCTAATGAATGACACTTGCCTCCGAAATTAATAAGCTTTCCCTTTCTTAGGAAAATCCACTCAACTGGAGTCTCCAGGATGATTAATTGACAGAACTGGTTAAATTAATCAAAAATGGAAATGAGGAAGAGGGGAGGGATTCTATTTTTACTGCGAGGCTTGGGCCTTGCCTGCTTTGCTGCTAATTGCTGCTAAGCTTGAATGGGGTAGATGCTGGACTGCGGGGGCAGGGTACAGTGAATTCTGCAGCTTGGAGCAAGGCTCTGGCTTTTCTCCAGGAGAGGGGTGGGTGGGTGTCTGTATGTGTTTGTAATCCTGTCATCAGGCAAAATCATTTTAATAAAGGGTTTTGTTGTTTTAACCTAACCAAACTCCCCTGAAATAGACACTGTTAATTACGCCCCCAATCAATACTAACCCCTTTCAGAAGCGGTGTCAAACCTCAGAGGTTTGATGATACATTGCAGCTGTAGCCAGGGCTGATGCCTTTGGACACTTTCTATCAGAGATCAGGGGAATGAGCCATAGGTTTATTAAGGGGTCCAGTGGCCTATAGAGCCAGGACTTGGCAATTAAGTTTGTAGATGAAGGTGATGGATGAGACAGTGGATTTCATGTTCTGCGTAAAGGCAGAGTTATGCTGCCATCGGAAATTGCTGTGTTGAGGAATCCAACCCACGGGAACTGTATAAAACAGAGTTCTGTGAATTATCCTTCTGGATGTTAGAAAAAGATCACACTTTTTCTCCTGCTGTCAAATACATCCAGGAAAATAATTTGGGAAGCAGACAGACGTGGGCTCAAGTCTTGGGTCTTTCACTGTGATCTGGGACAAGCTTCTTTCTTTTTTTTTTGAACAATGTTTTGATAATTTCAGGTGAATAGTGAAGGGATTCAGCCATACATACACATGTATCCATTCTCTCCCAAACCTCCCTTCTGTCCAGGCTGTGGCGTAAGTTTCTTTACCTCTTTGTGCTTCATCTGTAATCTGGAGTTACTAAAAATCAATCTGCTTTGGTTGCTCTACAGAAGGGCTCAAAGCTAATATTCAGCCCCTTCCACTAGACGCATCTTTGGTGGGGAAAATGGAATTTCTGATTTAGATTGTTAGGTTAGGCATCCAACTTTGCCCCTTTCACATGGAAAACCAAGTTGTTTTTCCAATGATGACACTATTCACTAACACATCTCAGACCTTCAGGCTTAAAGAGCTTATGCCTTTTGCCCACAGCATGGAAAAGTCAGACTGTGTGCACACCAGGCCTGTGACGGGCAGATTTAAGTGCATGGCAGGGCTGCTGCTGACTACCCCCGAACAGCCAGCCCATCTGGATTTTATCTGATGGAGAGAATTTCTGTGGCCATGTCTCGAGCTGCCTGTTTGCCAGTGTGGAAGGGCCCTGGGGCAAGGACAGAATGATGCTGGCAAGCAGGTGACCAGTGGAGCCAGTACAGGAGGACAGGTGCCGCAGGACTGCCCATCACCACCGCTCAGAGGAGCCCTGGCTCCTCACTCTGGCCTTCAAGACCCTGCGAGGCCAGCCTCCCCTCCTGCAAGTCCCCAGCACAAGCTGCTCCCTGACAATAGGATGGGACCTCTAGGGCGGGTAATGAGTGGGGCTGCTTCTGCTGCTAAGTCGCTTCAGTCGTGTCCGACTCTGTGCAACCCCATAGACGGCAGCCCACCAGGCTCCCCCATCCCTAGCAGGTCTGGCCAAATGATGACAGAATTAAGAGGCAACCAAGGAACTTGTCCTGTGTCATCAGACACTGAGCCTGGTGCTCACACAGCCATTGATTTCATCCAGCAGATGTGGACTGGGAACCTTCTATGTGCCAGGCAGTCTGCTAGCTGCTTTGACTTTAATTAACTAGTTAATGTCCAGAGATTTCCACGAGACCAAATCGTATACTCACTTCTCTGCTCTCACCTTTCTTGACCTCTCAGAAGCATCTGACACAATTGATCCCAGCATCTTTCTGAATCATTCTCTTCTCTTGGCTTATATGCCTACCACTCCCTCCGTCCAACACTGCTCCTTGGTTTTTCTCTTACCTCCCTAGCAGCTCATGCTCAGTCTCTTGTAAGAGGCTGCCCGCTTCTCCCCTGACCCCACTGGTAAATGCTCGGCCTCCATCCTGGACTCTGCTCCTCTGCCTCTGCACCTCTTTCCTACATGGCTTTAAAGACCACGAGATATGCACGACTCCTACATTTCTATCCTCCAGCCCAGACCTCTTCCCTGACTTCCAGACTCAGGTATACAACTATTATCAGACTTCTCTAGCTGGGTGTACCACAGGCATCTCAATCTAAACATATCCAAAACAGAACCCTTGGTCTTTGCACGTCAAACCCATTCCTTCCTGTCTCATCAGGGTATGTTACCACTATACCCTTGGCAGCTCCAAGCAAAACCCACGTTTTCTCAGGACCCTCCCTTTCTGTCACCTCTCACTGTCAGCCTCTCAGCAAGTCCTCTCAGCCTGCCCACCTCAGTAGGTTCTGTGTGCATCCACTCAGCACCTCCTCACTACCCCATCACCTGTCACAGCAACTATCATTTATTTCTGGATCATGGCATGAGCCTCCTAACAGGTCTCAGTGCTTCTAGGCTTGCCAATCTTTTTCCAGAATTCTTTTAGGACCATAAACAGAGTATTCACTTCCCTGCTTAGAGCTGTCTATTAGCTTCTGTCACACCTAGAGTGAAATCCAGCACTCTGGTCTCCCCCAGAGGCTCACCATGCTCTGGTCCAGCATACATTTTCAGCCTCACCCTCCATACTGGTCCCCAGCGCATCAGTCTCCAAGCACAGGTCTTTCCCCTTCTGGGTACTCACACACGGTTGTTCCTATGTCAAGGTCTTCCTATTCTGCTGTTCTCTGTTTGGCTCCTTTTGATAATTCAGGCCTCAGTTCCAAGACTTTCCCTCACCACCCAGGGAAACAGCATTGCACCAGCAACTCTTTGGTCCTTTAATTTTCTTCTAGCTTCTTTCAATGTCAGAAATTATTAATACCTCACTCATTTGTATACTTCTGCTAGAATGAAAGCTCCCTGAAGGCAGGAATGAGTAGGTGTTGAATAAATCTTAGCCGAATAAGTGATTTCTAGAGTCCTGGTTAAGACGTGTGCGTCTGGATCAAACCCCAGTTGTCACTTGTTCTCTGGTGGCCGTAAGAGAATCATTTCCTCTCTTAGCTAGTTTCCTCATCTATAACATGTGACTAATAATAATCTGGCCCCCATAGGGTTGTCAGGACCTTGCCTTACTCTCTTAATATTGTAAGTGCCACAGAAGTTAGCTGTGATTCAGGCTGCTGACATGATTACATAATGACCATGGCTACTTCCCACCCCATTCCTGGTCTTAGTAGACCCATGTGGAAGGGAAATAAGACAGCATCACCTTTGCAACCATAACTAACATGGAGCTCTTTCATGGGCCAGGCATTGTTCTAAGGCTTCACGGTTCTTCTCATTTAATCCTCATAAGCCCCATAATAAGGTAAGTGCTGCTACTGGTCATATGTTATAGGTGAGCAAATATAGACACAGGTTAAGTAACATGTTTAAGATCACCCAGTTAGGTCATGGATGTAGACTGACAGTGAATACCACTTTGATTTTCCTCCCCTGATTTGGCCCTATCTGTGAGTTTACTCTCAGTTTAGTTTGACAGAAGGGAAGAAACAAAGCTGACATGATCTGGGCTGTGCTTCTAGGCCATGCTATAGAATGAACGACTGTGGCCCTTTAAATTTGTATGCTGAGGGTCCACTGGCTAAGACCCTGCACTCCTGAAGCAGGGGGCCCAGGTGCAATCCCTGGTCAGGGAACTGGATCCCACATTCCGAAACTAAGAGCCCACGTGCTGCAGTGAAGCTCTCTCATGCCACAACTAAGATCAGGTGCAGCCAAAAAAACCAAAAGGAAATTCTTACAGTGAAATGTAACGCAATGTGATGGTATCTGGAGAGGGGTTGGGGAGGTGATTAGGTCATGAGGGCGGAGCTCTCATGAATGTGATTAGTGCCCTTATGAAAGAGAGACTCCAAGGTACCCTCACATCCTTCTTCTGTGCAAGGACCCAGCAAGAAGATGGCCATCTGTGGACCAAGAAGCGGGTCTGCGCCACACACTGAATCTGCTGGTGCCTTATCCTGGACTCTCAGCCTCCAGAGCCAAGAGACAAATGTCCGTTGTTTAAGCCACCCAATCTGTGGCATTCAGTCACAGCAGCGTGAATGGACCAAGACAGGAGCCTTCATCCTAGGTTCCACACTGCCTTGCCCATCTTACGGACCTAAGACAGGTGCTGTCCAGGGTGTGTGTGGAGGGAACCCCTTTTGTCCATCTTGAAGCTGAGGCACCCAGCAGGCTCTCTGGCTAGCCACCAAGCTTCTTCCAGTTAAAGAAGTAAAACTGCAACCTTGGGGAGAATCTGGAAAATAGAAAAAACTGCCTGCATTCCAGTGCCCTGACTTCATCCCTTCATGAACACCCCCTTGTCCTTATCTTCACACTGCTGAACTCAGATGGGTTTGTAACCCTGCATCCTGCTTTAACATTTATCATAAGCATTTCCCCGCATGTTCCATCTTTAACTGCGTCCAAAGGTCGTTGGCAAGTCACATCTCTATGGCCCTTCATGGAACCTCTTTCTCAATTCCCACTCCCATTTGAGGATTCTACTTGCTAGTTTTCTTAAAATGACTTATTTAAATTGAAGTAGAGTTGATTTATAATACTGTGTTAGTTTCAGGTGTAGAGCAAAGTGATTTAGTTATATATATATATTTCATATTCTTTTCTGCTATAGATTATTACAGGATATGAAATACAGTTCCCTGTGCTACACCTTAGGTTCTTGCTTTATTTTTTTAAATCTACTTTATATTAAATGATGTGTATCTGGCAATCCCATACACCTAAGCTTCTGCTTTTCTTATATGCTGTTAAAACAAACTCTGCTTACTCAGGATGCTTATGCATGATTTTTGAGTAGGAAACAGACTTCTTAGCACCTCATCACCTCTAAAATCAGTTCCTGCCTGCATGCATGCTAAGTCGCTTCAGTCATGTGCAACTCTTTGAGACCCATGGACGGTAGCCCACCAGGCTGCTCTGTCCATGGGATTCTCCAGGCCAGAATACTGGAGTGGGTGGCCATGCCCTCCTCCAGGAAAATCAGTTCAAGTCCCCTTTATTCAGAGAGAAATTATGCTTCCACACCACATGAAAGTACCCAGACATCATCACCACAGAACACCTGGGGAGGTGCAGAGGCTCCATGCACAGGTCTTATTGCCCCTGTCCTCTGGTCCCCACCTCGTTCAATAGGAGCCACACGCACTGTGTGCTCATTACGGGTTGGGGTTGCATCAAGTGCCCCAGGTCCGTGCCCACTTTTCACCCTCACCACCTTTAGGAAAGGATCAGCGTTAGCAGCTTGCTCAGGCTGCCTGTGGCGAACAAGCCCGGGACCCACCCCTGGATCTGTCAGCCCCAGGGACTTGCTCTGGATTATTTTCAGGTCTTCTATGAGGGGCCAAATTGTGTACCCCCTCCCCCAAATTCTTACATTGAACTTCTAATCCTCAGGGCTTCAGAATATAACCATATTTGGAGATAGGATCTTTAAAGCTGTAATTAAATTTAAAAAATGAGGTCATGAGGGTTGACCCTAATCCAGTATGACTAGTGTCCTTATAAGAAGGACATTTGGGACCCAGACATACGCAGAAAGATGACATGAAGACACAGGGAGAGGATGGTCAGTAGCAAGCCAAGGGGAGAGCCCTGGAAGAGATCCTTTCTCCATGGTCTTCAGAGGAAACCAACCCTGGTGATGCCTTGGTCCAGGACTTCTAGCCTCCAGAACAGGGAGACAATTACATTTTGTTTTTTAAGTAGCCCAGCCCATGGTACTCTGTTATAACAACTCTCGTAAATGAAAACCCCTTCTTTCAACTGCCTTTTCCCACCTGCCTGCCTTTCCACCACAGTTGCTCAGTGAAGCCTCACTTATAGCTGGGCATTATGCTAAGTGTTAGTAATGCAGTGGCTGGTAAAAGAAAGAAAGTTCCTGCCTTTATGGGGGCTTCCGCTAGTGGTAAAGAACCTGCCTGCCAATGCAAGAGATGTAATGAGAGGCGAGTTTGGTCCCTCGGTCGGGAAGATCCCCTGGGGGAGGGCGTGGCAACCCACTCCAGTATTCTGGCCTGGAGAACCCTGTGGACAGAGGAGCCTGTGGGCTACAGTCCACGGGGTTGGACAGGACCGAAGTGACATAGCACGCACAGATCCCTTTACGAAATCTACATTTTAGTCAGGGAGACAGAGGAAGAAGAATGTCTATAGCTGAGAACTAAGAACTATGTAAGGAAATACATAGGGTGATGTAGTAGAATAGAGTGAAGATGGGGAAACAGAGAAGTCCTCTTTGAGAGGAATTTTCCCAGAGACCTAAAAAATGAGAGTAGTCCAGACAAGGGAGGGCATGGTGGGAGGGCATTTCAGGTAGGGGAGAGGCTGTGAAAGGGCCTGAGACAGGAAAGGGCTGGGTGTGCCGAAGGTGCAGAAAGCAGGCCATTGTGGTCAGACTACAAGGGATTGAGGATGGAAAGGTGGGCAGGGATGAGATTCCTGTGGGGCTTAGAAGGGAGTTTAAATTTAATGTCTCCTCATTTCCTTGGTTGTCATTCACCACATCTGGCCAGTTTTTTTACTCGACTCCTAATTGTTGTTAGTTGCTAAGTGTCTGACTCTTAGCCTGCCAGGCTCCTCTGTCCATGGGATTCTCTAAGCAATACTGGAGTAGATTGTTATTTCCTCCTTTAGGAGATCCTCCTGACTCAGGGATTGAACCCATGCCTCCTACATTAGAAGGTGAACTCTTTACCACTGAGCCACCAGGGAAGCCCCAAATCCCCAAACTCCCACATTAAAAGAGAAAAGCAGAATTCAGCTCAGCCACTGCTGCTGCCATCAGCACCCTATTGTTTCAGGCATTAGAAACTCAAACTGCAAACACAACCCTTGTCACTACTGCCAGGAGCGATAGAAAAAAAAAATCGAGAGATGAGGAAGAGAATCATCCTTTCCAACCCCTGCTGAGTATGCAGAGTGAGGGACATATGGAAATTAATATATGCAGCTCTGATAGCATGAATCTCCTCGGCATTTTGATTAAACACCGACGGTTATTAAATACCCTCCTTCTCAGAGCTCATCTCCGAAAGCCAATGTTGCTTTTCATTTTGAACTCTGATGAACTGTCTCAATTCCGTTTGCACACCCGGGCTGAACCATGGTCTGCGGAAGGCTGGCGTTGGAGGAGGATGGAGAAAATCAATATGAAATGTCAGGCGCGAGGTCAGATTGAACTTGTTTTCCCAGCTGGCGGGAGCTGGGGCCGCCACTGCAGCAGCCAAACAAAGGGAGATGCTCACCGAGGAAGGTCGGCACTTTGGACTGAGTCAAGAAAATGAATTTCGTTCGCTCCTTAATTAGATTAGGAGGCTGGCGGCTGGCAATTCCTAGTGCTGTCGGTGTTGGGTGGGGCGCGGGGAGGCAAGTATGCGGCAGGGGTCTGCAAATGGCTGGCTAGCTCCTGGCCTCCCTAGGGACTGTCCACTGGGTTCTGCTTCTCCAGGGCTGCGTGCGACCCAGACTGTAGGGAGGAGCAGCCTCCAGGGACACCTGGATGTCCATGCTGGAAGGAGTCAGGCAGCAGAATTTTGGATGTGTGGGGTCAATGATTCTCCCCAATATCTTCCTCAGGGAGCTTCTCCGTCTTTAGGCAGAAGCTCAGAGGTCACTGCCTTGGGTTATAAGGTCCTTGTTACATCCCTTCCCAGTACCACAAGGCTCTGTTTTCATACCACTTATTACAGTTGTGATGTCATATCTATCTGGGATTCTCTGATGAATGCATCTTCCCTCCTCAGACAGTGTGATGGTTCATCTTATGCATCAACTTGACTGGACTGGGGTGGCCAGATATTTGGTCAGACATAATCCTGCAGTTTTTGGAGGGTTGTTTTTGAGTGAATTTAACATTTAAATTAATAGACTGGGTAAAGCAGACTGTCCTTCCTAATGGAGGTGGGCCTTATTCCATCAGCTGAAGATCCGAATAGAACAAAAAGCTGACCCTCCCTCCAGTAAGAGAAAATTCTGCTGCCTGACTCCTTCCAGCATGGACATCAATTTTTCCCCGCCTTCACTGTTGAACTGGAACATTGGCTCTTCTTGGACCACAGGCCTGTCGACCTGAGCATTAAAAGTACTTCATCAACTCTTCTGGGTCTCCTGCAGGCACACTGCAGGTCTTGGGACCTGTTGGTCTCCCTAATTGCATGACCCAAATACTTCTAACAATTATTTCATATTTATATACACACATATAATACATGCATACACACATATATGCATATGTATGTATGTGTATATATATTATACATATATATGTGTAAAAGATATATATTTCCTATTGGCTTCATTTCTCTGCAGACCCTCACCAATACTGACCTTGAGCTCCAAGAAGGAAGAAAGCAGACCCGGCTTTGCTCATTACTGGTCCCAGGATCAGGTACAGTACCCCCCATATAGTTTGTGGTCAATAAGTACTAGTTAAATAAATGAATAATGGGGCTTACATATCTGGAAGGAGGGTTGGAGTTTTGACCTTGTAGCCACCAGCCTCAAATCAAGGGCACTCAGGAGGAGTACCTGGAGAAGGACATGGCAACCCACTCCAGTATTCTTGCCTGGAGAATCCCATGGACAGAGGAGCCTGGTGGGCTACAGTCCGTGGGGTCACAAAGAGTCGGACACAACTGAAGTGACTTAGCGTGCACGCACAGGAGGAGTAACTGTGGTAACAGCTGCTGACATTTGCTGGCTCGGCTCTTTGACACACGATGACAGTTATTCCTCATGAATAACCAGCCCTATGAGACAGTCTTTATTATCTCTATGTTCAAAGAAGGAGCTCGAGATTCAGAGGGATTCAATAACTTGATTTGGGGGGGTTACGCAGCTGCTGAGTGTCAGCTGAGTTCTGATTCCGAGGCTTCTGCTCTAAGCCATTCGAATTCTGGAACTTTCTAAGGCCTTATCCTTTCTCCATCTTGAGTTCACAGTTCATCGAGCCTTCTAGGCAGCTTCCTCCTCACTGTCCAGCCCTCGTGTGAGTCTGTCTGACGCCAGAGCCCAGGCTGGTGTCTGCCACACTGGGCCTGTGAACACACCTGGTTTCTTGCGCCATCTCTGCCATCCACTTTGGGTCGGTGGCCCTTCAAGCCCAGTTAGACAACTCATGTCACCTCCCACACAGCTGGGACCATGTCTCAGATTGGTCCTCACTCCCTCACTCTCTTTCCATATGGCTTCTTATGAGTCCACAATCCACATGTCATTTATTTCAACCCTCAGGTGTAAATTGATTTATGGAATCAATATTTACTTAGCACCTGTTTGTATGTCAGTCCTTTGTGATACAATGTGAGCAAAATATTGGGTTAGCTAAAAAGTTCACTTGGGGTTTTCTATAACATCTTATGAAAAAGTCTGAATGAATTATTTGGTCAACCCAATAGTTGAGTTCATGTCTTCCTCTAGAGTGGAAGGAAATTGAATAAGTAATATCCATGCGTGATGAATGCCAACCTCTAATATTGCTTTACATCCCCACAGTTATTTTAAAAGAAAATGTTTATTTTTCCCTTTTCTTTCTCTTGTATTTCCATAGCTACCATCCTTATCTAGGTTATGAATTTCCACTGTATTGAGACAAAAGCTGCTGCTGCTGCTGCTGCTAAGTCACTTCAGTCGTGTCCGACTCTGTGTGACCCCATAGATGGCAGCCCACAAGGCTCCCTCATCCCTGGGATTCTCCAGGCAAGAACACTGGAGTGGGTTGCCATTTCCTTCTCCAAAAGCACAACCTTCTAATTCTCTTGTTTCTTCCCACCACCACTGTGTTCATCTTCCATAAAACATAAATTCTATAACTGTTCTCCAACCAAGTGATCTCCAATTGCTCTTCACATACTAGGCACTGTGCTTCTCAAGCTGGGGCACACGCATGTATCCTTGGAGGTCAGGGAGGAGGACGAGGATATGGGGATGCACAAAGGAGTATAGGAAGCTGTAGACAAATGTGGCATCTTTTGGAAATGCTAATTTTGTTTGAAATTTGGGGATGGGTAGAAATGTAAATATTAAATTAAGTGGAAAGTAGTCATTTTATGGGAACAAAATGTAAAACCCATGTGAAATTTTAAGATGGAAAAATAAGACTTCAAAGAAAATCATCTGTGGCCAGCATGTCCCCTCAGGTGTGGGGACTCTGCCAGGTGTGTGGCGTTTTGCTTTTGCTCAGAGGCCAGGCCACCCAGAGCACATCAGGGAGGCTGAATTGCTTTTCACTCTTGCCTGGAAAATCCCATGGACGGAGGAACCTGGGGGGCTGCAGTCCATGGGGTCGCAAAGAGTCGGACAGGACCGAGTGACTTCACTTTGACTTCTCACTTTCATGAATGGGAGAAGGAAATGGCAAACCACTCCAGTATTCTTGCCTAGAGAATCCCAGGGATGGGGGAGCCTGGTGGGCTGCCATTATGGGGTCGCACAGAGTAGGACACGACTGAAGCAACTTAGCAGCAGCAGCCCTTCCTTCACAGCAGCAAGGTTCATGGCCTGGCCCTGGGAGTGCTGTAACTGGTGCTGAAGTTTGAGAAGGACTAGCTATCAGAGGAGCCAGACTCTGGATATAGAGCAGGTACTCAGTGAATGAATGAATGAATGGAGGCATAAACTTTTGGCTCTGATATTCAACCACTGACTTGATATAAACCTTCATACCTATTTGACCTCATTTTCTCCATATTCCTCTTTAACCCAAGCCAAACACTTCTTGCTAAGACTCTTTAAAGGTGCTAAATCACTTTCTAACTTCAGTTTTTGCCCTGAAGGCCGTGCCCTTGTGTGCATGGCCCAAAACACCCTCTGTCTATTTCTCACCTAACCAAATCCTACTTGTGCTTCAACATGACTCCTCAGCCTCTGCCTCCTCACTTTGAGGTCTCCCTCCAATGTCCCACGCCCCTATGAATGTCCATGCCCCTAATTGTCGCCACCATTCATTTGGGTGTCCAGGGTACATCTTGCCCCATCAGCCAAACTTGACATTGCTTGAGTGTTGGGAGAGGTCTTACCTTTCCATTGTACCCCTCAGAATGCTTATATGTAACAGACAGATCACAGATACAAGAAGATCGTGTTGAAAACCTGCCAATAAATTTTAGTCTAGATCTGCGGTTCTCAGCTAGAAGCAATTTTCACCCCAGGATGTTTCACAATGTCTGGAGTCATTTTTAGTTGTCACGACTGGCCTTTGCTGCTTGTATCTAGTGTGAAAAGACCAGGTATGCTGAAAAGCATTCTGCAATGCATAGGACAGCCACCTCCACCAAAGAAAGAATCCTGTGCCCTTAATTTAACAATGCATTGTTAAGAAATCCTTGTGTTCATTGCAGGATCTTCCTAACCTCTTTCCTTGTGTCCCTTTGTTCTCCCAGACAGAACCCAACATCCATCCTTCTTCTTCAGTTTAAGCAACTTCTCCAAAAAAAAAAAAAAAAAATTGTAGTCAGATTAGTCCTCTGGTTACTTTAGTGGCTGTTCATCGAGTTTGAAACAAAATTTAAGTCCATTATCATGGCCATTATGATCAGGCTCTTCCATTTCTCCTGAACTTCACGTGTTCCTTCTCCAAGTCATTCTTTAGCTACCAGCCATATCAGTCTCCCTTATTGGCTCAAAGATCAATATCAGCACAGAAACTAACAAACATTGATAAAGCATCTATCACGAGCCAGGTACTATTTTAGGTGCTGGGGAAACAACAGTGAACAAAACAGAACAAGTCCACGTCCTCAGGGAGCCAACAGTACAGCTCAGTAGTCTTCAAGAGAACCTTCTGCAATGAAGGAAATGTCTTAGGCCAGTCTTAAGTCAGCACAGTCCAATATAGTAGCTACACATGGCTACTGAGTACTGGACATGTGGAGCATCCGAATCAAAATCTTCCAGGAGCATAAAATACACTTAGTATGACACATGTCACTAACAGTTCTTAATGATTATCTCATCTAAGCTCTGCAACAAACCCATGAGGTGGATGATATTATCTTACCCATATTTCATGAGAAAACAGGCTTGGAAAGGTAAGGGAAAGTTGGACAAAGTCAGATGGCTAATAAGAGATTAGCCTGGCTCTGACCTGGGTCTGTATGACTCCAGGATCCACACGATCTACATCCCACCACACTAGTCAGACCAGCTCCCCTGGGCAATACTCCTCACAGCAAAGGAGTACATGGACGTGATCAAAATGATCCAGACAGTCACCCCACTCCCAGCCACACCTCATACAGACGCTCATCACTTCCCTCACGTCACTAGGGATTAAAATGAAACAACTGGGGCTGTGGGGTAGAGAGGGCTTCCTTCCCAGTTCTTCACGGCAAGCTGAGTGGCAGAGCGGCCCCGGAAGATGGTGCTGGCCAGACACACAGATCCTGTGGCTCCTGAGCATCTTGGAAGCTGCATGTTCTTCAGCCTGACCCTGGGTATGGATGACGGCTGCCCTCCAGGCATCTTTACTCCAGGAAGTGTTTTGTTTTCTAGAAAACCTCTCCACTAGCCCCAGGTCCATCCTGTCCACTACACCTAGCTCTTGCTTCACTTGCTTACATTGGTCTTAGCCTCTGGCCACCAACCACTCAGCCCCCATGAGTTTGGAGCTGCTGTGCAAGCCCTGGAAGATGGTGCTGGCCAGACACACAGATCCTGTGGCTCCTGAGCATCTTGGAAGCTGCATGTTCTTCAGCCTGACCCTGGGTATGGATGACGGCTGCCCTCCAGGCATCTTTACTCCAGGAAGTGTTTTGTTTTCTAGAAAACCTCTCCACTAGCCCCAGGTCCATCCTGTCCACTACACCTAGCTCTTGCTTCACTTGCTTACATTGGTCTTAGCCTCTGGCCACCAACCACTCAGCCCCCATGAGTTTGGAGCTGCTGTGCGCCAACACCATGAAAACTCCAGCATTACCCCTAGGCCTGTGAGCCTGGGGAACTTGACCCCACCACCCTCTCTGAAGCCCTCCCAAGTGCCCACTAGAACCACTGAACCTTCTAGGGTGCTGCTTCTCAAAGCCTCACCCTCTCCACGAAGCTAATAATCCCTGCCCCTCAGCTGCTCCTTTTTTAAAAAAATTGAGATATAATTGACATATAACAGTATATTCGTTTCATGCAACATAAAGACTTGATATATGTATACAGTGCAAATGTTTACATTCAGTTAGCATCCATCACCATGCAGAGTTGCAATTTCTTTACGATGAGAACTCTTAAGATCTACTCTCAACAACTTCCAAATACACACTACAGCATGAACTTAGTCACCGTCCCCAGGTGCAACTCTCGATTCCTGTATATTCACAGGCTCCCCACTGTCCAGCAAGTCCAGCTCTTTCTACTGCCAAGATCCGTTCAGAACCCACCCACGCCTCTCCACTTCTACACGCTGCCCTTGTCCAGGCCACCCAAGTCTCCTGCCTGATATCACAACCCTCTCCTAACTGGTCTTCCTAACCCTGCTTCTCATCCTCAGGTTCATTTTCCCCAGAGCCGCAAGAGGGATCTGAAAACGTAATTCAGATCATATCTCAATGTGACGATGACAGGACTCATGCTTATTCACCTCTGTATTCCACAGCCCAAAGCCAGTGTTGGTGGGATTTGACACGGGGTTTTCTCTTTACTCAAACACCAGACTTGGAGCTGACTCCCGAGTCAGGACAACACATGTGTAATTTTCTTACTCCTGGTGTGTCTGAGGTGGGGAAGGAGAGCAACCCCCCACCCCAGGCCCTGCCGCTTCTCCTTCTGCATGTCAGGGGCCGGTGGCGCACCCACCCCATCAGCCCCGGGGCGGCTGGCTACTCACACTTGGTATGCCGGTCACACAGCGCCGACGCCCGCATGTCACACAGCCGGATTGTCCCTTTGCTGCTGCTGTACACGAAGGTGTTGCAGTGGTGGGGGTGGAACTCGGCCGCCGTGATCACCTCCGTGAGCTCCTCCATGTTGGCTGGCTTGATGTCCACGATATCTGGCACAGACGAGTCAAGGAGGGGGCCACGGGGAGGGGTGCCTCAGCGGTGACTAAGCATCGTCGCTTTATCTAGAGGAACAGGTCAGCACTGAGCACACACGGAGGATCCTCATCAGGACTCTGAGCAGACAGGCAGCTATCACTGGACCCATGCAGACGAGGCCCAGGCATGTTCAGTGGCCAAAGGCAGAACTAGACCTCAGGTCTCCCCAGGCCCCAGTCAAGGTTCCACCCCCCGTAACATGGAGATGCTCATCCACATTAATGCTACCTGCTCATGCAGTCAGGCTAAACTGTGCCAGGCTGCAAGGGCTTTCGTTTCTCATTTTACAACAGTGGTTAAGAAACCAGTCCCATCACAACTAAATAATTCGATATATTTGAAATTTTAACCAAACTCCTGGGCTAATATATTATGTCTAGGACAGACTGTGAATCTTCTCCCATAAAACCCCTTGGATCTTTAGAGAGGGTGTGGAGAGAAGGGAACTTTCCTGCACTGTTGGGTGGGAATGTAAATTGAGACAGCCACTATGGAGGTTCCTTAAAAAATTCAAAGCAGAACTACCGTATGAGCCAGCAGTCCCACTACTGCGCATATACCCCGAGAAAATCATAATTTAACAGGACATGTATACTCCAACATTCACTGCAACACTATTTACAACAGCCGGGACATGGAAGCAACCTAAATGTTCAATGGCAGATGAGTGGATAAAGAGGATTTGGTGCACATATACGGTGGAATAGTATTCAGTCATAAAAGGGAAAGAAATTAGATCATTTGCAGAGATGTGGATGAACTTAGAGCTGTCATACAGAGTTAAGTAAGTCACAAAGAGAAAAAGAAACATCATATACAAAAGCATATATGTGGCATCTAGAAAAATAGTACTGATGAGCCTATTAGCAGGGCAGGAATAGATACACAAATGTACAGAATGGACTTGTGGACACAGGGAGGNTGGGATGGGGGTGGGTGGGAAGGAGGCTCAACAGGGAGGGGATATATGTATGTATAGCTGACTTACTTCATTGGACAGCAGAGATTAACACAAAATTGTAAAATAATTTTACTGCAATAAAATAATAATATGTCAATGAAATTATAATAATAACAGCTGCTACCATTTACTGAACACTGACTAAAGGTCAATTGCTGTGCAAAGCACATCGTGTGCTTTCTTTCATTTAATCCTTATAACAGCTCTCTAATGAACACTTTACTTATCCCTGTTTTTTAAAGGATGGAAAGAGTCTCAGAGTAGGTAAGCAACGTGCCCCAGTCACATGGCTAAAGAGTGGCAGTGGTAGGATTTTATCCCAGGTGCAAGATTTGCACTTTTTAGTAATTCTGCAAAATTTCTCTTACTGAAGATATACAGGATCTCAAATCTCCATAAACTGTGATTTGCTTTAGAGCTTGTGTGGGAGTTCAAGTATTAAAAAGAAGCCATCCAATTGTACAGCAGGATAGTTTTTGCCTCCCGTGTAATACACCCTTAGTTTTATCATCGTTTTCCTTTTTTTGTCCTGAGTATTTTCCTTTTTGATGAAGAATCATCATACCTCTATTTTTAAGGAACATATCCTGTGTATTGAAATGAAACATTTGGCCTTTCATCTGTCAATATGATGGTGACCTAATAGAAACAAACACCTTTAGTGGGAGTGAGTTTATGCTGATCCATTCACATCCCTAGTGAGAGCGTGGGGGACCTGGGTGCAGGTAGGGAGGTGCCTGAGGGCTTGCTGTCTGAGAACCTGCATAGGAAGAGGTCTCTTGATGTGGGTGTTGTGAACCAAAATTATTCTCACTTTTGAACCATATTTGTGATTTCGCCCCACCTGTTTATCACCAGGTAGCCTTTTTCAACTTAGCATTTGTTTCAATGGGTGAACTTAAATCGACTTACTTTTTTCTTTACTCAGCCTTATAATCAGTAATCCAAGTTCATGAAATCATCAGTTTAATAAGCTAGTTACATTTTAAATAACCACCTGTAATAAATGCATTTAATAACTAAAATGAACACATTTATGTGTGTGCCAGGAACTTACGAATCACATTTTGGAAAACACTGCATTGAATCAGCAAGCAATAACTTGAGACAGACAATGCTGTTAGACTGGGATGGATAAAAGTCTATGTTTTTTTGTGAGGTTGGTGGCCTAATCTCCTCCTTAGAGTTTACAAAGTAATGAGTAAATGCACTGATATTTTTAGTCACATTAGTGCTAACAAAGTAGTCATCTATTAGCAAACATCACGCATGCTCTGGCATGTAGTTTGATGCAATAATGGCTGTGTATCTGGTTGTGCCTCTTTCTCCTTCAGTTATCTCTTATAAATCCTGTTGGGTTCTTTCTAAAATTAGCTTGAGATTGAACTAACGTTACATTTTGCTACAATTTCCCTCAGCAACCCAGATGCAGATATTACTTGTGTCTCTGGAGAATGTAGGTCCCCTGGACTCATGAAATACTACCTTTCAACTCAACTGCTCCCAGAGTTATAAATATTATCACAGTTAGCATCATGTGCTGGGGAACAGGAGCCTGTTTCCCCCCAGAAGAAGGCCCCAAGCTGCAGCTCTGGGGTTCTCCCCAGCCCCCTGACCCATGCATGCCCTGGGCTTTGTGGCCACAATACAGAGTAGGGTGAGCAGAGGTTAGTGTTCAGCTGTTGTCAGATTTCATTTCCCTCCAGAAAGAGCCTCCATACTCCACTGTGCCAGTGAGCATGTTTCTCTTTTCCCAAAATAGGGCAAGAAAATCTGGTGTTAGCTTTCTCAACCTCTACCAGTACAGCTCTAAAAACAAGCTTAACTGGAAAGGATCTTGGCTGTGTGGGAGGGGGAGGTGCTACATCTATGGTTACTTTTTTCTCACCTAAAAATAAAGCTCACAAGTTAGAACGTGTGAAAATGAAATGCTTAAACATATATATGAAACCAGGCGCATCCTCCACCTTCAAGAACACCATGAGAACCGAGTGTGCTTAGGGCTGCTGCCTCTGGCCCCTCCTCTCTCCTTCCCCGCCATCCATCCTGGACCTCCAAGCCTGCCCACCATCCCTCACACCCAAGCATCTTCCTTGTGACTAAATAGAGTGCTTCTTTGGGTCTGAATTTATGGGGTTCAGGAGAAAAGCCATGACTCCAATCCTCTTTTTAGTAACTGTGATGATAAGGACAACAAGGAAGATAATACGAAAATAAAAAGTAGTTGCCAACATTCATCAAGGGCCATGCACTGTCTCATTTGATCTTCACCTCATCCTTATGATGCTAATATTATTAATAGACCTGTTTTTGAGCAGAGGAAACAGTGACTGAGGTACGTTACTTAATGTTATATGCTGGTAGCGGGTGGAGCTGGGATCTGAACCCAGGTTTGTTCAATTCCAGAGCCTGGTTCCTGACCGCATACCATCCTTCTTCACTGATGAATGGCCCCCACAGAGCCAGCCTTTCCCAGCAATGTAATTCTGGCTCTTTTGAAACTCCCTGGCTTATCTGAGAGGGATTCTGCTTGGAACTGGTGCTCGTTCAATTCGCCCACCACTCCAGGCGCTATATTTTTCAGAACCAGAATTTGGACCCAGCATCTGACCTAGGATTTTTGTGTTCTCTGATTTTTTTTTTTTTAGGAAATGTAAGTTGAGACAGAAACACAGTAAAGGATTTCTTGAATTGTTAACTGATGGACGATTTTCTGAGTTCTAAAAACATTTAGAAGGAGTCTAGTTTCCAAAAATTCAACGGTGTGTGGGGATGACAAGAGAGCATATTTTACATGCATTCTCTGTAAAGTCAGTCTTTTTCCTTTCACAGCTCTCAAGGGAGACACACACCTCCAGCATGTGTAGGTGTGTCCTTCATGCTGGGAGGGAAGGAGAAAGGAAGGGAGTAATGCCTGGCTCCCTGTATTATCTTGGAAATGGAATGATGCATGTTGACAGTCAATTTTCTTTTCCTCATCTTTTAGAGCTCTCTCTCCAAATTATTTCCCTGTTGTCCCAAAGAACTAAACAGCAAAGCAAAACAGAGCAATGGATTCATGGCTAATATACAAGGCAGACAGCCAACAGATTGCTATTAAATTAACCCTGGGGCTTGACAGATCTGTTCATCCTGACCCCAACCGCTTATGGCATTCCTTATTAATGCTGAGCCCAGGCAAATTACCTCTGCTAACAAAAGGGGTTAATATGCCTCTCTGCTGGGACTGGGGGCAGTGCTGGGGACGGGAGGGGCACAGCCAGTTTGGCAGCTGAGCTCTACGCTTGGAAGGCAGGAGGTGGGAAGGTGAGGGCACTGCTGTGCCAGGCAATGGCCTAAGGCATCATTTAAAATAATAATTGAAGACACTAGGAGGTCACCTCTTAAGGGTTCAGCTTCAAACAAATAAAAAGCCAAGGCCATAAATTACATCAGCGGTGGGGTAAGGAGATGAAGAGGGTTATGGCAGGATGCTCAAGGGGAGATGGGGACCATTCAAGAGTCATTTCCTTGATCCCAAATTTGGAAAAGTTTTCTATAAGAATGTATATAGAAACATTGTAAAGGAGAAAGACTGACAACAACCTTAATACACAGAAATAGGAAAATGATTGAGTCAGTTTTGGTTGCTATCATTAAATTGTTTATGCAATGAAATGCCAAGTCTGTTAAACAACTTGCAGGAAAAATTCTGTCTATAGTGTGACCATAATGTCATTTAAAATGTATACTCTGAAACTGATGGCCTAAAAGGCAACGCTACCGCATGTCATTGATATTTCTCCTGGGGTGTGTCTATGAAGTTCTTTTCAATTATCAGTTTTTTCATTTCTACATTTTCTTTCAAAGAAGTTGTACTATTTTAAGATTGAAAAAGACAAGATTTTTAAAATGATTATTATACATATGTATAATTTTAGGTGAGGTAAGTTAGATACAAAATATATACAGTCTGATCATAGCCATGTAAAAAGAATGAGAGAGAGAGAGAACAGAATGGAAGAAAATGTATGTTACAGGGGGATTTGACTTTAAGGTTAGTATTAAATTATCCTTTAATATGCTAGCTTGGGTTCATCCATTTGTTCCTTCATGTATTTCATAGATATTCACAAAGAATCTGCCAGGGATAGATTCCAGGCACAGGAGCTAGAGCTGCGACCACAGCAGATCAAAAAATCCCATGAACCATGGATCCTATTTTCTAGAAGGGAACATGGTCACTAAACAAGCCAGATAAATAAACAGAATATATAGTTTATTAGGTGGTGATAACTGTTAAAGAGACAAAACAGGGAAGGGAGAAAGTAAATATGTGTGAATGGGCAGTGTGTATGTGTGCACGTGTGTGTCTGTGTGTTTGTGTATGACCCTAGATTGAACAGAGTAAGACTTCCTGGATAAATTAAGAATTAAAAAAAACTTCCTTATTTTTCTGAGCCCTACTGTGGAATTAACCAGCATTAAAATTGTGATGTAAATTCCTTGTACATACACAAAATTAGGTGGTGAGATTATAGGTCATTTTATAATATCTACAGTGAACCCATATTATTAAACCAAGAAAACAAACAGTGAATAAAGTAGTTTCCTTGGCTTAGAACTATCTATGAGACAGTTGAGAAAACAGGATAAAGCTGGGTAAAGCTGAAGACAATACTGTGATAAATACTGCAATTGTAACAAGTGGGGTCAAAAGATTAGAATTCATTTTGTTTCCAACTCTATTTTGTTCCAAGATATGGGAAAGTCATTTTCTTTCTCTCAGGATTTCAATTTCTTTGCCTTTGAATGGGTATCATTCTGTTAACTCTGTTAGTCTGAGAAATTTTGATGATCAAGTAAGACAGTGGAGAAAAAGTTATTTATTAAATGTTTTTGCGGTGGATTGAATAATCCAAACTTCCAAAGAAAACATGTCTTTTTTTCCCAAACCTAACCTATGCATTAGGTTTGCGAGTTTTTGAAGATATTCTCATATGCTTCTGTCTTTATCTCTGCTAATTTTGCTGATACTGAGATTTTTTCCCTCCCCTTTCTTTCTAAGCCAACTACTGATAGCAGAGCCAGCAGGATGCCAGTTGCCTGTTGAGTCAAGAGACTGGACTCGAGATTTACCTGGGTAAGACACTCATGTTCAAAAGCAATCTAGGCTTTTCAGATAGCACTTCAAGTCTGCCAATACTGAAAGTGGAGAATAGCCTTATCATGACCTTGAAAACTGGGCATATTAGAGCTGGATTCTGTTTTAGGGAGCAAGAGTTTATCTGAAATCTTTATTCCAAAGTCTGAATTTAATCTTTGGATAGAAAGCAGTGATTACAAGCCATCCAGATCTTGTCAGCAGAAAGGACTTGCTGCTTGATGGCAACACACTGAAAATCTCCAGAGAGGTCTCCGAGGGATCTTCCTCTCTTAAGAGCTTAAAAAAAGCCAATGTGCAAATATTCATGGAGGGCTTTGCCAATTGCTAGGCTCACTATGAGAGGACTGACAAAGAGACACGTGGTGCCCTATGAGGAGCTTTTGGACACATGTTGAGCTGCAAAAGACATGGGATAAGATGTCCTTTACAACTATGGGTAGGGGGTACTTGAAAGTCCCATAACCACAGCCTCTTTCCTATTCATGTGACACAGAGCTTGAAATCTCTTCATTAGAAAACACTCAATACTTCCTTCAAAGGCCAACCCCATGTGTTCCTTTCTGTATGAAATGTTCCAGCCCTTCTTTCATGATCCTTCCTACCTATGTATCCATAGCACCTTGACTGTACCTCTAGGAATACACTTAAGATACTGTGATACAGGGCATTTCCCTGAAATATAAGAGTGAGACAGTGACTCAGTGGTAAAGAATCCACCTGCCAATGCAGGAGAGGCATGTTCAATCCCTGGGTTAGGAAGATCCCCTGGAGAAGAAAATGGCAACCCACTCCAGTGTTCTTGCCGGGGAAATCCCATGGACAGAGGAGCAAGGCAGGCTACACCCATGGGGTTGCAAAGAGTTGGACATGACTTAGCAACTAAACAACAAACAACAGGCCTAGATTTTAATCTCAAATCCTGTGGCCAGTTACTACCGAACCTTCATTTTAAATGCCTTGAACTTGTGAATTTATCAACAAAGAGAGGAAGAAAACTATAGGAGATGATGTAATCCACCTGCTACTTCATAGAGGCACCGCCCTCCCCTGCCCAAAAAAACTGTCAGTCTCATCCTCCTAGTATGGTTGCGT
Organism: Aepyceros melampus; assembly: GCA_006408695.1. Classification (NCBI taxonomy): domain Eukaryota; kingdom Metazoa; phylum Chordata; class Mammalia; order Artiodactyla; family Bovidae; genus Aepyceros; species Aepyceros melampus. Next base: position 322,897 of record SJXQ01002128.1, on the reverse strand, counting down.
GTCTGTCTCCCTCTGTCCACATGCTCATTTTGGAAGCTCTGTGAAGTGTTAACTTGGTGAAGCTCAACATTTCTAAGATGTTTCTGGTTGTGGTGGGGTAACAAGGTTCATTCTCTCAGGCGAATTGAGGGACAAAAGAGAGAAAGCAGCCACTCTGCACACACGCACAGGTTCCCCCGTGTTCAGTCCAATAGGGACCTACATGCTGTTATAATGGACTCTGCAGACCTGGTTAAAGGCCTCAGTCAGTTGACTTTAATTGAATCACAAGGGAGGTTATCCTGGGTGGGCCTGAACTAGTCTATTGGAAGGCAGTTAAACCAAGGTTTAGGTCTTCCTTGAGGAAGAGACCCCAACAGATGCTGAGACCACAATTTCTCTCCTTTCCCTCCCACTCTTCTATCTTGACGGCCGTATGTGAACTTGGCCTATGGTGTTCCTGCCTTTGTGTTCCAGCTTCTGTGGTCTTTCTGTGCCTGACTGCTGGCCTTACCGACTTTGGGTTTGTCAGGCTAATTCACTGTAATATGCCAATCTGTCTCTCTCTCTCTCCACACCCATATATACCCTTTCCTACTGGTTTTGCTTCTCTGGTTGAATTCATCCTCCCTGTAGATGACAGGACTATGATATCGGGGATGGATTTTTTAATTTATCTTGGCATCTCCAGTGCACACCGAAAGTGCTCAGGAAATGTTGATGAGTTCTCATTAGCTATCTGCAGGGAACTTTACTCAATACTCTGTAATTACCTATATGTGAATGGAATCTAAAGAGTAGATATATGTATATGTATAACTGATTTGCTTTGGTGTACAGCAGAAACTAACACAACATTGTACATCAACCATATTCCAATAAAATAAAAATCTTTACATTTTTCTGGGTTTACTTTAATTTATTCTTGTGACTTAGCAGCCTTCTTTAGGCAAGGTTTTTTTTTTTTTTTTTTAAGATGCAGAAAACTCACAGGAGGTCAATAGGCCAAGATACCAGGCCTGGATGTATGCATGCTCAGTCGCTCAGTTGTGTTCAACTCTTTGCAACTCCATGGCCGGTAGCCCACCAGGCTCCTCTGTCTATGGGATTCTCAGGCAAGAATACTGGAGTGGGTTTCCATTTCCTCCTCCAGGGGATTTTCCCAGCCCAGGATCGAACCCACTTTCTTCTGTCTCCTGCACTGGCAGGCAGATTCTTTACCACTGCACCACCTGGGCATAGATCATTTAACCTGTGCTTTTCTTAGGCGAGAATGGGATCCAAGGAACAAGAATGGGATCCAGGGTAAGAAGAATAGGGAACTTGAAATATGCCCCCAACAATAAAAGCTACTGTTTATAGTCTTCATTTTGTGCCAGGCACTCAGCTAAGTACTCTAATGACTACCTCATTTAAACCTCACAATAACCTTCTCTTATCCCCATTAACTGATGAGGACATTGAAGGCCAGAGAAATGTTAAAACACTTGTCAAGGTCACAGCTTTTAGGAGAGGACGGAGGATTCAAACCCAGTGACTCTGACTCCAGAGTCTGCCTTCCCAAATACTAAGTGATACAACTCCAAGGAAGTTCAAGGAGCCGCAGAAGAAGTCTGCAGAGTTGCTTTCTTGTCCTTTCTCCTGATAACATGAGACTCAAAGGGCAGAGAAATCCCCAGTCCCCCAAAGCCCTAGATCTGGTTTCAGATGCAGAGGGACAGCAACCACACAAGCAAGGCACCAGGCCTGGCAAAATCCACCAAGGTGGCATTTATTATGGCAAGGAAGGGGTTGCTCTGGCACACACATGCCAATGTGCTGGACGTGCCATCGGAAGGGATGCTCTGCTTTTACACTAAATGTTAGACTAAAATTGATAATGTGCAGTTGTGGACAGGACTAAGAAGGAGCTGACCCTGGGCTCCTACCTATTCATTATACAACTTGTTAAATAAATCCTTATCAAGTAAAAGTAAAGATACAGTCCTTAGCAACTATATACTGAGCACCTAGTTGGTGCTAGGCACTGCATTAAGCCATGGGATAAAGCCACAACAGCAGCAAGGGAGAGAAATTTGCGAAGCCCCACAGCTTCCTTCAAAGTCTGCCCAGAAAAATAATATTGGGTTAAAAGGAAGGCTGCTGTCCATGGTACTAAAGTGACAGAAACTAGAAGCCAAAAGTTGTGGTTATGATCAGGGAATCAAAATCCAAAAGGACCTCTGCTCAGCTGACAAGTGAGGCTGATGCAGATGGGTGATAAAAGACCAATTCAGAGATGAAGCACCCTGGAATCCAGTTGATTTCTCCCAGAGAAATCCTCTGTCTCATGTCTAGAGACTGGGGTTACACAAGGTATGTCCTTTGCTCATGTTTCCAGCCTTGCTTACAAATTTACTTCACTCTCTGTACCTCCTTGAGTTCCACCAACACATCATGCTCCCTCCTACCACAGGACCTTTGTACATGGTGGAACTGATCTTTACCAAGTTATCTCATCCTCATCTTCTTACAAATCTCAACTCAATAATCAGTTCCTCAGCAAAGCCTTCTTTTATTCCCTAGTCTACATCAGGTTTTTAAAAATGCATTCACCAAACCATATTTCCTTTCTTTGCAGGATTTACTTCAGTTTGTAATTATACATTCATTAGTGTGATTATTTGATTAACGTCATTCTAAAGGCAGAAAGTCTGTTTCTTTTTATTCTTGTATCCCTGTGGCTTAATGCAGCGCCTAGCACAAACTAGGTCTCAGTATATAGTCATGGAGGGCTGTATCATTACTTTTACTTGATATGGCTTTATTTACTAGGTTCCAAAATGGACTAGGTAGAAGCCCAGAGTCAACTCCTTCTTAGAACTGAGAACAGAGTTCAAAGGATCCTAGGTATATCATACGTTTCATAATTAAGAAACATCCTTTCTTTATTGAAAAGTCAGGGCTGCCTTTTCCCTAGAAAACCACTAATCTAGAAATGAGTTGTTATTGTCCTGAAGTAGTTAACCCATTAAGGCCCAAATCTGACCATGTTATGCTAGAACCTGTTACACAAAACAGGGACAGGCTGACTATGGCTGGAAGGAAGAGGATACAAGACCAGGTGTCATAAGGCTAGGATTGTCTCCCTCTGATATGGTGCTAAACACAAGGCCTGGACCTCAGAGACCTTGTAGATATCTGATAACTAGGATATAATGAGCAACGTCTTCCAAAGAACAGCAAATAGCAGAACTGAAGGGGGTGTCTAGAACTGAGAAGACCCAGATAATAAATTCAACAGAATGGAATCTACCCTTCTAACACTCAACTTTTCTAGTTTCCTTTGACTTTCAACAGTAATTATGACTGTAGACTTCCCTGGTGGTCCCGTGGTTAAGAACTCCACCTGCCAAAACAGGGGACAGGGGTTCGATCCTTGGTCTGGGAAGATTCCACATGCCATGAGGCAACTAAGCCCATGCTCCATAACTACTGAGTCAGTGCTCAAAAGTCCGTGAGCCACCACTACTGCAGCCCATGCGCCTAGAGCCCCCGCTCTGCAACAGGAGAAGCCACCGCAGCGAGAAGCCCATGCGGCACAACTGAAAAATCCCCACTCGCCACAATGAGAGAAAGCCCGAGCGCAGCAACAAAGACCCAATGCAGTAAAAGAGAAATATAACTACTTAATCATTAAGGTAATTATGACTGTGGTGGTCCCTGTTAACTGATCATTTACTTAGCAAGGTACTGCCCTGAGCATATATGGACACATATATATGCATATGCATGTTTATAAACACCTTTTACAAGATCCAAACAATCCTCTTTGACAGAGCTCTTCTCTACTGAGTGTGATGTAGGGACTTGGCTAAGTTAAGAGCCATGTTAAAGCTTACGCAGCCAGCAAGTAGTAGAGCTGGGTGAGAACTTTAGGCTCATTGGACTCCAAAGACTGTGTTCTCAAGCACAATGCCAATGTCTCACCAAACGTAGCCACTGGAAGCTATGACTTTAAAAAACCATATTGCAACATTACTTGCCTTAGTGGCTACTAGTACTTTTCTTTACATACACACACTGCATAATTTAAACGGGTTTTTCAGTATCTGTGATATCATAGGATATGACAGTTGTATTTTATACTATTCATTGTCATAAATACGTAATTATGAAAACAAACAACATCCACATAGTATTTAGAAGCAGCTTGCCTCCCATGTCAGGGTTACTCATACCATACTTTGGGAATCCCACACTTTTCTATCCAGAACCATGTTTCTTCTGCCTCTTTCAGTGGAGAAGAAGCACCATGGAAATGACACTAAACAACATCTGATTTAAGAAGACCTGTCTGGTGGTTGGTGCTTTGCCAAGGTTGCTTTGAAAGATGGCTGCTTCCTACCCCAGAGGCGGCTGCACTTCGGAGACAACAAGCTAAAGGGTCCCAGTTTGTACAGTCTGCTCAGTGCTCAGGGCGATTTGGATGAAAATAACTATATAGATATCAGTTATCATCATTCTCATGATGACAATGATTATTTTACATATGGCTGTTTTAAGGGTGAATGGCATGGGCTCATTTGTATGCCAGCATCTGGCAGGCTGTCACACATCTGCAGAATATAACCTCAACTGTGCTATTAATACTCCCCCTTTGCGTTCTCCCCAAGGCATCTGTCTCCTAAAGTGCCTAAAGAAACTTCGCTTCCTCTTGAAGCCCTAGAGGCAAAATTCGGAAAACATGTCACCTAGACTGGGGCAGCAGAAGCTCAGAGTGACAGCAGCTGAGCCTGAACAGATTTCTGGCTCCTGGAATAGATGTCAAGGCAGACAGGGAATCACCACCCACACTCATTCTGTTAGCAGCTGCACTTCCAGGCAAAATCTGTGGGCAGATTCTCCTAGGCTCAGACAATGTGTCCCATCTGCTCTGTGATCAACAAAAGATGTCAGTCATGGTCTTAATGGTCAGCTCTCAGTCTCCATAATCCCCACCACTGGCTTAGAGCTGCTTCCCTGAAAAGCCTGGGGGAGACCCTTCTGTGGTGGAGACCTGGTGACTGAGCATCTAAACCAGGTCTTTTTCTTTATGTGCAACAGCTATACCACATTTTCCAGCCTGCCTCCCAGTTAGAGGTGCTCCTGCGATTGAGTTCTAGCTAATGGAACGCATGCTAATTTAGAACCTGGCTCATAGGAGTCTCCTTGTGTGGTCCTACACCGTATTCCTCTTCTGCTGTACAAATGCAGATAGGGCATGGCGACACTGGGAACCACAAGATGGGAAGAACCTGAATCACTGAATCACTGATTGGAGGAGGCTGCTTGTTGATGGAGATCAGCAATATTGGACTTTACAAGAGAAATAATCTTTCATATGCTTGAGCCATTATGGATTCTATTTCATATCAGAACATTCAGAGCTTTACTATAACTAATATACTCTTATGGTGAAATTGCCACATTCTATTTCATTATCAATTAGCTAATGGATTAGCTCCACTTTAGTGACCTACTATTACTTCAAACTTGACATGTCCAATCAAATGGTACTTTCTGTGTGTCAGAATATTCTAGGTACTGGGATACAGGAATGGATCATACAAAGTTCCTTCTCTCATTAAATTCACATTCAAAGATGGGGAAACCCAAGATACACAAATTAAAAAGAAACAGTTACAAATAGTGACACGTGTTATGAAGTTAGTGGGGATAGAAGGTTACTGAGGGTTACTTGGGAGTTAGTGGGAGGAAGTGCCTCTGAGGAGGTGACAGGAGATTGAAGTCTATATGATAACATGTAAAAAGTCAGCCCTGGGGACTCTGGGGGCAAAGGATTCCAGGAAGAGGGAACAACAAACGCAGAGAATGGAAGGAAGAACAAGCATTACCGAGGAACAGAAAAGAGGTCAGGTGGCTGAAGAAGAGTGACCTGGGGGGAGGGGTATGACAAGACAGCAAAGAGGGAGACAGGACACGGTCATGTGAAGTCTTACAGTCCAAGATTAAGAGCTGGGACCTTATTCTAAGCTCAAAGGAAACTACCAGTGTGGTTTGGTCCTGGGAGGAATGACATATGAATTACATGTCTAAAGGCCCACTCTATTATGTGGGATATGTATTGTGAAGGACAGCGAGAAAGAACAGAAACCAGAGAGTAGATTATTGCAGTTACAAAGGTGAAAGAACCATGACCAGTACTAGTGTGGGTTGGCAGGAGTGGAGATGGAGAGAGATGAGCTGATTTGAGATACATTTTAGAGGAAGCAAAGCCAGGGCTCGTGGACAAATTGGGCTGAGGGGTGGACAGGCTGGTAACTGGGAGAAAGGATCAGTATTGACTCTTATGACAGTTACTCAGCTGCCTGGGTGGTGAAATCATTAAGATTGGTAATTCCAGTGAAAAGTTAGGTCTGTGGTGGGATGGACCACATGATAGGTGCTGAACGAATGACTGATTTTAGTATTAAATAAAAGGTCAACATAGTAGGATGAGAAGGCTGGGTCATCTACTTATTCAGCAGTTGTCTTGATTTCTCTAAATTTGAGCTAAACAGAAGATAATAATAATTTCAATATGGGGTTGTTATATCCAATATACTCTTGGCAGGAAGAGACTGAAGAAGTATGATGGGGACATGAGCACTGCTAATCAAGTTTGATTTTCTGATTTAGCTGTTACTTATACAGGATTCCTCCACCTGTGAAAATTCATCAGACTGGACAATTATGATACATGCACTTTTCAAAATGAGATTCTATATGTTAAGTTCCCAGTGCAGTGCCTGGAATTCAACAAATCCACTATTACTTTCATTATGATGAAACAATGAAAACCATCTCCTGTGTAACTGTGGTCCATAATGTAGATACAGGCCATCTGTGAATCCATCAACAAGAGGAAGGAAGCTTACACTGAACTCTAGGGTGTGGCCTTATAGCTGATACAGTTCTAATTCATGACACACAAATGCTTCTGCATAAAGGAAGTGATTCAGTGTTCTAACCCAAAGGTAGTCCTGGTTCACTACTTGCAATTCAATACCTCCCTAACTTGGACGAAAGAGTATCACAGATGCCAATGTAATTTAAAAGGGAAGAGTGCTCCACAAATGCTAAGTCTTTGATTGTGATTGCTCCTTTCTATTCCATTTCCTCCCAAGCTTGCTCATACCTGAATAGTCTTGATTCAAGCCAACTGGTTATTGGCCCCAAAGAAAGGATACTAAAACTCTGATTGGTTATTTCAAAGTTCCATAGATTAATTCTCAGGTCATCAGCTGACATGTAGGTTTCATAGTCGCTGTTGACTGATATAGAGTTGATATGATATGTGTGCGCGTTGGCAAATACTCTTCGCGGGGTGGCCTCCACCATCAGATCCATGGGTCTCAGGACAGGCACCTGGGATGCAAGAGAAAGAAACTGCTTCAGAACAAAAGCTCATTAGGAAAGAGTGTGCGTGTTTATATCCTTCATTATCACACACAAAATCACGACCACATCACATCAAAGGAGATCTAAGCTGGAGAAAGAGACTGATAAATTACATGCTATTCCTATTCCCTTTGGTGCCTTTTAGTTTTATTCTTTTTTAAAAATGTCACCATCTCTTAGCCCTGATGGGCAATTTCATCCTTTATAGACTCTAAGATTTTTTTCAAGTGGCCTCCTCTCAGGGGAACAGCTGCCAGAGATGTTGTTCCAGATTGTTTGTTTTTTAAAACATGAAATCTATTTTCAAAAGGAAGTTGTAGAAATTTTTAGAAATCTCTAGTTCAACTGAGTTTAAAATTTAGTCTTCATGGCTTTGGGAGCCTCGGCCCCATCCTGGTTCTATCTTTAATCTTTTTAGAAGAATTTTGGGAAAGCATGTACTCACCCGATTCTAGTAGCCCAAAATCAGTCATTAAAATATAGGGAACCCATTGTTTTATCTGGGAAGATCTTCGTTTAACCTGTATATCAACAAGGCAGTGTACACTGTCATGTTAAAACTGTCCTCATTTGGACAATAAATTATATGGTCATCTTACTGATATATGAAGGATACTTAGTATTTGTTGAATGAACGAGTGGAATATGTGAACAACTGTTATCTTCTTATGGGTCAAAGAATCAGTTAAATAGTTTTGCACACAAGGGACTTTCCAGGTGGTCCAGTGGTGAAGACTTCACCTTCTAATGCAGGGGGTGCAGGTTTGATCCCTGGTTGGGGGGCTAAAATTTTACATGCCTTGTGACCCCCCAAAAAACAAAACATAAAACAGAGGCAATATTGTAACAAAGTCAAAAAAGACTTTAAAAAAGGTCCACATCACAAAAATCTTAAAAAAAAAAAAGTTGAATGAAGAATTCAGAAGAAACACAGAATCCTTACACATGTGGCTAGCACTGGATATCCTGGAAATCAGAGGAGCTTGAGATGTGGATGTAGGAAGAACCAGGGATCCTCTAAAAACCAGGAGTGGGATGGAAGGGAAAGTCTTCACAAGCCCTCTACCTTATTGTGGATGATGGTTCTATAGCAGAGGCCCAGGGAAGGCAAAAACTAAGAGAGCTGGTTCTGACCACAGATTCACCCCTCACTGACAGGCTGTGTGAGCTTGAGCAATTATCTTGCCCCTTCTGGGCTCTGGTTATACTATCTGAAATAGCCACTGTGCCCTACTTATCATGAAGGGTGGTTGGGATCTGTTGAGATGATTTGCCCTTCAGTTCAACCTCCTATTTACCCTTTCAACAACAGTTTCTTGAGCTCTGTACAAGGTCCTAGTGTAGGATGGCAGGGGGGACATTCAACTGGGAGCCAAACCAGATATCTGCCTTCATCTGGCTGGTCCAGATGGTGGAGGCAGGTACGAACTCATCTCATAATAAAATGTAGTAAGCACCTCAAAGGAGAGGAAATGGCACAAAGAAGGATTTAACCTGGTCACAGAGGTCTGGAGAGGTTTTGCTGAGGAAGTATGAATTGGATGACTTAAAGGATGAGAAGGGATTACTAGGTCAGGAGGGGAAGGAAGAATGCTCCCGTCAGTGTAAAGAGCATGTGCAAAGGTCCTATGGTGAGGGTAATACAAGAATGAAATATCAATGGTCAGTGTAGTTGAGACAGAGTGATGGGAACCACGGTGGGAGATGAAGTGACAGGGTAGGTAAGAGGCAGGCCCCAAGAGAGATTTTTGCCACCACCCTAAGAGAAACGAAAGTGAAAAGTGAAAGTGTTAGTCAGTCGTGTCCGACTCTTTGTGACCCCATGGACTGTATCCCACCAGCCCAAGAGATGTGGGTAGAAATCAAGATTTTTCAATGATTTTGGTATGATAAGGATCAAAGTTTCAGTGAGATCATTCCTGATGTAGTGGGGAGAACAAATTATAGAGGATGAATGAAGAAGAACTTTGAAAAGGAAGCTGATATATTGATACTATTGAACACCAGTTAAAGGTATGTCTGAGTTCGACTAAGGTCCGTCTAGTCAAGGCTATGGTTTCTCCTGTGGTCATGTATGGATGTGAGAGTTGGACTGTGAAGAAGGCTGAGCGCCGAAGAATTGATGCTTTTGAACTGTGGTGTTGGAGAAGACTCTTGAGAGTCCCTTGGACTGCAAGGAGATCCAACCAGTCCATTCTGAAGGAGATCAACCCTGGGATTTCTTTGGAAGGAATGATGCTAAAGCTGAAGCTCCAGTACTCTGGCCACCTCATGCGAAGAGCTGACTCATTGGAAAAGACCCTGATGCTGGGAGTGATTAGGGGCAGGAGGAGAAGGGGACGACCGAGGATGAGATGGCTGGATGGCATCACGGACTCAATGGATGTGAGTCTGAGTGAACTCCGGGAGTTGGTGATGGACAGGGCGGCCTGGCGTGCTGCGATTCATGGGGTTGCAAAGAGTCGGACACGACTGAGTGACTGAACGGAACAGAACGGAATGGGTAAGAAAAGTGCCCACACATATTTATTTGGCACTGACTGTCAATCATCCTTCATACCCCACCTCAGGAAATTTGTTTGACAACTCTGTGAAACAGATGGTAGTAGTACAAAGCACTATGATAAACAGAAAACTCAGGCTCAGAGAAGCTAAGTCAGTGGCCCAGAATTGCCCAGCTGTAGGAGCATAGTCTGAATATGATTGCAGAGTCTATCTGACTGCAGAGCTAGTGCTTTTCCCACTGTATCACACCACACTCAGATACTATACAGGACAGGAAGTGATAAATGCTCTATAAGGGACAAGAGTACCGGGCCCATAGAATTTATGGAACTGATAGAATTATGGGTAGTAATAATGGTAGAGGTAGTCGTAGAATTCTGCGGTTAAGCCTCTAGAAATCTCAATTTGGGGTTGGAGGTGTCCATGGCATTTGAAGAGGGTGTCTATTCCATGCGCTTTCATAGATACATGCCCTGCTTTGAGGTTTGTCACAAAGGCATTCCCTACCTGGAGCTTCTGAGCTCTGTACTCCCCTACTCCCGCTCACCTCCCCGAGGCAGTGGCACTGAAAGCAGGTTCCCCAGGGCTAGGGAAGCAATGGAATCTGTGAGGACTTCCTGGGGCTTTGCCTAAACTCTTCCCTGGGCCTCCTTCATTACCCTCACTGTCTGCACAGGCTTCCTGTGGCTGTGGCGATGCGGGGAAGGAACATGACAGCTAGGATCAAGAGGCATTACCAACTGGGAGCTGCCAGCTCAGAGCTTCAGCTTCATGTGACAGGCCTGCCTGCTAATTCAGGCTGACATACTCCATGATGTAGCACTTAATGGGCAAGCTCTGGGTAGGTATCTGGGGAGGGAGCGCTAATGCTCTGCCCAGATAAGCCAGGCGACAAACATCACTTGTGATATTCCAACACCCTCCCCACACCCAGGTCAAGGCTGTCCACAGCGCAGGGACACCGTGTCAAAGGAGGAAGAAGGAGGTAAAGTGGTTCAAGCTTACCAATTGGACAGGATGACCAGTTAGGAAACCTTGTTGGGACTGTGTTTCCTATCTGCTCTGGATACATGCTTTTTCTGGGGCCAGGCGCGGAGAAGAGTGGGATACGGTTCCCTGAGTTCAGCCCATGGGCAATCATTTGGGTCTTCCCTGTAAGATCAGGGAGGGCTTCCTGTACTAGCAGTCACTGAGTTAGAGCACCCTGCCCTTCAGCCTTCTCAGTAGCCGACCTCACGAGGAAGCTTCCTTGTTTGCAATTTTACCAGGGAGATGAAATATCCTGTCTGACATCACACAGAGAGGAAGGAGCAGAGCTGAACTGGGACAATGTAGTTCCTGAGTGAGCCCAGAGAACTGCTGCTGCAAAAGAAATGCTTAGGACGAAATACGAAAATGCCACTTCTGCAAGTCAAAAACTGTCACATCTCAGTAATTTCATGTGGTTCAGGCTAACGCTTTGGAAGGACTCTGTGCCATATGGATGCGACATGGACTCATGAAACACTGAGTTTTGGAAGGACCCCTGGAGTCTCTTTCAAGGCTGTCACACGTACATGTGGGGGGCACAGTGGGAGGCCGTGGTGTCTAGGCCTTACGACCTTCATCATTCTTGGTAATATGTCTGGATTCTCACATCTTGCTTAAGTAACTATGGATAAGGAAAGTTTGAGACCAACCACCACAGACAGTTCCTGAATTCTGCAGATGAGGAAGTCAGGAACCCCAGAGGTGACGTGCCATGTCCATGGTTGCCCAGTGGGGGTTGCCAGCACAACCCGACTTTCTGCCACTCATCTGACTGCTTCCTCTGTCCCGATACCAGGTGCCTGACCTGTTCTTCACAGGACTCGACAAACTCCAGGATCAAGCCAGGACCTTCAACTGGTGGTTCACACCCTATTTTCTGCACTATCTCGGCAGTGGCCATGGGGCGAGCCTCCCCTGAGACAAGGCTGGTGCTTCAGTAGGCTTGCAAATGAGAACGGGGCCAGCCTTGGCCCTTGGAGGCCGCAGGTGGCCAAGGACTGTGCTGCTGGAATCCTTGCCCCTCCCTAGGCACCCCATACTCCTCCCCGACCCTGATTCAGTTTCAGCTCATTGCCCTGAGCATGACTGCAAAGCATAAGCAACCCAGCCTGGTTGTCAAGACAACCAGTACTGTGTTAGAGTATCCACCAAATAAAGTTTCATCGATCAAGAGAGCAGCCTCAGAGTCTAGCCTCCACGAGGCTTATAGACATCTATGTCAGCTGGATATTAGTGGGATGTGGAGAACCCCAGAGTGCCCTGGGGCTCCTCCCCCACATCATTCAGGGCTCTGTTCAATGATCACCCCTTGAGAGAGGTCTTCTCTGTCCCTACCCCACCTCACATGGCACGCCCTCCACTTACCATCCTTGGACTCAGCTTACTGCTTATAAAGTTAAGCAACTCTTAAGCAGTTCATCAGCAAATCCTCATCAGAAGCCTATGATTTAGCTCAGTGAATATGATCTCTGCTGCACAGATGAGGAAATGACCAGAGAGGTTAAGTAATTTGTATCAAGTCACACAGCTCATACTCAGGCCTGGCACTCCTTGACTCTGGAGTCTAAGTCCTTGGCTGCTCTGTCCTCTGGGCCTGGAGGGGCACGCTCAGGAGTGTGGGAGAGACAAGTGAGTACACGGACGTTTCAGTGTAGGGCGTCAGCAGGCACTGCCCAGGGCAGTGTCAGCTAAATGGGCTTGTATCTGCTTGGGGAGCTCAAAGGAGACCTCAGAAAGGAGAGGACTACTGAGCGAGCGGGAGGTGATGGGTTTGTGGGAATCCACAGGGTGAAAGTGGGGGATGGGGAGGAGAGGGAGCGGTGCTTCAGTTGGGGAGACCAGTATGTTCAGAGCTCAGACAGGAGGGAGGAAAGTACAAGGTGAAGAATGTGATTCCGTGGGTTTCTGGGCATGCAAGGGGCGGGGGCAGTGATTTTGTCTTCACTCAAAATGCAAAATAAAGTCTTTCTCCATATCAGACATGAAGAAAAACCTGAGCTTGGTGAGGGGATGGAGAACTGATGAGAGTGGAGCGGGGATGGAAGGCCTCCCTTGGGGGGGGATATTTGAGCTGAGAGCCTAATGTAGGGAGGTCAGCAGCCACATGGCGCTCTGAAGAGCACTCCAGGCAGAGGAAACAGTAAGCGCAAAGCCTCTGAGGTTGGAAAGCGCTCAGAGGATAGAAGGAACAGGGAAGGGCCTCTGTGGCTGGAAAGGGTGAGCAGGGAAGGACAGTGGCAGGAGATGGAAGATCAGAAGTCAGGGCTGGGTCACAGGTGTGATTGTGGGGATAGGACGATCACTGGCTGCCCAATACTGACCCCTCCCTGTTAAGAAAGCCCTTCCTCATTGCTCTCTCTCCCTTCTTTCTCCCCACCTTCTGTTTCTCTCTACCCATCTTTCAGCCTTCCTCCCTTCACATCTTTCTCATTATCTTTCCTGCCTCTCCTCTGGGGAAACACAAGACCATGTTTCACCTCTCAGAATCCATTTACTAACAAAACGAATGTCACTGTCATTTGGTTTATTCGGTGACCGTGGTGGTGATGCGTCACAGTCTTCTGTGGCACCTAAGTGGGTGTCAGCAGGTCACAGGGGCCCCTTTGGAGACAGATGGCGAAAGGGGAACAGAGTCCTGGAAACCCCCAAGGCCCCTCACTTTACATGACATCTGCATAGCTGGGGAGGGGCTGGAGGTGAGGGCTCCTCACAGAGAAAAAACCACAGCTGTGCTCACCATGGCAACCTCCAGAGCCTCCATAAGTTGACAGATTCAAGGCAAGAGCCTGAGAGAGAAGAGGTGGCTGGAGAGGAGCTCAAGAACAGAAGAAAAGCTGGAGCCAGGGAGAAGGGAGAGAGAGAAGTCCACTGGTACAAGGATGTGCACAGATTCCAGCTGTTCGGTAACTTTGGGTTGAACCTGACCTAGTTCAGCAGACAAATGTGAATACCCTTGGATACTAAGTACAATCAACATAATCGACATGACTGGGCCTTTTGAAAAAATTGCTACCAACGTACATCCATGTTTGCTTGTATTTCCTTGTCAATATTTAACAGATGCTTTCCACCCTCCCCAATAACTGAGATTACTCTATACTGAAAATGATAGGATACATTCAGGCCAGGAGGTTAGGGGGGTTCTGTGTCATCAATTAGGAAGCTCACATAGCAATGTCATGACCACATGCTGGCCCCAGATAAAACCCTCCCCAAACATTAATTAACCATTTACTATAGTTGGACAGTCATCACAGAGTATTCTTATGAAGCTTAGTGGGAGCAGAGAATACACAACCCCCTACCCACTCCTTCTTGTTCATAATCAGCTCTTTTGGGAAGCTAAAACCATGTTTGTTTGATCTAGAGAAGTAAGAGATGGGGGCTGTCCACCTTTTCTTTGGTGCAGGGAACTCTGACCCCGGTGCTCCGGGACCACAGGTTTAAGGACTCGTGGGGTCTGGGCTGACTACACCGTTCCATCTAGAAGCACTAAATGGTAAAGCTGGAGGAAAGGGTAGAAAGTTCCAGATTTCAGCCTCACTTCATGTTTGCCATCATGCCTTTCCTGGACTTCCTTCAAGAAATATCTTCTGTGATTCTCCAAAGACAATTACTGTAAGTTTGGGATAAAGCCAACAGTTAAAAAGCACTCAGACTTTATATTCAAGGAAGAGGGAGTGAGTCATCTTGAAGATGGGAGAGCCATTGGGTCCTGCTATAAATATCCCTGTTTCAAAGCTACCCAGCTAAGCAGTACAGGGGAGCTGTCTTCAAACAGGAGAATGTGATGACTTCCTAAGAACTTTATGAAACAGTTTTAAAGGAAACCATGACTTAGTGGTGAAGAATCCACCTACCAATGCAGGAGACCTGGGTTCAGTCCCTGGGCCAGGAAGATCCCCTGGAGAAGGAAATGGCAACCCACTCTAGTATTCTTGCCTGGAAATCCCCATGGACAGGAACCTGGTGGGCTACAGGCCATGGGGTCACAGTCAGGTACAACTTAGCAATTTAATGACAACAAACAATATACTTTCTTTCCTAAAATCAAATCATGTCAGGATATACCCACAGTCGAGGTTCTCATTCTCATCTCTGGAAAAGAAGGATAAATCTTCCCCATCCCGAATCTTACTGGGATGTGTTATCCATGGTATAAAGCACTTCAGGGAGGGACAGATGACGTATTTAATCAAAGCTCCACAAATGACCCCATCACCCAGCTCATTATCATATGAATTTCCAACAAGATTTCTAAAAAATAATTCTAATAAAATTAAAATCTCAAAAATTATAAAATGAAATTCTAATAAAATCAGAACAGTGTTTTATGCTTTTTTGGTCAATTGTGTCCCATTAATAATTTTAGAGATAAATCCAGAAGAGAATTTTAAAGCCTTATAGTTATACATTCACGGGGAGGGAAAAACCTATTTTTGTTACAGAAATGATCAAAAAGAATTTTCAACATTTATTTGGAGGAAGTTGCAGTGAAAACACAAAATTAAAGAAGAAAAAGGAACAATGTAAAGTTATGACTTTTAAAGAACTTTATTCCTTATTCTTTTAATGGATATTGATGGGTATCCAGTTACAATGGTGTTTAAATTTCACACATTAAAAAGGTGATATAACAGTTTTATTTTAAACTGCCTATGTTCAAAATACTTCTGAAGCCACATCCTCTGTTACGTATTTAACATTATGATGGAAGTACTTAGCTGCCTACTGAAAGATGCTCAGGAAGGTATTTGGTTACTCAAAATTCTTCTAGGTGGTACACAAGCACAAAATTTGAAGTTATGTGGTGTTAGAGAGTTTTCAGAGTCAGGTAGACCTGGCCTTGAATCCTGGTTGGGCTATTTACCAGCCGTGTGGCCCTGGGCTTCTTACTTCACCTTTCTCCATGTCAAGACTCTCTTCCATAGTGTTACAGATAGCATTCCTCTATAGCTTTGCCAAGAAAACTTAGCCCAGGGCCTGATACATACCATCTACCAAAGAGACATTTCTGGAGAGCTTACTTTTTGCCAAACTGTGCTAAGCACTTTATGCTCACTATGTTATTGAATCCTTACTGTGATCTTAAGAGGTAAGTACTAATATTCTTCCCACTTTACAGGTATGGATCTTGAAGCAAAGGAAGTGGTGAAACTTGCTCAAGGTCATACAAATACTAGGAGATGGCGTTACCCTTGTTGGCAGTCTGGCTACAGCCCCTATGATCGTTATTACTAGAATCCTTCCCATGAACTTCCAGTTGTAGAAAAAAAAAATAGTCATCCTGAGAGATTGCCTAGGGAAGATTTTCTGACTTCTATTGGCTTCAGAGTGTAGACATCCCTTTTATCCACCCAGGGAATTCAGTCATGATTACAGAACTCAGCGTTGCTCAGGAGAAGTGGCTAGTGGGATAACTGGTCACTGGGTAGCAATTAATTTTGTTGGTGGAAAAAAAAAGCGGAAGGCTTTTCTGGTTAGGAGTTTTCCTAATAGCTTCTGTCCACATTGTCATGAAAACCTTGAACAATATGGTTGTTCATCCAATTATCAAACCAACCTGGGGGGCAGAGTCTGGCATTCTGTGTACCCATTATCAAAGGGTAATTTGGTGTAACAAACCAAATCGAGTACGTACAAAGACTGTCAAATAAAATAAACCACTCACAAATTAAATTACTTCCCATTTTCAGTGGGAAGAATGCCAGTCATTTTTCATCTTAAAAAATATGCATCTTAATTCCATTTTTTAAAGAACATGAAAAGAAGCATTTAAAGGCCTCTTGTGCAGTCTGTATGTAGCAAGGTCCCCCCTCCCTAGGAACATCTCTTTGGGTCCGGTGACATTTTCTCTCAAAGAATTAATGGAGCATTAAGCCTCACCCTGGTTAAAAAAAAAAAAAAATAGAAAAACTTGTTTCCTCCATGGATCAATGGTGGATGGAGTTCAGAAAGCAGGAGTGAGAGGTTGGCTCTGGTTTATAACGACATATTAGAGCTGTTGTTTCCAGAATGAAACTGCCACTCAACACCACCCCGCCAAACCCCCAGGGAAACCTATCCAAATAATATAATTTTTAGATTTCCCAGATCACACCCTTCAACAGCCTCAATATGTCCCTGAGTTCTTCTTTTACTGGCTTTGTCATATGGATTGAAATAAGCCTGAGAGGAAAAACCCCTTTGGAGAAAATCAGGCTTTGTGCTTCAGGGTCTTAAATATCTGAGAATTATATTCTCTCATTTGACAAACATTTATTAAGTGCCAATCACTGCTTTGTGTGGTAGATGTATCCGGTGAAAAAAGCAGGCTGGTTGTGGCACTTAATGTCTAATAGGGAAGAAAGAAGTTAGTGTCTCAAGGTAGTTACACCAACTGCCTAGGGTGCTATAGAAAGATGTGTAATGCTTCAAGAGAGGCAAAACTATTCTTTCATTAAAAGAAATAGGGGCTCTAATTTAGATTGGGGAATTAGGTGAATTGTTTTTTGAAGAAGTGACAGCTGACCCCCCAAAAACGGAGCCATAAGCATTCTCTATATAAATGGTTCTTCACTGGAGACCAAATTGCCATCTGACACCGTCTGGAGATAGTCTTGATTGTCAGAATGGGGTGTATGCTGCTGGGTAGAGGCCAAGGATGATGCTAAAAGTCCTACAATGTACAGGTCAGCCTCTAGAAGCAAAGAATTACCCAGACCAAAATGTTAACAGTTCTGAGACTGAGAAATCCAGTTCTTAAGAAAATATTTCTGGAAAGACTCTAAATCAAGTGTGGATAAAAGAAACTCAATATTAACTTCCACAATCAGCAGAAAAGTTTCAGTTCATAAATATGTTCTGGTTTAAAAAGTCCATATATATATATATACATACACACACACACACACGAAAGATCTCTCTCTCAAAGGCTTATCCCTTATTGCCAACTACAAGAATAACACACAACCCATAAAACATGCCTGGGGAATTAATACATATTTTTTAAACTCAATGCATCAAAGATGATTTTTATAGCAGACTAACAATTTCATGCTCTCAGTGTCTTTGACTTCTTTTGGCCTCTCTACAAAAAAAAGAGAGGGAAAATATCTTTCGCTCAGAAGATAAACTCAGTATCTAATTACCAGCCCGTGCAGCAGCCTGTAATTCTGCCAGTTTTATCTTTTTTTTCTCTCCCAGACACTTCCATTTTCTGCCAACATTGCTATTTCTCAAAGTGTGCTTCCCTGTACATTGCCTTTCCTGTTATTTCCCTTGATGTTTCACATTGTGCAATTCCACAGGAAAAAAGGAGACATCTTAAAATATCACAGTAGAGGAAATTTCAGTTAACATTTATAGGTGGGGAAGGGGATGGGATGGGAAGAGGCAGGAGTTTAATTTTTGGTTAGTTTGGTTAGGATTAATCACAACAATTGTTTTTGTTTTGTTTTGTTTTTTTAACTGCTGTTGATGGAAGTATTTCTGAACTCTTCCCATATACTTTCTCCTATTAACAACTTGGATAAGTATCACTGAATCTTTGATAATCAAGGATCAACAAGACTTCAGGAGGGCCACACTGTATCCTGTCATTTATTACTGTGGCTTCCGCAGATCAAAGAAGGTAAGTATAAATTTGATATAAACTTTAAGAATCTTAGAGCTGGAAGTTACCTGAGAAGTCATTACACGAAAAAGGTGTGTGTGTACACAAAGATTAATCTCTAAGAGCTCTGAAACGCAGCCTTTCTTAAGTGTAAACAAAGCTATTAGACTCATGCAACTAAACTGTGTCAGTTCTGCCTCCCACCAACAGATGGCAGTAGTGGTTACCAGTGATATTCTGATTCAGAAACAAAGTGACTTTTCAGGGTTGCATTGTCTGGTTCCCATCCCAGGGTGTACATTAGATTCAAATGAGACTTCTAATTAAAAACTGATGCCTGGGGCCCTCCACTGGCTGGTGGTAGTGGGGAGAGTGTTGTTAAGTTAGAATGCCTGGAGGGTGGAATCCAAGTACTAGCATTTTGAAAGCCCCTGTTATCACTCACCTTGAGCCAGACATCTTGGAGTGTGAAGTCAAGTGGGCCTTAGTAAGCATCACTACAAACAAAGCTAGTGGAGGTGATGGAATTCCAGCTGAGCTATTCCGAATCCTAAAAGATGATGCTGTGAAAGTGCTGCACTCAATATGCCAAAAAATTTAGAAAACTCAGCAGTGGCCACAGGATTGGAAAAGGTCAGTTTTCATTCTAATCCTAAAGAAGGGCAATGCCAAAGAATGTTCAAATTACCACACAATGGCATTCATTTCACATCCTAGCAAAGTAATGTTCAAAATTCTTCAAGCTAGGCTTCAACGTACATGAACCGAGAACTTCCAGATGTTTAAGCTGGATTTAGGAAAGGCAGAGGAACCAGAGATCAAATTGCCAACATCCGTTGAATCATAGAAAAAGCAAGAGAATTCCAGAAAAACATCTACTTCTGCTTCATTGACTACTCTCAAGTCTTTGACTGTGTGGATTACAACAACAGGTGGAAAATTCATTAAAGAGATGGGAATACCAGATCACCTTACATGCCTCCTGAGAAACAAGAAGCAACAGTTAGGACTGGACACACAACAATGGACTGGTTCAAAATTGGGAAAGGAGTACGTCAAGGTTGTATATTGTCACTCTGCTTATTTAACTTATATGTAGAGTACATCATGTCAAATTCTGGGCTGGATGAAGTACAGGCTGGAATCAAGATTGCTGGGAGAAATATCAATAACCTCAGATATGCAGATGACACCACCCTTATGGCAGAAAGCAAAGATGAACTAAAGAGCCTCTTGAAGGTGAAAGAGGAGAGTGAAAAAGTTGGCTTAAAACTCAATATTCAAAACACGATGATCATGGCCTCTGGTTCCATCAGTTCAGTTCAGTTGCTCAGTTGTGTCCAGCTCTTTACTACCTCATGGACAGCAGCATGCCAGGCTTCCCTGTCCATAACCAACTCCTGGAGCTTGCTCAAACTCATGTCCATCAGGTCGGTGATGCCATCCAGCCATCTCATCCTCTGTCATCCCCTTCTCCCACCTTCCATTTTTCCCAGGATCAGGGTCTTTTCCAATGAGTCAGTTCTTCACATCAGGTGGCCAAAGTATTGGAGCTTCCATCTCAGCATCAGTCCCTCCCATGAATATTCAGGATTTATTTCCTTTCAGATTGATTGGTTGGATCTCCTTGCAGTCCAAGGGACTCTCAAGAGTCTTCTGTAATACCACAGTTCAAAAGCATCAATTCTGGCCCTTTCAGGTCAAGGCAAATAGATGGAGAAACAAAGGAAACAGTGACAGACTATTTTCTTGGGCCCTAAAATCAGATGGTGACTGCGACATGAAATTAAAAGACATTTGCTCCTTAGAAAAAAAGCTATGACAAACCTAGACAGCATATTAAAAAGCAGAGACATTACTTTGCTGACAAAGGTCCATATAGTCTAAGCTATGTTTTTTTCCAATAGTCGTGTTTAGATGTGAGTGTTGGACCATTAAGGAAAGCTGAGTGCTGAACAATTGATGCTTCTGAACTGTGGTGTTAGAGAAGACTCTTGAGAGTCCCTTGGACTGCAAGGAGATCAAACCAGTCAATCCTAAAGGAGATCAATCCTGAATATTCATTGGAGGGACTGATGCTGAGGCTGAAGCTCCAATACTTTGGCCACCTGATGCAAAGAACTGGACATTGGTTTATGATGATAAATGCTTGGGACCATTCGCTGCAGCACTGTTAGTTATAATTACATTGCAACAAAATCTGGAAACAGGTGACTGTCAGTGAATAGGGGACTGATTTAATAAGTTATAGTATACCCACGCTTTAGAATATTGACAGCTACTTCACAGAAGATGAATGACCAGGAGGGATGTTTATATTACTGAGCAGAGTGTATAAGTATCACCTTGAATTTGTAAAAATGAACAAAATCATATCCATCTATTAAGGTTGATAATATATGTTTGTGTGGACATACAGAAAATGCTGTGGCTGGATACACGCCAAACTAGTAACGTGAATTACCTTAACATGTGGGCCCGTGGCACAGGATTGTTTGATTTGATGCTACAATCCTGCAGTTTTGTAATATAAAAGAAAAAGAAGAGAGATCTTTGCCTCCAGTGTCCAGCTAGGGAGGATTCTCAGGATTCTGCAGCCTGCACTGGACTCCTCCTGAAACAGTGCAAGCAGCTCCCAAGGAGCATGGCTTTGAGTTCAGATCCACTTTCCTTAACTGTCCATCTGTTGGTTCCCTGGGTTGACAGCCAGCCAATATACCTCCTTCTCTACACAAAAGCTCTCCAGATATTTGAGCAGAGTTCTCAGTCCACCCCACTGTCCATTCAATCACACCAAGATTAGCCTCCAACCTTTATTACCCACCAGTGGTCATGCCTGGGTCACCCCTACTGATGCTTTGCCATGCTGAACACAGTCTACCAGAGTTCAGAACACAGAGGGATCTGCATTCTTCTAGACAAGACATGCGCTTTCTACCTCAACAACTTAACACTGATTTATCTTGGTAACAGGCCATATCGCAGTGTCAACTAAAATTCCTAGGTCTTCTTTCAAATAAGCTAACGTCAAGTCAAATGTTCTCTACTATTTTGAACGTGATTACCTCAATTCTATCCCTAGGATTTATCTCTTTTTCTTAAAAGTGAAATACAGGGATATGAAAGAGTACCTGTGTGAATGTGGGAGATGGTGGGAGGAGTCTAATGAATTGTGGATTCTGGAAAATGGGATTTTTCTGCGTCATGAAGATGATGGGTTAGAAGACGGGTGAACACACTAGGTATATGGAGAGGACAATGACAGTGTCCTGAAGTCTGGCTGGAGGGTGGGAGGTACCTTAAATCCTCCGTTTCAAAGAGGTGGGGCTGAATTTGAAAGGTAATGATTCTGGCAAATAAAATTGTTACAGGAAATGGGTGGGGGAAGAGAGAACTCAGAAGGAGATTTGCTAGTTCCAAGGAGACAGAGCAGGAATGGGCCAAGAACAGAGGAGATTGGACAAGGATGAGAAAAGAGTATCTGAGAAAAGCAGCTGCACACAGGACTATAAAGAAAAAAGGATGGTGAGCCTCCAGAGATGGGAATGAGGAAGGAGAGAAAAAAGCATGGAGGGGGTTGCGAGGAGTTCTATTCTAGTCTGGACTGTTTGGATGCCAAGAAACAGAAACCTTCTCAAATTTACTTAAAAAACAAAAAAACACAGAAAAGGAGTATTGTGGGAGAGAAAAATCTTGCAGTTGATCAGGACTGAAAACGGAGTGTGTGAAACGGAACAGGGGCTTAGCCTGCTGTTAGGGGTCTGGGGAACTTGACCTTGTCTTTTTGTCTCTGTGTCTGTCTCTCATAGGGGTGTCCTGGTTCTTAAACTGCTTCTCTCTTTGTGTCAGCCCTGCCTCTCTCTCTTTGCCAATAAAAGCTAACTCTGTCTGTTTACCAGTCTGAACATGGCCTTCAGTGAGTCCCTCTAGCCCTGACTCCACCACACTTTCACTCTAGCCCTGACTTATGCCACGCTGTAAACATACAGTGCTACTATCGTGCACTACCATGCGTAAAATAGATAGCTAGTGGGTAGCTGCTGTAAGCACTGGGAGCTCAGTTCCTCGCTCTGCGATGACCTAGAGGGGTCTGATGATGGAGGGAATGTAAGTATGCCTATGGCTGATTCGCCTCATTGCACAGCAAAAGCTAACATAACATTGTAAAGAAACTATATTCCAATTAAAAAAGAGGAAATAAGTGTTGCCAGTGACTTCTGAACAAAAGAGAGCAGGGAACCAACAGGGCAGAAAATACAGTAGGAAGAATGAAACATATAGTCAGAACCTTCCAAGAGGTTTCACCCCTGCCCTTGAACATCCTGCATTCAGAATCACCTCCATACCTTTTTCCTGCAATGCTCTGCTCCCCTTATTCACCCCACTTCCACCTACTCCCCCTTACCTAAGTCTTCCTCGATCCAGATAGCTCCAGAACTCTCATTCCCCCTGCTATGTATGTACACAATCCAGTGGAGAATAATTCTGATATTTTCAAGAGTTCAAAATTCTAGCTTCCTTCTTCCAATTGGCACAATTTTGAAAGGCTTCTTGGAATCATTTCCTAACTTGAGTTCCTAGTGCTCATAATCCAGACTGACTTCTAGCAATCTCTTGTTCAAAGAGAATAAAGCGCAACTGGTGACTATTCCCTGGATAGAAATTTTATTTTGTTTGGAATGCTGCTACGATTGCCTTTCAATCTGTTTCAGGCAATAAATACATTGCTTCAACTCTCTTATAATTTCCCCCCCATGTGTCTGTCAATCTTACACAGCAATCACATGATTAGCTTTTTAGATTAGATCGTTAAACTGTATTAGAATAAGAGTATATCCTGAACGAATAAGATTTGGTAATTACCTTTTCTGGAAGAATGTACTATTTTGGATGACGTATGCCT
Source organism: Aepyceros melampus (assembly GCA_006408695.1). Classification (NCBI taxonomy): domain Eukaryota; kingdom Metazoa; phylum Chordata; class Mammalia; order Artiodactyla; family Bovidae; genus Aepyceros; species Aepyceros melampus. Next base: position 299,465 of record SJXQ01002128.1, on the reverse strand, counting down.
GGTCTACTTTTAACCGACGCTTTTCTGTTATTATTCACTAAGACCCGGGGATCTTTTTCACACATTCACTTTGTCTTTCCACATCCTGCACGTGAATGCTTGAGTTTTCTCTCCACGTGCGCTAGCACCCTGCTTTGTCCTTTTAGAACTCTACATCCTTTCTGCTCCCCTCAAGTTTTCAAGGGTGTCCTCCATTTCCATACTCATTCTTGACCTCTCCTTTGCCCCCTGGTTTTGTGAAATGTGAGCCGATATAATGATGGGGTGGAGGAGGAAGGGTGACGGGGTGGAGCTTACAGCATCTGAGGCTGACTCATAGGATTATAAGCTCCATTAATTTTTTTCCCTTCCTGAAGGGAGAAATATGAATTATTTTCTCAAATAGGCAAAGCAGAGGACCTCTTTAAAAGCCATAAAGCTCTGAGGCTCGCAGTGAAAAGGAAGGGGAAACTAATCATACAGAGGGAAAAGAGGACAAATATGCATTTCATTGAAAAGTCACTGTGGTTGAATATCAAATTACTCTCCCTGACTTCCACCTATCTCATATTCTGCTAAGAACTTATTTTGCCCTTCATCTAGAAATAATTGTATCCTGAATGGTACCACATATGCATTAATAGGTAGCTTCAAACATATATGCTTAGCGTAAGTCAGAAAAAAGAAAGACAGAAACACATTTAAATAATGTTGACTACTGCAACTGCATTCCGCTCAATGGCACCCGAGTAAGTATGAGATATGGGCAGTAGGTCTGCTCAGATTGTCTCTGTGGATCTCATCTTCCAGCACCTTAATGTGTTGAATGAGTTATTCAGGTCTAAAGAAGTTTATTTTCATAAATGGCCTTCCACATTTTAGTTATAGCTTTAGCCTGTACTTCCCTGGTGGCTCAGATGGTGAAGAATCTGTCTGCAATGCAGGAGATCCGGGTTTGATTCCTGGGTCAGGAAGATTCCCCTGAGAAGGGAATGGCTACCCACTCTAGTGTTCCTGCCTGGGAAATTCCATGGACAGAGGAGCTTGGTAGGCTATGGCCGATGGGATCACTAAGAGTTGGACATGCCTGAGTGACTAACACTTTCACTTTTCACTTTCAATTGTGCATTATTCTTTATATTATGCATATACAGAGTTTATTAAAAAAACTATGTACACTATACCATATGGGTAATTTAAGGGATTTTTAAAAGATATTTTTATGGGATGACTTTGGAATCTAGCCTGTGCAAAACTGTGCCCTTTACTGATTGATCCTTTTTCAAATCTCTACTATTTCCTGCGTACCATTATCTCCAGTAAACTTCACAAAAAATTCCTCATCATCTGCTCAATATTTTACAAACAGGTAAAGAACTGTGAAGTTAAATGACATAGCAAGTCACGAGGTCACTCAGTTAGGATCAGCAGAGGCAGGATTGAAGCACAATCTGAATTCATAGCCCATACTTTTTCTACCCCATCAGGGAATCTAAAAATATTGATACTTTTCAGACTCTTCCTTGGATTATCCTGGGGATCTTCTATTTTCCTTTGTCAAGGTCTACTTTATAGTAAGATATTTTAACGCTTGAAAGAACTAATGTGACTATTTTGAAGCAATATATGTTGAGCACTTACTACATGCAAGGCACTATTGGTAGCCTACCCCTATGGAATCATCTACCCCTGTGGGATCATCTACCCCTGTGGGATCATCTGCGCCTGTGGAATCATCTTTTTCCAAAAGCATATCACAAATTGAGAAGACAAACAAAGGGTCAAATAATGCAAGAAACTCAAATAGTAGGCAAGGATCAATTACAGGGACTTGTGAGTAACGAGAAGGATTTTGGTGTGCATTCTAGGTGATAAGGGAAAATATCTTAGGCTCTTAACAGTAACGAATGATCTAATCTACAATTGGAAAGTATCATACTAAGTGCAATGTGGTTTTCACACGGTGAAGTGTGAGGGGGAAGAGAGTGAGTGAAGGTAGGAGAAAAACGGAAATGCTTTTTTACATGGTATGCTGAATACAGGTAAGAAACAATCTAGCCAAACTTAGGAGGGAAATGACAGAGAGAGTAAAACAATTACAGAGAGGTCAGCTGCTTTGAAGGACAGTAAAACAGATCAATCTGATAAACATAGTTATCAACATGGTTTATAAGCATGAGGAAAAGACACAAAACAAAGTGAAAAAGCGCTGAGGTAAAAATCAGTCGTAAAAGCAGCTGATACATACAGAAAAGAAAGAGAATCCAATGTATGTATTATTGCTGGTCATGAAGAGATCAAAAGTAGCGAGTAGGAAAAAAAACTTAAAACATGTTTTAAAAAAATGCTTGAGACAAAAACTTAAATCCAAGACAGAAAAGATTGAAAGGGTACAGTATACCAACAGAAAATGATAGAAAGCTAATATCAAGGCATATTCTGATGAAGTTATCTCATTTCAGGTATAAAGAAGATGTATGGGTTATGCAGAGCTTTAAAATGAGTCATATTTATAAGATGTAAAAATAAGGCTGGTTTCAGACTTCTCGCCACAGTAAACTCCACGTCACAAACAGAACCAAACAGTGCCCACAAAGTTATAACGAGTTTATATCCTTTCAGGTTGTGATTTAGCACAGAAGCAACATTCTTAAGCAGGCAGAAACTCAGGGAGCACTATTTATGAGTTTCCACTAGGATGTAAGCTTCCTAGTGGCAAGGTCTCCTTACTCCATGTTGTTTCCCACTTTATTCATAGCACCCAATGCTGCTGCTGCTGCTGCTAAGTCGCTTCAGTCGTGTCCGACTCTGTGCGACCCCATAGACGGCAGCCCACCAGGCTCCCTGTCCCTGGGATTCTCCAGGCAAGAACTCGGGAGAGCACCCAATGCAAAGGTCATGATATACAGCAGACACACAGCAGACACTTCATGATACACAGCAGTCAAACGTTTGTTGACTGAATTAAGAAGTTTTTTGCATAAAGAAAATTGGATACTTTCTCATTCAGAGATTCCTAAACTGCTTTTCATCAGAACCACCTGAGAGCTATTAAAGAGAAAAAGAAAATACAGATTTCCCAGATCTATACTTGGAGATTTGAACTCAGTTGGGTTTGAATATCTTGATTTTTAAAAAGTTCCCAAATACTTGCAGACCAGGGCTGTCAAACCTCAGTTCTTCTTTAGCATCCTCTTCAAAAAAATTTTTTTTATGTTACCTATTTACCCAGACTATAAATAATAAAAGTGAATAACTTAATATTTCCTTAAATGAATCTGCTTTTTAGCAAATTCTATTAATTTTGATAGGGAACTTCACATCACAGCAATACACAAAAAGCTAGTTTTCCAAGAACTGCCAAAAAAGCCCAAAAGAATGTTGTAAAAATAAACACAAGAGAAAAAAGATGTTCTTAAATTCTAGCCAGATATGGTCACCTCGAAAGACTTAGAGCTCAAGGCCAATTATTGGTTTTAAAAAATTTAGATTTATAAATGTTACTAGGGACTTCCCTGGTGGTCCAATGGTTGAGACTTTTTGTCTTCCAATGCAGGGGGTGTGGGTTTGATCCCTGCTCTGGGAGCTAAGATCCCAGATGCCTCATGGCCAAAAAACCAAAACATGAAACAGAAGCCATATTGTAATGAATTTAATAAAGACTATAAAAATGTTCCATATCAAAAAAATCTTTAAAAAAGTAAGTGTTACTAGACAGGTTAAAACAATATTAACTCAAAGTAAGACTTTGGGCTTCATGTAATCAGAGCAATTTTAAAAAGAAATGAAAAGAGAAAAACTTCAGCTATGTGATTTAATATTACTTAAAGCTGGGTCTTGTACCAAGAGCAAATAGCCCAGACTTTAGGGAACACAGCAGTCTTTGAAGGTGACCATCACAGTACCTGGGACATGTTAGGTGATTAATATATGCTGACTTCAAGTATTTATAGGTAACCTACTTTGTGTAAAGCACAATTCTGAGTCTTGGGAATAGGATAACAAATATCTGGGCCTTCCCCGATGGTTCGAACAGTAAAGAATCCACCGCAATGCTGGAGACCCAGGCTCAATTCCTGGGTTGGGAAGATCTCCTGGAGAAGGGAAAGGCTATCTACTCCAGTATCCTTGCCTGGAGAATTCCATGGACAGAGGAGCGTGCAGTCCACGCCGTCACAAAGAGTAGGACATGAATAACACTTTCGCTCCTTTGTGTAAAACACAGTTCTGGGTCTTGGGAATAGGATAACAGATAAGATAGTCTCTGTTCTTGGGTCATTCAATGCTATTTCACGTGCCTTTTCACACAGTTATTTGCATAAACAAATAGAGTAGTGCCCCCCTTATCCATGGTTTTGCTTTCTGTGGTTTCCATGACTTACAGGCAAGTGCAATCCAAAAATATTAAATGGAAAATTTCAGAAACAAACAATTTATAAGTTTTAAATTGCCCATTGTTCTGAGCAGCATGAGGAAACCTAGCGGACGTGGATCACCCCCTTGTCCACACCCTGCTCATGAGTCATTTAGCAGTCCTCCTGGTTATCACATTGACTGTCAGGGTACTGCAGTGCTTATATTCAAGTAAGCCTTACTTTTCTTAGTAATAGCCCCAACACATAAGAGTAGTAATGCCGGCAGTTCAGATATCCTCTTACTGTGCCTAATTTATAAGTTAAACTTTATTGTAGGTGTGTATGCATAGTAAAAGACACAGTAGAGGAAAACACAAGGTATATTTAGGGCTCTGTGCTATCTGTGGATTCAGCCATCCACCAGGAGTTCTTGGAATGTATCCCCTGCAAATAAGGGAGACCGACTGTAGACAGCTGGGACCCTTGATTGGTCATTGACTCCATCTCTCTTACCTATGTATGGCTGCAGCTTCTAAACCTAAAAAAGTGTGGGACTGTGTCTTTTAAGCTGGCTTCCTATAATCACAATAGTATGTAATGCTTCTAGAGTGCTTGCTATATGCTACCACATCAAGCACATGGCATGATTCGTCTTCTCTAATCCTCACAGCCACCATACGAGGCAGGGATGGTAAGTGATGGCTAACTTCATTTCTAGATGAGAAAATGGAGGCACAGCTCTGACCAGAAGCCCCATCCATCCCAGAGAGCAGAAAACTACCTCTCTGACGAGCTGAGATCCTTACTGTGGCCTTTCCTTTATAGCATGACCTGCTGCTGCTATTTAAATCCCATTTCCTTATCCTGGGGTGATCAGAAAAGGAGCACGTGACTCTAATGGTAGTCTCATTAACTTCTGGTTATTAAACGGGAAAATAAAGAGAACTGAGGCAGGTGCAGATGAGCACTGCTGGACTGAGAATTAAGTTAAATGATAAGCAAAACAAAGGGAGAGAATAAAGACAAGATCTCACTGGAGGTCAAGAGAAAAATAATGAGCTCTTTTCTAAACACAAAAGAAGAATGTAAGTGGTAAAGAAGGAAGCCAGGCTGCTGGAGCTTGGCAGGGGGTAATTTATTGATTGACAAGTAAGAATGTGCCAGAAAGAAAGACATAAAGGAGGAAGATTATTTGCTGCAGTTTTCACAATGGGAGACATCCAAAGAGGCAAGAGATGTAAATTTCCCAGGGGAAGAAGATTATGGAGTATGATTCTTGTCTTCAAGTCCTCAAAAGGCAAAGCATTGATTTTTGTTTGTTTGTTTGTTTTGAAGCACTGAGTTTGATGCTGAACAAGGATCAGATGATACCAGTGGCCCTTGATACTGACAGATATCTGAAGCTGTTTGGAGTACAGGAAACTTAGGACTGAATATTTCTAAATCTAATAAAGATAGAGTCAGAGAAGACCTGGATTTGCTCAGGGAATGGGCTCAATGGATTTCTGTAGACTCTCCCAGAAAAAGAAGAGTCTAAAATCGAACACAAGGGAATAGCTTCTCAACCAGGACACCGCTGGAGTGGAGGATGCCTTAAAAGACACAGAAAGTAAGCAGATTCCATCCAAACATTACAGATGAAAGTTACATCATCTCTCTTGACAACAGAAACCACTAGTAGAATCTGAGAGGATAAAGGGCAGCTAGGGAAAATAGAATATACTATGGTTCAGCATGTAACAAACAAAGGTGGAGGACAAAGCTCCCTGGTCCTGTGTAAGCAGTGTATGCAGCTGTTCAGTTTGTGGAATTCATTTAACTTCTTGTTAATTTCCATGTCTTTGTAGGAGTCTGACTCAAGATTTTCCCCAACTATTTATTTTCCTCTATGAGAACTCTTTCATTTAAAAATGACATTTTACTCCAGATATATTTCTAGGCATGCAATTTCTTTTGTCTTGAATTATAGAAAGTGAGACAAACCCAGCTCTTGAGCAATAACACCAAATATAGGGAGGCATTTTCATTTTTTAAGGTTGCAGATTTAGGCAAGCTAAGTTTACAGACTATTTGGAATTTCAATCTCTCAACATACACGACATTTGCAAATGCTTCTCCTCATACATTTTTTTTTTTTTCCCCAGAAGGGACTGATGCCAATAAAGCTCATCTGCCTGAGTTATGGCTTTTTCCCTTTTGATAATCAGAAAAAATTTTGCAAAGGCACAGTGCTGTTATCAAACAGAAATAGAGAGCAATCTAATTCTACCTGATAATTTGGCCTGGCACATTGTTTTTTCCAGAATTTATCTCACCACAGATCCTGGCAGAATGCTTTCTATAAAAGAACAGACCAATTAAGGGAGAAATTTCTGGAAAGTCAATTTTGGTGTTCAATGTTGTATTTGAATGTGCAAATGTTAAACAGGTTGGTAATGAGCTTGTGCTGGAAGAGGAAAATATAATTTTTTTTTTTCTTTTTCCAAGTGATCAAGACAAAGGAGAAAATATCAAGAGAACTTTTTTGGGTTGTTTTTATTTAAGGAAAAGTGATCTATTTGGAATGTTTCTCTTTATTGCTTAACAGAAAATAAAGACAGAAGGTCTAACATCTGATAATGGATCCTTTGACCTTAGGCAGAAAATTCTTCATTTTTGATTGACTAATGGTTGGAGGCTGAGGCAGAGAATCTAAAGGAAGATTCACAACCAGAGTCCCGGGTCAACTCTTAACAACTTTTCCATCAGCTCATGATGCCATATCCCTGAGGCCACACACCTGAGACATGGCTGCAGCTTCTCCCCTACAAAGAGTTACTACTAAGGCATGTAACACTCCTTAGCCCACTGACAACCTGAAAGCTCACTAGTCCTTAGAAAATAGGTATGGAAGGGTGGGAACACACTTAACTTCAATTTATCCAGAGAGATTCAAATTGATGATTTATTTTCCATTATCTCCTAATGTTTGCTTACAGAGTTTCATTAAGAATCTTTAACGAGAATTTCCTTTTGGCCAGGGATGTGTCATTCACTAAAGAGTCTTAAATATTAGGGTTGCTATGTCTTAGTCAAATTGACTCCAGCTGTAGGAACAAGTTAGAAGTCTCTTCCCTCTCACCTATCTCAGAACTTCTATCCACAAGCAGCAGCTGGGGTCTACCAGTTGTATTTCTGTTCTGAGAATTTCTGATCCCAACCCTGGAGCTAGTTACCTATTATGGAATGGTTGGTATGAAAAGCTGGATACTATGGTAGTATATATATATATATATTTTTTTTTTCTGATAAGATGTCTTATGATACAAGTAATTGATTGATGATAAAATTGATATTTTGAGAGCCTAACTACAAAGCCCAAAGTCACAAAAACACAGAGGTGGGATTTGAATCCAGAGCTGTTCTTCTGAAGTCTGTTAATCCCTACACAAGACTCTCCCAGAATGGTTCCCACTGTGGGTTTCCCTCCTCTACCAGAGGATAAACAGAAATAAGTCGGCCTTACATTTCTCCCAGCAGTGAGGACATTTTGCTCACACCTTCTGAGCAAACAGGTGATGATTGTTTTATTTTAAAGTACCCGTGTGACTTGTTTCTTCAGCCCCCATGTCTTGATTCATATTTTGTGTTTGTTAACATAAAATATACTGCATTTCTCTCCCAGGTCCTAGGGAATTTTAACTGGTTGCAAACCCATTTCAGGCTATGTTGTAATTCTGAAGATATGCTTCTCTTTAAACTATAGGAAAGGTGGAAAAGAAGGCAGACTCCTCCATCATTGGAGCAGGAATATCTAGGCTGGAAACATCTGATCCCCTTTGCATACAAGTGCCACTGACCAAAGTCCCTTTCCAAAGCTCCGGGAATCAGACTTAACTCTGTCTATCCTGAAGAATGAATGAAGTCGTTCCCCAGAGTTCTGTTCACTCTGACTAGAGTAGCCCAGATGAAACACAAGAGTGTTTCTTGAGGTCTATGGCTAAGTTAGTAGCCTGAATTTACTCCCTGCTAGGGCTTCTCCAACTGGAATCTTGCAGGCTCTCATGCTTTGCTGCTGCTGCTAAGTCACTTCAGTCGTGTCTGACTCTGTGTGACCCCATAGATGGCAGACCACCAGGCTCCCCCATCCCTGGGATTTTCCAGGCAAGAACACTGGAGTGGGTTGCCATTTCCTTTTCCAATGCATGAAAGTGAGAAGTGAAAGTTGCTCAGTCGTGTCTGATTCCCAGCGACCCCATGGATTGTAACCTACCAGGCTCCTCCATCCATGGGATTTTCCAGGCAAGAGTACTGGAGTGGGTGCCATTGCCTTCTCCGTCATGCTTTGCTAGCTACTTGGTATTTTATGGACGTGAAATGCAGTGAAGATTTGGGCACTGACCCGTCAGTTTCAACATGAAAATCTTTACTGAACATCATCTGACTTCCTCTCCTTTATTCAATCTTTTTTCAGTTTTATGGTTTTTTGTCCCTAGAAATACCCCAATATCCTGGATGATGGAAAAGCAGGTTAGCCACTGTTGGCCCTTTGCTCTCAGAGATTTCTGTGTAGTGAATGAGAGAAAGAAAAATGGCAACAATAGCAATGATGACTCTGGCAATCACACAATAGGAAAATCTAGGATCATGCAGAGAGCACACTCCCCTTTGGAGCCCGGGAGCTTTGGTGGCTGCATTGCTAGATTAGTGATAGAAAAGCTAGATTAGTGCCATTCAGAAAAGGCAGAGAAACAACCTGTCCCTTCTTAGAGCCAGTGGGCATCTATCTCTGTGGTCCCTCTGGGCCTGGGGCCCTGTTCTCTCCCATGGACAGCAGAGCGAATCCTGCTTTGGAGCCAAGCAAGAGCTCTTTGATGTGGTTCTGCACTGCTTCCCAACCTCAGTCCCTGCCTTCTTTCTCTCTGGTCCAATTCTTGCATGGAAAATTGAGGTAATGATTTATATGTTGTAAGTAGTTCTGACAGGTGCACTCGATCTTGGCTTCCTCCAGCCCCAGGACTAATCGGAAGCTTATCTCTTCCTTTGTGTAATAGGGAGCTGTCAGCTTCTGTGACCTGCCAAACAATTCAGTCATTCAGGGGAGGGCTCGTCTTAGAGGACGCTCTGACACTGGAGGAGCTCCATGGAGGTCATGCACTGACACAGATCAAAACAGAGACAGCCAAGGGCTAGGGGGCTACAGGGCGACATGGACAGAACGCCACTGGCTTCTGGAATTTAAACTCATCATATCCGCCAGGAACCTTCTAGGCTGTACTGGCAACTTTTGTACTTTGGTGTACATCTTGACTTGGGTGCTGAATATTTAGGCATTTGAGCACAGAAGAGGGATTTCAAAAAATGACTGGAGCCAAGAATAAAGGGTTTGCATTGCTTTGGGGAGAAAGAGTGTATAGCAAAGCCTATGATAGTCTGGCCACAATCTGGCTGCCTGGTCACCTGCATCTGGCTGCTAAGTTGCTAAGTCGCTTCAGTCGTGTCCAACTCTGTGTGACCCCAGAGACAGCAGCCCACCAGGCTTCCCCGTCCTTGGGATTCTCCAGGCAAGAACACTGGAGTGGGTTGCCTTTTCCTTCTCCAGTGCATGAAAGTGAAAAGTGAAAGTGAAGTCGCTCCTTCATGTCCGACTTTTAGTGACTTCATGGACTGCAGCCCACCAGGCTCCTCCATCCATGGGATTTTCCAGGCAAGAGTACTGGAGTGGGTTGCCACTGCCTTCTCCTGCATCTGGCAGGGACCACATATCTCCTGTGTTCAGCCTTCCAGCCACTCTGGCCTTCATCCCATCCCCCGTTCTCTGGTGCAACTTCCCACCTCAAAGCCTTCTCCATGGCATTCCAGCCTCTGCCTGGAAGGCTCCTCCCACTTCTCTTCTTACCTACCTTCTGCTTTGGCTCTGTTGTTAGTTGTTCAGGAAATTATTCTCTGTGCTCATGAATGGATCAATTCTGCCATCCTCTGCTCTCCCATGCACCTGCCACCTCCCCTCTGCAGCCCCCCACCCAGGGTCACTTTTATATTAAGGGCATGCAGTTCATGCCCTTTCCACCAAAGGAGACTGAGGGGGCATGAGGTCATGAGTAGGGACTTGCCATTCATGTTCATTGCCGTAATGCCAGGGTCTATGACACTCAATAAATACCTGTGGAATTAGTGAAAAAATGAATAAGCAAGAGACTGAGGTGGCGCCCATGTTCTTAACTGATTTCACGATCAAGTAGGGAAAGGCTCATCTCATCAGCCATCTGCAAGTTCACATACAGAGATGACTTTACTATGGAAACGAATCATGGTAACTGAGTGTGGCTTCATTCTGTCATTTCTGCCTCAGCATCTAAGCTGACAACTCCTGCTCTCTTGTCTGCACTGATAGATATTTATGTTATCCCCCCTCAGGATGCTTTTCTCAGATGCTCTTTGCATTTGGAAAACAAATAACTTTTTTTAAATTGAGTTTTCAAATGTTTCTAAACATCTGCATGCTTGGAATGGAAAGAGCAGGATAACTGGACGAAGTTTTCACCTCATGTCTGGATGTTTTGGCATTAAACAATGTCCTTATTTTAGTCGAAGTTGCATAATTCTCAACTCCTGAAAATAATCAGAGGAAGTGGGATCACAGGGCAGAAGAGAAAATGGTGAGAAGAGGTTCAGGCAGTGTTTAAATACACCACAGGACAGACTGTGACGTCAGGCATGAGGACACAAGATTGATGCTGTTAGGTAGTTGGAGCATTCTTTGGCATTGCCTTTCTTTGGAATTGGGATGAAAACTGACCTTTTCCAGTCCTGTGGCCACTGCTGAGTTTTCCAGATTTGCTGGCAAATTGAGTGCAGCACTTTCACTGCATCATCTTTGAGGATTTGAAACAGCTCTACTGGAATTCCATCACCTCCACTAGCTTTGTTCGTCGTGATGCTTTCTAAGGCCCACTTGACTTCACATTCCAAGATGTCTGGCTCTAGATTAGTCAACACATCATCATGATTATCTGGGTCATGAAGATCTTTTTTGTACAGTTCTTCCGTGTATTCTTGCCACCTCTTCTTAATATCTTCTGCTTCTGTTAGGTCCAGACCATTTCTGTCCTTTATAACAGAAGCTTATAGCCAGCTAATTCCTCACTGGATTATAAGACCCGTGGGAGGGCAGGGACAACACATGACTATGTATATGGAGCCTTTTTTAAACAAATGCATATTAGATAGATGATAAATTATACAGAAGGAGACATTTGTGAACAGTGATGGTTTTTAGATTGGCTGAAGAGTCATTTCTCTTTCAAGAAGTCCTGATGATAGGCTAAAGTCCACATTGACTGCGACCATTAAGAACCATTGCTACTGGGAGGCTAGATAACATGGTGGTTCAGAGTGGAGGGTCTGCAGTCAGATAATCAGGGACGAACTCTGGTTCTGCCACTTGCTAGTGAACAACCTTACACTAGCCACTTCCTCTGTATAGAGTACAGTTTCCTCACCTGTGAAATGGCCATCATAGTTTTCAGCTGATAGGACGAAGGGGACGATTTAGTGAGGAAGTATGCAGAGTGCCTNACTGGGGTGGGTTGCCCTTTCCTTCTCCAATGCATGAAAGTGAAAAGTGAAAGTGAAGTCGCTCAGTCGTGTCCGACTCTTCGCGACCCCATGGACTGCCACCTACTAGGCTCCTCTGTGCACGGGATTTTCCAGGCAAGAGTACAGAAAGAGAAAAATAAATATTGTGTGTTAACACATATATTGGAATCTAGAAAAAATAGTACAGATAAACCTATTGGCAAAAGAAATAGAGACATAGACACAGAGAACAAACATATGGACATTTGGTGGGGTGAGGAGAGAGATAAATTAGAAGATTGGGATCGACATATATACACTACTATATATAAAATAGATAACTAATGAGAACCTACTGTTTAGCACAGGGGGAAAAAAGAAGGTACAATCTGTAGGACAAATATTAAGTTAACCTTAAAAATGAATTTCAATATACAGTAAGGGCAGACAAATATTGTTTGACTCCACTTGTATGAGGTATGGATGGAATGGAATATTGGTCATAAAAAAGAACAAAATAATGCCATTTGCAGCAACATGGATGTATCTAGAGACTACGTGAAGTAAATCAGAAAGAGAAAGACGAATACCACATGGTATCACTTACATACAGAATCTAAAATATGACGCATGTGAACCTATCTATGAAAAAGAAATGACGTAGAGAACAGATTGGTGGTTGCCACGGATGGAGGTTTGGGGGACAGCTGCAGAGGGAGGTGGGTCAGCAGCTGTCAGCTTTTATATATGGGATGGATGAACAGCAAGGTCCTCCTCTATCGCACAGAGAGCTATGCTCAATATCTCATGATAAACCATAATGGGAAAGAATATAGAAAAAAGAACATGTATATAACTGAATCACTTTGTTGTTCAGCAGTAATTAACACAACATTGTAAATTAGCTATATTCAAAAACAATTAAAGAATGTGTGCATTCTGAACTGACAGAACTAGTCACGCGCAGAAGGCATGTGTGTAAAAACATGATATAATTAACCTTTATTCTAAAAAATAGCACATCTATTGTGTGCTCAGCTTTCGGCAGAAAAGCCTTTGCAGCCATCACCTTTGCCCTCCACTTCCTTCAAAATGTAGCTCATACATTAAGAAAGCTTTGCCAAAGAATTTCAAGAGTCCCAAATAATAAAATCCCTTTGCTCTGAAACCATGAATTAGTATTTTCTTAGGACGCAGCTGTAAGGAATCATAATGAAAAACATTAGATTTGGGGTCAGATGGACTAGGTTCAAATCCCAGCGTTGCCACTTTCTATCCTTGAGATTTTTGAGCAAACATTTACTGAGTACCTAGCATGTGCCTGAGCTACAGGAGAGAAGACGCGTGGTTCCTGCTTTCATGGAGCCTACATTTTAGGGAAGTGAGAGGGGAGGCCAATAGTGGACAAATGATATATCTGGCCAGGAAAAAAGCTAAGACTAAAGGGGGCAGTGGTTTTGGTGGGAATGTAAATTGGTACAGCCACCTATGGAAGACAGA
>SJXQ01002128.1:15695-285378 GCA_006408695.1 Aepyceros melampus | reverse complement strand
AAAACATGATATAATTAACCTTTATTCTAAAAAATAGCACATCTATTGTGTGCTCAGCTTTCGGCAGAAAAGCCTTTGCAGCCATCACCTTTGCCCTCCACTTCCTTCAAAATGTAGCTCATACATTAAGAAAGCTTTGCCAAAGAATTTCAAGAGTCCCAAATAATAAAATCCCTTTGCTCTGAAACCATGAATTAGTATTTTCTTAGGACGCAGCTGTAAGGAATCATAATGAAAAACATTAGATTTGGGGTCAGATGGACTAGGTTCAAATCCCAGCGTTGCCACTTTCTATCCTTGAGATTTTTGAGCAAACATTTACTGAGTACCTAGCATGTGCCTGAGCTACAGGAGAGAAGACGCGTGGTTCCTGCTTTCATGGAGCCTACATTTTAGGGAAGTGAGAGGGGAGGCCAATAGTGGACAAATGATATATCTGGCCAGGAAAAAAGCTAAGACTAAAGGGGGCAGTGGTTTTGGTGGGAATGTAAATTGGTACAGCCACCTATGGAAGACAGAATGGAGGTTCCTTACAAAACTAAAAATAGAAATGCTATATGATTCTGCAATCCCAGTCCTGGGCATATATCCATACAAAACTGCAACCCAAAAAGATACATGCACTGCAGACTCCTTTTCTAAAAAGTTTCTCTGGAGGCACTTGTTTATTTTTATTGATACACAGCTAATTTACAATGTGTTGGTTTCTGCTGTGCAGCAAGGTGATTCAGTTATACATACGTACAACTTCTTTTTTGTATTCTTTTCCCTCATGGTTTTTCAGAGGATACTGAGTACAGCTCCCTGTGCTATACAGTAGGACCTTGTTGTTTCACCCCTTACTTTTTGAAGTAGTATTCCCACACTCATGGATCTTCTGTCTGCCTCCTAGGGCTCAACACTGAAACCTCACAGGCTACAATAACTTCAGTGCTACTGTGCTTATCCAAACTCTACCCAGCCTCCAGAAGTTAACATTAGGTGAAGTCGCTCAGTCGTGTCCGACTCTGTGCGACCCTGTGGACTGTAATCTACTAGGCTTCTCTGTCCATGGGATTTTTTTTGTATTCTTTTCCCTCATGGTTTTTCAGAGGATACTGAGTACAGCTCCCTGTGCTATACAGTAGGACCTTGTTGTTTCACCCCTTACTTTTTGAAGTAGTATTCCCACACTCATGGATCTTCTGTCTGCCTCCTAGGGCTCAACACTGAAACCTCACAGGCTACAATAACTTCAGTGCTACTGTGCTTATCCAAACTCTACCCAGCCTCCAGAAGTTAACATTAGGTGAAGTCGCTCAGTCGTGTCCGACTCTGTGCGACCCTGTGGACTGTAATCTACTAGGCTTCTCTGTCCATGGGATTCTCCAGGCAAGAATACTGGAGTGGATTGCCATTTCCTTCTCCAGGGGATCTTCCCAACCCAGGGATCGAACCTGGGTCTCCCGCATTGGAGGCAGACACTTTAACCTCTGAGCCACCAGGGAAGCCACCAGGGAAGTTAACATAATATTATAATATTCACAATAAGAGAGGATTATAAGAAGAAACAAAGAAAAAAGGGGCAGGGTAAGGATACCGAGAGTGAATGGGAAGATGTGAGTGTGCTGTTTTCCATACAGAATTCTAGGACAGTTTCTCTGAGAAGGTGGCACTTGAGCAGAGAAATGAAGGAGTGATGCTTTGGATGATCCAGAAAGGATAATATAACCTACTGAGAGAGTCCCTCTCAGGACAAGATGATACAAGGATGTATGATCCAGCATCTGGCCTGTAGTAAGCACTCAGTAAACATGGCTATTATTATTATTGTTAGCTATAAGGAATATCCATTAGAAAGCCTGAGTTCATTACATTCCCTTCATTTTGCAGGGGGCTGGTTATGGCAAGTCACAGGTTGGGAGCCCACACCTTCCAGACTCAATATTTGTATCATAACTGGTTCAAAAGCACATTTCCACCTGGCCTGAGTTTCCTCAGCAGCTGAGCCTAATGAGGGAAATAATAACTCCAGGTTCATTCTGCACGGACACATGCGCTAAGTGTGATTTCTCACCACCCAGCTCCCCTCCTGGGCTAATTAAATTACTTCAACTGTGAGTTTCTGTTGCCAAGAAAGGGCCTCCTAGCTGTGGGCTTTGGGAAGTTGAAAAGAAGGGCATGGAGACTCTTGCTAAGTAGAACTATGTAAGACCTCAAGGTGAGGTCAGAGGTCTGGAAATGTGTGTGCTTGTGTGGATGAGAAAGGAGAAAGGGAGAGAGAGACACACACACATAATAACAGCACTGATCATTAAGAAAACCATTTAAAGGCCCAGAGTCTGTGTCCAAGTTGAAGAGTCATAGCTCCTGATCTTTAGTCCCAGCTTGGAAGTACCCAGGTGACAGACACTGGGTAAGTCATTTTCCTTCTCTGAGGCAGCATCAGGTTGAAGGGTTCAGGGCCCTGTGGATCAGGGTTTGACGCTTAGCCTTGCCTGGTCTCGGACATCTTACTGAAACTCTGTGAAGCTCACAGATTCAACAGAATTTAGCAGTGAACTGTACCTCATGAAGCAGCCAACGCAGATACAGTATGCAACATGGCACACAGTCAGCGCACAATAAACACTAGCTCCCAGCATCTCTACCTGCCGAATACCAGTCCTGCCTTCCTCACTGACTGGTCTGAAGATGAACTAGGGAATTAGGTAGGTAAACAATTTGTGATAAAAATGGTATTTTATAGCTTATAAGGTTATTATTAAACTCTCATCATGATTATTACTTTGAATGTTATAATACTTAGTAGGAAATACAAAGTTCATAGAAATGCTTCTCATAGTCTCTGTGGGTAATGAGTGAGTGGATTTGAAAGGTTATATTGCATGAAAAAAGGAAAAAAAAAAAATAACCATACTCATACTTTGAAAAGCTGAGCCTCCCAGCACTGAAACATAGCAGGTTCATTACTCAGTGAGGATTAATTAGCTGTTGGGTATTATTACATATTCTCACTCTCAAAATCCATGTAGAACTGGAAACTATGAAAGTGAATGAGAGATAATCACAGGACAGGGAAGGGGGAAAAAAAGCCACAGTTGCTGGCAATGCGAATTTCAAGAGCAGAACATGTTAGTAAATTATGGTCGGATTAATATCACATCAGCTTATTCTCTGTTTGGAGTCACTGTTCTGAAACGATGGTTTTCAGGGTTGCCTGGTGTTTCTTCTTCTACCACTGGAATCAGAGAGAAAGAAGGCTGGCCTTTTCAGTGTTTGCACTGAAAGAACACTTGGAGTGTGGGTGTTTACACTGAAATGAGGATACTTGAAAGCCTAGGAAGGTAGACGAGAGTTTTACAATATGATAACAAATGCATTTTGTGAGTTGGTATATTAACTGTTGAGATGATCAAAAAGTAACAGAGGCTCATAAAAAACTAGAGCCTGGAAGAGCCTTAGAGATGCTAAAAGTCCAAGGATAACAGATCCCTTTGTCTCAATCACCAGGGGCTCGTGACAAAAATACTGATCCCTCTGGACCCCTCAACTTGCTGCAGAGCATCACTGGGACTGAGTCCTGGGAATCTCCATTTATAACCGGCTCCATTTATAACAGTTGCAGGACCACCTCTGTTGTGCAGTCCTCTGTTCAGTAGCCTAGAAACTAAGTGTGGAGAGAAGAAATATGATTCATTGGCCCAGGGTAGTTCACTGGCCCACAGAGAGTTAATAAGACGCAAGAACCAGAACTGAGGTTTTCTAAGTCCCAGCCCCCTGTCAGGGTCTCCTTCCATGTTTGATATGTATAAGTCCACTTTATAACATCACTGTGTCATTCTGGGGACAATCTCTGTGCTAGTGAAATTTACCTAGTCATTCTCTCCTCTTTATCATGGGAATGGAATTCTCCTAGAGGCTAAACAGATGTACGGAATCTCACTGGATGCATGGACAACTGGAATTCATAGTGGAGCCTGGAGGTGGCACCTGAGAAAGTCCATCCAGAAAGTGAACAAGGGAAAGGTAACATCTGGGCAGAAGTTCACATTATAAACTCCCCAGTGGCCCCCTGATTCATTTCCCACATAGGACTGCAAAGTCCTGAGGGTGAAATACTATCTCACTCTTTCTGCATCACCACTACTGTGCTTGCCACTTAGTAGACATCAGTCAATACCTTAAGTAGTGATGACAACAGTATAAAAATTCTATGAAAAAGAAAATAGGAATTTTCTCAAACATGTAGACGACCTACTATCACTAGGTGGTAATCAGTTCAGATAGTTCAGTTCAGTTCATTCGCTCAGTCATGTCTGACTCTTTGCGACCCCATAAACCGCAGCACGCCAGGCCTCCCTGTCCATCACCAACTCCCAGAGTTCACCCAAACCCATGTCCATTGAGTAGGTGATGCCATCCAGCCATCTCATCCTCTGTTGTCCCCTTCTCCTCCTGCCCTCAATCTTTCCCAGCATCACCATCTTTTCAAATGAGTCAGCTCTCCGCATCAGGTGGCCAAAGTATTGGAGTTTCAGCTTTAGCATCAGTCCCTCCAATGAACACCCAGGGCTGATCTCCTTTAGAATGGACTGGTTGGATCTCCTTGCAGTCCAAGGGACTCTCAAGAGTCTTCTCCAACACCACAGCTCAAAAGCATCAATTCTTCAGCACTCAGCTTTCTTCACAGTCCAACTCTCACATCCATACACGACTACTGGAAAAACCATAGCCTTGACTAGACAGACTTTTGTTGGCAAAGTAGTGTCTCTGCTTTTTAATATGCTGTCTAGGTTGATCATAACCTTCCTTCCAAGGAGCAAGTGTCTTTTAATTTCATGGCTGCAATCACCATCTGCAGTGATTTTGGAGCCCATGAAAATGCTGCTGTGAGAGTAATATTAAACCATCAATACTGAATCCTCACAGCAATCCCAGGAAGTAGTGACCATCCCTCATCCCTATTGCACAGATATGATATGGCAGGCACGAGGCACTTAAGTAATGTGTCCAAAGCCCCAGCCAGAGAGGAACAGAGCCAGAATTCTATCCCAGGACAGACCAACTCAATGTTCATACTCTTCACTACTCTGCCTTTGGGTCTCCAAAACCTCTGAGCTATTACAGCATTGACCCAGTCTGATAAGGTGGATGTCCATGGCCATTCTCCATGTTGAAGGCACAGGCAGACAGGAGGAAACAGCCACCAGTGTTTGTTGGCCCAGAAGAAGCTCAGTAGAAGAGCAGGTATCAATTACTACTGCATACACATGCAACAGCCCAGGTCTATAGCCAGCAAAGAGTCTGTGCTCAAAAAGCATCTGCTGAATAACAGATGAGCAAGTGAATGAATGAATGAACAAACCAACAAGCCAGATAATCATGGAACTCAGTGGTCATTCAGTCCCCACATCTGTCTCTAAACATAGGGAAACAACCTCTCTTTCCCACAAGTACGTCTGTGTCTGGGCTTCCTATGTGGCTCATTGGTAAAGAATCTGTCTGCCAATGCAGGAGACATGGCTTTGATCCTTGGGTCTCGAAGATCCCCTGAAGAAGGGAATGGCAACCCACTCCAGTATTCTTCCCTGGAAAATCCCATGGACAGAGGAGCCTGGCAGTCTACAGTGCATGGAGTTGCAAAAAGAGTTGGACATGAATTAGCTACTAAACAACAACTTCTACATCTCTTTTCCTAGGTTTTGGTCTTTAGTACAGCTGCTGGCATCTGAAAGCACATATTTTACCCAATTCAGGAAGTTTCCTGGAGCCAAGGCTGGTCTCAAAACCTGCCTGCTTTACCATTCACACTGAGCACTCCAAAACTAAAGTCATCACCCAGTCCTAAATCATTTTACTCTTTATCTAAAGGGCCATCCTTTAAAAGTCAGCTTTTAGAAATCCGTTTCTAAACCATTTCCCTGCCAGACCTATCCTGGTCTCCCAGAATTTCTTCCTCCTTTGATCAAACCGCAGCTCTGACTCTCACTGCATTTATCTCACTCTGTGTAGTGTTACAAACATTTACATATTAGTCCTACACATCCTCTTTTCTTACCAGACTGTGCACGTCTCAATGGCAGGGAGGAAGCTACCTAGACTAAGAGCAGAGATCATTTCTGGAGTATTAGCCATGGAGTAAGGGCTTTCCATCCATATTGCATTTTAGCCTTAGAAGTCCACACACAGTGAGGTACTTGGTTCACTGTTTTACAGACAGAGAAACTAAAAATAACTTGCATGACTGAAGTTCAAAAAGAGAATGTGACAGGAAATGTTACTTAATACTCTGCCATGGACTATATGAGCAAAGAATCTAAAAAAAGAATGGATATATGTATAACAGATTCACTTTGCTGTACACTTGAAGCTAATGCAACATTGTAAATCAATTATACGCCAATAAAAATTAAAAAACGAAAAAGGAACGTGACTATGTAAGTGGCAGAATTCAAATCCAGGCCTGTGCCTCTTCGATTTAAAAGTTCATGTCCTGTATCACAAGATTCCAGCTTCCCATATGAGTAGTCCCATCCCTCTACCTTGAAGATGCTCAAGACGCTTCTGCTGAAGGAAAGAGGCTGAGGCTAGGAACACAGTACTGTGTAGAGCTCCTGTGGGCAAGTCCTTGGTGACAAAAGGAAACGCGTGGACTTACAGTCATCACGGTTTGGTGCCTTCTTGCTCCTTCATCTGCCACCAGAGACTCCAGTAGCCTGGTTTTTGCCTGGTCTCCCTTCCTCACACCTGAGAGTTGTAACCTCCAATAGCAGCCAGTGTGTGGCCAGACTTCCCCTGGGTGCCAAGGAAATGGAAAGACAGTTGTGCTCACCCGCAAGGTGGTGATGGTGGCAGGATCTCGCAGCCGGCCCTCCTCATCTTTCAGATTGTAGCCTTCTGGCCTCTTATCACGCTCGCTGACTTTCCACAGCTTACAGTTTTATCTGAGGAGGAAACCACAGTGACGGTGAGAGTAAGCTCGTGAAGAAGTCTATTTTTTTTTTTTGCAGGATGGGGGTGGGGGTGGTGAGGCAGGGAAAAGTGGAGGTCAGTGGACGGGACTGCTGTGGAAGCTGGCTCATGCCGAGGACTACGGTGTGCACATCTCAAGGTCTTTGAGGGCAGAGTTCATGCTTCCCAAGAAAACCATTTATTGTGCTGAGAGAAATGGCTTCCCTGACAATGGACTGTTAGAGCTATAGCTTACCCATTAATTGAGTTCATTCAGTAAAAATATGCCCTGAACCTTGAGTAAAAGTAGCTGCAACATGTATAGAATTAACGATATAACCATGTTCGCACCTGCCATGGAGAATTTATTCAGTGTTCACAATAACCCTGAGACGGAGGTCCAATGATTGCACCCCCCCTTCACTAACACTGTCCCTAGCATGACGCAAAAGGCCCTCCATGACCTGCAGCCCTAGGGCCTCACGCTGTACGGCCCCACTGTCCACCCTACTCCCTGCCACCTCTCATATTTCTGCCACCTGGCTTCCTTACAGCTCCCTGTACGGGCTCACCCTCCTCCTGCCATTTGTACTAGCTTTTGCACTAGCTGCGCCTTCTGCCAGGAAAGCCCTTTACCCTCTTTTCAAAAGATTTGTTCCTTCTCTTTGCTCTCTCTGTTTATGTCCCAACTTCAGAGGAGCCTTTCCTAATTAACCTACAGAAAGATGTTTCCCTCAACATTCTCCACCCCCTCTTCCTGCCTTATTTTTCTTCAAAGTACATTTTACTACCTAGCAACTTAGTTATCCTGCCTTCCTCTCTAGAACATAAAATCACTGAAGACCGGGATTCAGTCTGTCGTGTTCCTAACTACACCTTCAAGCACCTATGACGGTTGTCATTGCTCAGTTGCTCAGTTGTGTCTGACTCTGCAACCCCATAGACTGCAGCACGCCAGGCTTCCCTGTCCTTCACTATCGCCTGGGGTTTGCTCAAACTCATGTCATTAAGTTGGTGATGCCATCCCACCATCTTGGATGTTCAATATATGGGGTGGATGAATGAATGCATCTCATTTATACAGTGCATCTTGCTAGCAGTACTCAGGGAAGTAACACGAGAAGGAGATTCATCCGAATGCTTTCCCCTTGCAGTCTCTCTTCTGAGTCCCCTGCTGGAAGTGACTTTTCTCACCTTTATACTGTCCCAGGACTTTACCCCACTTCCTGACACCTGTTCATTCTCTATAGCAAATAAAACAGAGGTGAAGACTCGAATGCTCATGGGAGGTAGTCAGTGCCAGGGGAATGAGTGCTCGGGTGAGTCAGGGCTGGGGTCTCAGGGGAGCTGGAGGTGGCATGCCCCATTTGCAGGCCTTCCATTCTATGTTTTTTTTTTTTTTAAAGTAGAGTTGACTTACAATGTTGTCTTAGCTTCAGGTGTACAGCACAGTGATTTAGTCATATAGATAAGATACATTCTTTTACAGATTCTCTTCCCTCATAGGTTATTACAAAATGTTGAGTATAGTTCCTGTTGATGCTTTTGAACTGTGGTGTTGGAGAAGACTCTTGAGATCCCTTGGACTGCAAGGAGATCCAACCAGTCCATTCTGAAGGAGATCAACCCTGGGACTTCTTTGGAAGGAATGATGCTAAAACTGAAGCTCTAGTACTTTGGCCACCTCATGTGAAGAGCTGACTCACTGGAAAACACCCTGATGCTGGGAGGGATTGGGGGCAGGAGGAGAAGGGGACGACCGAGGATGAGATGGCTGGATGGCAATGGCATCACGGACTCAATGGACGTGGGTCTGGGTGAACTCCGGGAGTTGGTGATGGACAGGGAGGCCTGGCGTGCTGCGATTCATGGGGTCGCAAAGAGTGGACACGACTGAGCGACTGAACTGAACTGATAGTTCCCGTGCTGTGCAGTAGGTCCTTGTCACCCATTTAATATATAGTAGTGTGCATATGTCGGAGAAGGCAATGGCACCCCACTCCAGTACTCTTGCCTGGAAAATCCCATGGATGGAGGAGCCTGGTGAGCTGCAGTCCATGGGGTTGCTAAGAGTCGGGCACGACTGAGCAACTTCACTTTCACTTTTCACTTTCATGCATTGGAGAAGGAAATGGCAACCCACTCCAGTGTTCTTGCCTGGAGAATACCAGGGACGGGGGAGCCTGGTGGGCTGCCACCCCCCTGGTGGGGTCACACAGAGTCGGACACGACTGAAGTGACTTAGCAGCAGCAGCAGCAGTGTGCATATGTTAATCCATTTTTTAAGGAAACATATTTGGGTCACATAGATCATTCCTGTGACTCATGCCTTTGTAGACCTTTCTTATCAGATCCTGCGTTCTCTATCTACTCTCATTTTTCTCCTGGATGGCAGGAACTC
Organism: Aepyceros melampus; assembly: GCA_006408695.1. Taxonomy (NCBI): domain Eukaryota; kingdom Metazoa; phylum Chordata; class Mammalia; order Artiodactyla; family Bovidae; genus Aepyceros; species Aepyceros melampus. The sequence continues at coordinate 276,044 of SJXQ01002128.1, read as the reverse complement.
CGTCGCCTCCTTTGTGTCTTGCTCTGTGCTTGCACGGGCTGGCTTTGAAAGCAGACAACCTTGGGCCACATTCCCACTCCAACTCCAGCCACCATGTGGCCGGGGACTGGGATCCCCACGCAGTAGGTGCCTAACTGGTCTTGGCTGCTGCTGCTGCTAAGTCGCTTCAGTCGTGTCCAACTCTGTGCAGCCCCATAGACGGCAGCCCACCAGGCTCCTCTGTCCTTGGGATTCTCCAGGCAAGAACACTGGAGTGGGTTGCCATTTCCTTCTCCAATGCATGAAAGTGAAAAGTGAAAGTGAAGTTGCTCAGTCGTGCCCGACTCTTAGCAACCCCATGGACTGCAGCTCACCAGGCTCCTCCATCCATGGGATTTTCCAGGCAAGAGTACTGGAGTGGGGTGCCATTGCCTTCTCTGAACTGGTCTTGGAGTGACACACAGATGAGAGCAGCAGATAGGGCAAGGAAAAGGGGTACAGAATAGCCAGTTCAATTTAAATTGCAGAAATAGGAGTAATTTTTTAGTATAAGTATGTCCCTAGTATTCCAATCTTAGAGACACTTAACTTCTCTATGCCTCAGTTTCTTTATTTGTAAATTGGGGAAAGCAAATGTCTTTCTCATGGACTCTTTGAGGATTAAATGGAAGACTGCATGTAGAGAGTTTAACCCAGTGTTGGGTTTCTAACAATGGTTCACAGATGGCGGCTCTTGTTGGCATGAGGAAACTGGGCAACTATTCTGCAATAATAAGATGTTGCTCTGACAGCATGAGCTGCATCCCATGACGACATCAGCACATCCTATTTCCTCTCTGCAAGGCTGGCAGGGGAGGAAAGCCGCCCCTTTACCCTGCCTGTGTTAGGATTCCCTAGTTTCTCTGCTCCTCACCTCCCTCCTCCATCTTCCCTCTGCAAGCGCCCTGTTCTCAGCAGTCTGAAGAGACCGACCACATGGTGACGTGGGCTTCCCGCCATAATCTGGCTATTCTAACAGAGAAGGGCCCCCGCTTCCTAACATGTGGGCATCACACAGGCTGGTTGTGTCTGCTGGCACTCCTGTCAAGTCTGCTCAGGGTAAGATCTGTGCTTTCAGCCCGGCTTATACTAGGACAGAAGGCAAAGAAGCCTCTCCTAGATGCTGGGTTGAATTTAGAACTTTCTATCAATGCTCTTCTGGTCCTCCCCTTCTCGAATACAGACTGCATAATGACCTGCTTTTTTAAGGTGGGAAAATGAAACTTGGGCCATATTTATATAGTCACTTGATTAACTACTAATCAGAGATCAGAGTAGATTAGCTACTAGAGCTTAGAAGAACCCAAATCAGTGAATCTTAGTACCAATTATTTTCTATTGCTTGGCTTTGGAATGTATTCTATCCTAATGGCAAGACAATTCTCATATTTTTCTTATTATGAATGATAAACTTACTATATAAGAAAGAGAGAAAATAGAGGTAAAACATTAAGAATAAAAATTCTTAAAATCCCTCCAGTCCAGGACCACCATTATTAACGACCATTATCAACAGTTTACAGTACAGTTAATAATACAGTTACAGCTTGCAGTATTTTTTCTATGCATTTTTTGAAGAGGGGTACAAACCTATAATATCACATACATAGATTTATATTTCTCATTTTATTGTAAAACTGGTGCATATAATTGTAGAAAATGAAAATGAATACAAAAGTAAAAAAATAAAATAAAATTTTCTCAATTCTACTAGACAAAGACAACTATTATGAAAATATATCCTTATATTATATTGGATGCAGAATTATATAACTGCTTTTAATAAATGTAACATACTATACATAGCTTATACTATGCCTTTCCCCCAATCATTTATTTATTTATACCAACATCGAACTCCACATAATGTATAACTGAGAATGTTAAAGGTCTAGGAATGGGAGACATTAATAAACTAGAGAAAAGTCATACAATGGGATACTATGCAGCATTGAAAATGTTACGGTATTTTAGGAGAAATATTTCACAATTACAAAGATATTCCTGTTACTAAGTGTTATATTATTAAATTAAAAATCTGGTTGCAAAGTTATAGAATATGTCTCATTTTTGGTAAGAAACAGATTTATCCATGTCACTTTGCTATTCCTTTTAAAAAGCCATTAATAGTGGTTCTCTCTGGATAGGAATACTTTCCTTATCTTCACTCTGCTTCTCTGAATTTTCTAAATTTTTCACAATAAACAATTATTACTTTCATAGCATGAAAAACAAATTAAGTATACCTTTTCATCTGATCATAGGTATTATGATAGAAGTAGACATCTCAGTAAAGTAATGTGTCTTCAGCTGGTGAATAATTTTAAGGTCTAGCTTCACAACTGAATGCTGGTTTTATTTTTCATTAAAAACTGTAAAGCTGGGACTGTATTCTAGCAAAAGATTAAAAACTGTACCCAGCTATAATGAGATAAGCACAATTTTTTTAAAAGATAATTGATGGTGAATTCAATTCAATTCCCCATGGTTATGATGCCTGGAGTCATTCTTGACTTTATTATCACAATTTTTCTTGACTCAGTATCTTGAAGCTTTGTGGATAAAAAAGTCTGAGAAACATGTGGCTGATACCATGAGTAATGGCTTTTTCTTCCTTTCGGCTGGCTCTCTGAGTAGTTTATCATTACTTGTGGCACCTTTAAACACAATCTTATCATCTATCTTCATTTTCTCTTTTGTACAGTAATTCCGATTGTCTTCCATTAATTTTTGCATGTTAACCTATTTGGCTTAAGGGGAATTCTCAACCTCAATATTAGTATAAAAAAGAAAATCACATATGAGCATGGGGATTTGTCTTCTAGGAATCATTTTGAGATGCTGGTGGCATATGAAATAGCATCCCAAATGGGAAGATAATATCCTTGTTAATCAAAAAACTATTTAAAAACTCAATTAACAGAACATGATGCTATATAATTAATCTTCATTGCATTTCACTGGTTTCTTCCCATCCCCCCACAAAGTAGATAATATGCCTTTTACGTCTTTAACTTTTATTATAATAATCAATAGGCTAAATTTCATAATACAAAGCTAGCCTAGAGAAGATAACAGATACTTTTTCTCTGCCTGAAGTAATTAAGTCAAAATCATCGGAAGTTTCTTCCATTCTAAGTTGTGTTGAGTCTGTTGAGCTTTTGAGTAACACACAAAACTAAAAGAGAAGAACTTGAAACAAATTCACTTTTGGGATATCAAGATCAGAAGATCTCCTGGAGAAGGGAGTGACAGCCCACTCCAGTACTTCTGTGTGGAGAATCCCATGGACAGAGGAGCCTGGTGGACTACAGTCCATGGGGTCCCAAAGAGTCGGACACAACTGAACAACTAACACAGAAATGTAAACAAAACAATAAATACAGTTATGAGGAAGAATTAAATTACTTGGAATCTGGAGGAACAGATGAGTGGAGATCTGGTCATGTTGAGATAAGCTATGCTTGAATAACCCTATGCCGGCTATATCAGAACCATTACTTTATCAATTTACACACTGGCTTTTTACATTTGAGGGATTTGGGGGGTTCATATACATTAAAAGCTTTCCTTCTTTTACCATAATATTAAAATAAAAATGGTAAGAACTTAGAAAATGAAAACTATAAAAGTAACAAATTGACAAGTCACTCATAATGCGTAAGATTACTCACGAAAAATCTTTCAGTGTGTTTCATTTCAGTCTTTAAAAATGTTAATATAGCCTTGACCATTGTATATGAACAGTCTGCATTGTGTTTTATCTTGACATATGAGCATTTACCCTTTTTCTTAATAAATGCTGGAGCTAGGCAAAAAACAAACCCAATGTTTCTTGATTTATACTTAAATATATACTCCTCAAAGACACACAGAGGATGATGAAATAAGCCTCTCTCCAGCTTATTTGTTTGGCAGAGGGTGTTTAATTTGTGTGTACTAATCCTCTTAATTGTCATGCTATTCAATTAGCACCCTTCCGTATTTGATTTTTTTTGAATTGTTTTGAGCATAGATGGCTTCTTTCAAGTAGGGTATTAAAAACCTTTAGAGTTGGTAATTCCACTATATAAAAGCTTAACGATTAATATAGAATTGAGCTCTCTATGCAACCCCTAACATCCTCTCTCTCTGATCCATTTATATCAATTCCTTTCCAAACCAATAAATGATGTAAGAAAAGTGTGGAGGGAAAAAGAGAAGAAATCATTACTTGATCCGTTTTTTGATGGCATCCCTGGAATGGGAAGATTCCTTGGAGAAGGGAATGGCTACCAACCCCAGTGTTCTCGCCTGGAGAATTCCATGGACAGAGGAGTCTCACAGACTATAGTCCATGGAGTCTCAAGAGTTGGACATAACTGAGTGACTTTCACTTTCTCTACTTTCCTTCCTCTCTTCTTGACCTATGTTCCTAGTAGGGAGCTTGCTTGTGTCAAAGACATCTGCTTTCCAAACCCCCAAATATATTCAGGGATTAATAACTTCTATTGAGTGTGCCAAACATACAGGGACGGCATGTTTCGTTTCCTGAAACGTGTTCCCAGAATAACATTCAGTGAATCTTAAGACAGGAAATCACATTCCCAAAACACCTGGAAATAATCTGCATTTGTCAAAAACTACAGATAACAAGTCTCACAGAATTCGGTCATAAATTTGTTATTTTTTAAAAAAGACTAAGTACAATTTACTGAGTTTCTATTCTCAGTCAGGCATTCTGCTAGGCATCTTACAAGTATGGTTTTTCAACAGCCTGCAAGTTTAAAAGGAAAATGGAGGCTAAGAGAGATTGAAATATATGGTTTGCTGACTATATCTCTGAAAACACCAAACAAGGTAAGTCACCTTCACATACCATTAGTAGACAGAAGGAAGTAGGCTGCATTCTGCTGAGGGAGCCATCTTATTTTATTGATTTTTTCTTCTATTTCTAAACTTTTCAGGTAATCGAACTCGGGTTCATGGCTCTGGAATGTGCTGTAAACATTGTATTCACCCCTACGATGAACCTGTTTTTACTCTGTAAGAAGGGAAAAAACACACACACCAAAGATTAAATCACGTAAGCCAACGAAAATTCACTAATTCCTTCTTTTTTTGAGCAGGATCATGAGAGGTGGGACAGGCAGACCATGTCCGAGTGGGCTGAGGGCAGGACTATGCTGACCACAGGTTCCTCTTTAGCTCAGTGGCCTTAGGCCATTTGATTGTGCACCCCTGGCACCTCCAATATTTACATATTTTTATTTATAAATTATATACATAAACTGCTGCATGGACATAGGATGTACATCATAAATTATATGTAGAAATGGAAGTTGAAGTAGGACACGAGTTTTTTTAGGTGACTTCTGGCATGCAGAACTTCCTAGGCCAGGAATCAAGCTCATACCCTGTGCAGTGGAAGCATGGAGTCTTAACCAGTGGACTACCAGGCAAGTCCCAACAACATGATTTTAAAATCAATAGATGTTATAATATTTTGTGTCCTAATGGATGTCTTAGACACCCTTAGGAGTGAGTCATCCAATGCGATGTCCATATAGATGCTTATCAATCCTTTACGAAGAACACAGAACCGTAGCATCTGCACTCCTCACTGGCCTTTTATAACTCATCAGATCTTCACAGAATCTCTGAGAGGTGCCCAGGGCAGGGAAATGGACCAAACAGGCTCAGAGATATTAAAATGACACGCAGCTTATTAGGATCAGATCTCTCCCTCTCCTTTTCCCATCATGAGTAAAAAAACAGACATGAGGGCAGAGAAGACATGCAGATCATTGAGAGAACTATGAGACTTTACACTGGCTTTCCCTTGGCATCGATTATGCAAAGTGCACACAGTAAATAAATGGTGAGAGAACAGAACATGAAGGAGGGGAGGTGTGGAGAAAAGGAAGAAAAGTGGACAGGAGAAGAGGGTGTGAGAGACAGAAAGGGAAGAAGGGAAAGATGGAGGGGAGGTTTGCATTTTAGGATATTGTGACCAAGAGCCTCAAGATTCAGGCTTGAGAAAATTGTGTGCACAAATCAAATCCAGGTCTTACTAGGCATTTGTCATAGATACATGACTCTTAATTAAAGTCTTAAATTAAAACAAAATCTATTTCTGGGTGGATACTGGACATTCAAACCCAAGCCTCAATTTACTGGTACTGATGCCCACGTGTTAAAGGTACTTGTGAGGGCACTGAGGTTCTTTAAGCAAATTCTCCAGGATGGTGTCACTTGAGCATTCATATACAGGAGTCACCCACAGGAGCTGAGAGGAGATCTGACTTAGATGTTGCCACATGTCTGTGTTTCTCAAGCTCAGTGTTCATTCAACCTCGAGCCTTGCCACAAAACTCAACGGTGAACTGCATGTTATTATCCTCAACAGTTTTTCTTTATTGAACAAAACCACTTGCCTTTGGAAAATGTGTCCCCCTCCATTCTATTAATGAATCAGGCTTCTCAAATATTTCAGTAAATTAAAATAGGTGAAACCTATAAATAGCTAATGGGAAACACGGAACTGAATATTACTGGCAACATGCTGCCTTGGGTAATTTATGCTAAACAGCTCCTCTGGTTTCTCTTTATCATTACTATGAACCTAATTGGATTAAAAAAAAATTGAAGAAGGAGGTTTAAAAATCAATTTTAAAAGGACTTTAGAGGTTGACATACTTGCTCCTGTCCTGTTTACTGCAGAAAGAGCTAGTCCACCTGAACAATAAATTTTTAAGAGCCTTGATTTGCTACCATCCAAATCAGACTGTCAAGTGTGTGGAGTATGTGCCAGACCAATTAGCAGTAGGCAGCTCCAGAAAAGCAGGAAAAATTCCAGGTCACGAAGAGCTATTAGTTTCTACTTGCCAACCACATTTTCGTGTTTCCAGGGCCAATGGAATAGGCTGGGTGCCTGAATTAATGCTGAACACTTGAATTCATATAGAACCCTGAGGGATTACCATGCCCTTATAGAAATTAATTGCAAATAATGTGCAATTACCAAATATATCACCTCTAAATGAGACTTCCCTTTTTGGAGGGGAGATGGAACACAAAGGCTTTGAGGCACAAAGCAGGCTTTAAATTGCTAGGGCAGTCTCTTGTGAAGCCTCCCTCCCACACGGGGAGGCCTCCCGCTATGCTGCACGGGGTGCATCTCCAAGGCAGGCGGTAGCAGATGGGAGAGTCACTTGAACACAGACTGGCCTGCTGTAAGCTTCAGGACCATGGCGGGGGGGCCAAGGAAATAAATTTGGGCCATAATTCTATTTTGATGGAGCAGAAGCAGACATCCCAAAAAACTCAATTTATATGAAAAAGAGAAGTGATTCCTAGCAGAACCTAAGTCTCAGGAAGAAATGGGCTTTTCAAGATTCACTGGGAGTTAACGACTCCTGCTTGGAAGGCATAGAGGATTCAGCTGCATGGAACTTCGTGTCGCCTTCCCAGGCGGTGCTAGTGGTAAAGAACCCACCTGCCACTGCAGGAGATATAAAAGATGTGGGTTTGATCCCTGGGTCAGGAAGATCCCCTGGAGGAGGGCATGGTAACCCACTCTAGTATTTGTGCCTGGAGAATTCCATGGACAGACAAGCATGTGGGCTACAGTCCATGGAGTCACAAAGAGTTGAACATGACTGAAGTGACTTAGCATGCATGCACATATTAAAGTGTGAGCCACGTTCTTTGCTCAGATGTCATTTTCTGGGATTTCACTTGCTTTGGTAGAGGGAGCTACATTTTCTTTTCTGACCCAAGTTATCCTTTTCAAAACTGTTTGGGGAAGGGCTGTATCTTTTATCCCAGGTATTCTGTTAGGAATCCCTGAATTTCTATATCCAAGAGAGTTAACTCTACTGAGAAAGGAGGTGTTACACTCTACAAGCGCCTGTGGAATTTTGCAGATCCAGAGAAGTGAGGTCATTTTGAATGTGCAGTACCCAGGACTGGAGAGTAAGACCTTGTCCAGAAAAGGCCCTAATTCCAGGTGCTTTTGTGAGCCTGTGCAACTGCTGATGTTAATGACTTTTTGGCAGTTTTTAGTTTGCAAGCCAAGCAGCAAGGTTAAGGGCAACACAGAGGATTAAGAAATAGTGGGAGGCCTCCTTTAAAAAGAAGAGAACATGGGCATTTTGCATTCACTGCCACTTACCTCCTGCTCTCGTTGAAATATTACAACCCGACCCCCCTTGTCCCCTGTCGCTAGTAATTCTCCCGTGTGGTTGAATTCTACCGTAGAGATAATGTCAGCTGAAAAGAAGAAGACAAAGGCAATTTAAGTAACTGCACACTTACTTTCAAACGATAGATAATAGACGTACTTTTCTGTGCATTTAAGGGCTTAGGGCTTTGTCTCTGCAGTGGAATTTACAAGGATTTTATGTCCTGTATTTGAAGTGCCACTAGAAGTGGCACTTGGGGAAGTAAATTTCCTAGATGCCCACACTGCACTGTGGTCTCTAGGAACAACTGGAGAGAACAAAAGGAAAAAGCACATTCAGATTCTTTTGTTTGGGGCAATAGAAAATGAATTTCCTTATGGCTCAAGGAAATGGCAATCTTCTTTGATAGTTTCTGCCAACCACAGACTCTTCTCCCACCCATGGCCTCTGCATCCCCCTCTTCTACAACAGGAAAGTTCCCCAAACGGGGTTCAGTTGTGGAATCTAAATGAGGACTGAAGGTCGATGAGCAGGGCTGAGATGCTTGAGGCTCAGACATCATAAATAAAGGGACACAACTGAGAGGAACTATCAGGGAAACGCCAGGAGTTGGAAATTCAAGGAGGAACCCTGGGAATGCTCTCCCTTTTCTGGTAAGCCCACCACACCCTTCCGGAAGAGCAGGGCTTTACTGCAACTCGAGGAGAAAGGTGCTGAGAAAACAGGGTCACGAGGTCAGAGGGAAGAGGGAAATTTGTACTGTATATCTCTAAACAGAGAAAATACACAGGCGCCAGGAACTCAGATCACAGATAATTGCTAAAGGAATGCCAGCCTGCCAAGACTTTCTTCAATACTGGTTATCCCTGGAGGAACACGGACAGGTAAATTACCTATGATTGGATTTATTAGGGCTATTTTTAGAAAAATGTCAGAGGTTAATTCCTCTGCAATTATTCCCCCACAGGGCTCCAACAATCACTACCGAGAGTGCAAATGAGTTAAAAAAAAAAATAAAAAAGGAGGCGGGGGAATTATGACTGTGGCCTTTGACAGTGGTACATTCTGAAGATTATGTCCATGTAAGGAAAGCGAAGGGGAGACAGTGAGCTGGAAAACTAAGGCAATTACCCCTGAATAATTCAAATCTCAAATCTTACTTTAATATCATCATTTCAGGATTTTCCTTATATGCCCGATTGATTCACGTAAGTAGTGTGAAATTCTCCACTTTGCTTCTAACTGTCCTTTTCCATACATGAAAATGTTTTGAATGGTCATTCTTTGTGCAGAAGAAAAAAGAATAAGGGATAACCTATAATCACTTTCAAGCCAGGCACATTTAAAAGAATAATTCATGATTTCTGTTCTGGCGTCTTAGATGACTGACCCCAGTGGTAGCAGGTTCAAATCCTACAGGGCCACGAGGGAATGGAGAGTGAAGGAAATTAGGTGAGGTAGGAAGCTTGCGTCTCCTCTTAAAAGACAAGTGGCTACTCGGCTCAGGCCAACTGTGTTGCCAGATATTCTGATGTAAAAAAAAAAAAAAACTTTTTATTTTATACTGGAGCATAGTTGTTTAACAATGTTGTGAGAGTTTCGGGTGCACAGCAAAGGAAATCAGTCATACATATACATGTATCCCTTTTCCCCCCACTCCCTTGCCATCCAGGCTGCCACATAACACTGAGCAGAGTCCCTTGTCCTATACAGTAGGTCTTTGTTGGTTATCCATTTAAAATATAGCAGTGTGTACATGTCCATCCCAAACCCCCTAACACCCCTTCCCCTCATTCTTCCCCCTTGGTAACCATAAGTTTGCTCTCTAAGTCAGTGAATCTGTTTCGTTTTGTAAACAAGTTCATTTGTATAATCTCTTTTTAGATTCTACAAATCCGGGATGTCATATTTTTTTTTAAAGAAGCTGGAAACCCAGAGCTTTACATGAAAACCTCTTCAGTTTTATACATTGGCAACCAGGATTTTTTTTTTGAGTGCCATGACATTAAAATATATATAATCCTGTCTATTGGATTAAAATGGTTTGTGGGTCACCCACTTCTGACTTCTCGTCTCTAGAGTGCTCCTTCCAGAAAAGGCCACTCCATTCCTTATTGACAGTCTCAACTGGACATCCCATCCATTCACTCAAGAAGAGCCCTCCAAATGAACACTACCTTAAGGACACACAAAATAAGCTGCATGGCTATTCAGTCCCTGATGTAAGTTTAGAAGACCCGTTTTTAGAACAAGAGCTCAAGGAGGAGCAGATGAGCCCAGCAAAGCTGGGAAGCCAGTCACCTCGAGTGAATGATCGACCACTTTCCTTTGTTAGAGTTTGCGGGTCTTAGCAAAGCACTCTCATGTACAGAGGGGACAAGAAGCCTGCTTAATGTTTCCAGTTGCCTCAAAATGCCCTGGTTGAGAAACACTCGAGCATTAGGAGACACTTCTCACATTAGTGGCTGCTCTGGCTTTTCACTGAGTGGCTAGCAATGAGGTTATTCACCAAGCTTCCTGGCTTTGGGGAGAAGCTAAAGCAGACATTGCTGTTTCTTTTCACTGCCGGGGTTCTTTCAGGCACTAAAAAATGAGCCAGATCTCTCCCAGAGGGAAAGAGAAGCAGGGAGTAATGAGAGGGTGATGGGAGCCCAGGCTTGTGAGTTAACAGTGCTGTGCTCATGTCTTTAGGGCTAAGATTCCGCTTGCGTGTGTGTGTGTGTGTGTGTGTGTGTGTGCTAACTCATTTCAGTTGTATCCGACTCTTTTCAACCCCGTGGACTGTAGCCCACCAGGCTCCTCTGTCCATGGGATTCTCTAGGGGATACTGGAGTGGGTTGCCATATTCCTTCTTCAGGGGAGTTTCCCAACCCAGGAATCGAACCCACATCTCCTGCATTGCAGGTAGATTCTTTACTCACTGAACCACCAGGAAAGCCCCAAGATTCTGCCTAAGGGCATCTGAAGCCCTTCCTCTCAGCAGCAACATGAACACAGACATTGAGTTCTACATGGGTTCTAGGGCCAGTGTATTGAACTAAGAGATGAGTCTTCCCTTTTGGTGACACTGAGTACTGGAAGAGAGAGGTAAGTAACTTTTTCTAAGATTGGGCTCTGGCTCAGTTTCTAAGAAAATGTCACTCCAAGGGAAACAAAACTCAGTCTCCCAAGGATGACACCCATGTTGTCTTTCTGCCTGGATTCTGTGAAAACGTCTTCACTCTCTAAGATGCACAGGGGTCAAATCAAGGTGGGATTCAAACTCAAGTCTAAGCCACGTGATCCAAGGCAGTACTATCAGAACTCTGCGCTATGGGCTATCAGGTTTGTCCCCTGATATATATAAGGAGGTATATAAATGCCTGCTTTGTTTTCCAAGTGTTATCATTGTGCTATGTCTCCCTCGAGGAACTTCTCAGAGAAAGACTGATTGGCATGGCAGGATGCTGAAATCCTTTAGTCTTTTGCCAAGTTCTTACCTTGCTTTTAACTCTGCCATGGATACTAGGCTGTTTATATCTGGATATTGTCTTCTTCCCTTCAAAACGTATGCCACGGCAACTCAAGTTAATACGTGTTTTGAACTTTCGTGTTTCCTGACTCATTTATCATGGCTGAGCCAATAGGTGTAACTAGAGTATTTTCCTGCCCTATCCATCTTTTGCATATCTTCATCTATGACTGTTTAATAATTGATGCAAAACTCATGAATCACCCCACATTCCAGTTTCAAGAGAGGGAAACTTTGGATACAATGCTCTTGTGCTTGCAACATGCTCTTGGTAGAGCAGTGTAAATTAGAAAACATACACTGCCCAAGACAACATGACTTCTGTTGCGTACAGAAAGCGGATATGGCAATAACAACAGACCAGCAAACCCAGAGACAATAACGTCTTGTGAAATCTTGGTCAACAGAAGTCAATTCATCAAGTTCAACTAAAGTTCAATTCATCAAGTTCAATGAGAGGACATTTTGCCTTTAAATGATAAGTATTCACCACAACTCATTTTCTTAAGGGTGCAGCCGAGTCACGTTATTATGCAAAAAGTTATATACTTGAGCATTTTCCTCTCTGTTCTATAAAGACGTGAATGAAGTGCATGTTTTTGACTAAAAACAAAAAGCAGAAGCCAAAAGCAGTTATAGAGGTCAAGTGTAAATGTGATGTTTTTTAAGGAAGCCCTGGGAGGTATGACGTTTGCCCTGCTCCACATCTGTTTGTGCTGATTTAATTTCCACAAGATAGTGGCCTGGTAATCCCATTTCTAGTGCAATAGGCACTGTTTGAATCGAGTTTTTCATTTTTAAAATCAATCTCACCGTCCTTCATAGGTTCCAGACTAACAAGTTCACACATAAAATTTCCATTTACCTGAAAAACAGAAACTGACTTGGCATTTATATGCACGTGACTGTGAAGTTGAAGAGAAGGAAGGATCGATCCTCTTGCTCATGCCGTAGACTCCCCTGGTACCACGTTAGGCTGGAGTCTATGCAATGCCAGGCCTGACTACAATTATTAGGTGCTGCACAGTTCAATAGCAGGGTGACTATTTTGGTGAAACGATGCTCAGTGTAGACTTAGGACCTAAACCCAAGTCCTCTGATAGGACAAGATCTTACTGACCACATCACTAGCACTGACCTCTCAGCATCCATCACAGGGGTTAAAATAAGAGTGTAATACAATTTAGCCTTCAGAGCCCATTACATGTTTTGTCTTTCATCTTGGAAACATCTGGAGATAATACTGTAAGGTCATATATGGTACTTGTATCAGTGGACTAGTTCTGGGCGAGCAATATNGCAATGCCATCTGAGTCCTTGGTTCAGTAGCATTAACTTCTTAACTTGACATTACTTGTCACTTTCCTTTAGCATGGTCCTAGTGAAGATCTCCTGGAGAAGGAAATGGCAACCCACTCCAGTACTCTTGCTTAGAAAATTCCATGGATGGAGGAGCCTGGTGGGCTACAGTCCATGGGATCACAAAGAGTCAGACACGACTGAGCGACTTCACTTTAGTGACAATAGTAGTAAATAGCAAGTTCTGAGAAGTGATAGCAAATGGATCTATTCTTGCTCACCAATTTTGATCTATTGGCAGAAGCTGCCCATTGAGAAAGACTGAGGTCATAGCTGGGCTTGGTTGGAGGATGCTGTGATCCATTGGTCAAGTCTGTCATGGGCATTGGCAAGTAAAGAGGCTGTACACATGCCACATGCTTGCTATACTGACCTAGTATATAGAATATACACATTCTGTTGGATCCAGAGTTGATTCCTTTGTCACCTAACTGGTGTCTGGATTTTAGCTACTGAATCTATTCCCTTTTATTTGGATATAATTAATTCTGTGTATACTGGTGTAAACTTCAGTCTGGCACTGGTAATCCTCTTCTAGGAAAGAATGTAGGTAGAAGGGTCTAACAGCCCCAGTTCCCCAGACTTTATCACAACTGCTGCTTCCTATTTAACCACAAGCACAGTGCTGGAAAAGGGGCACAGTTTAAATGTCAGACCTGTGAAGAACAAGCTCATGAAGGGCAGAGAGTGAGCTGTGGCTAATACACTCGTTTGGCTGTTCCTTTCAACCGCCTTTCCTCCTTGCTTGTCCCACTGTAGAGGCTGAAAATGCAAATCGCTTCTCAGCCTCTCCTCTGGCTAGGGATGGCCATGTGACCCAGATTTGGCCAATGGGGCACATAGAAAAGTCTTTTGGGGGGCAGGGAGGCAAAAAATCTGGGAAAAATTTTCTTCCCAGAATAAAAGAAAGCAAGCAAGTGATGGGAAGCCTTCTGGCTGCCTTGACATACTCCTTGTATAATACTACTTTGACTCGTTTGGCTGTTCCTCTCAACCGCCTTTCCTCCTTGCTTGTCCCACTGTAGAGGCTGAAAATGCAAATCGCTTCTCAGCCTCTCCTCTGGCTAGGGATGGCCATGTGACCCAGATTTGGCCAATGGGGCACATAGAAAAGTCTTTTGGGGAGCAGGGAGGCAAAAAATCTGGGAAAAATTTTCTTCCCAGAATAAAAGAAAGCAAGCAAGTGATGGGAAGCCTTCTGGCTGCCTTGACATACTCCTTGTATAATACTACTTTGGATGTGGTTCTATGTAGCCATATGTGGAGCTGTGGCAGCCATCACGTGACCATGAGGTACTAAGTCTAAGGCCAAGAGTCTGAGTATGACAGATGGAAGAAAAGGACAATGTCCCCAGTGACATCACTTAACTGCAAAAGCCTACCAGAGGGACAGCCCAAGTCTGGACTTGTTAAACAAAAGATACCTAGCAGTTTAAGCCACTGCAAGATAGACTTTTTGTTATGTGCATCTGAATGCTTACTAATAGACATGGCTTTCCATCTTTGTTTTCCCGATAGCATTGTGTACAGGGCCAGATTATTAATGTGTGTTGAATTGGAAAAAATGATCTCTTGTCCTGCCACCTCCAGGCACAAACTCTCATACTCACATTTTCACTTCCCTCTATCATACAACCAATTTTCCTTCCTACTTCCAATATTGAAGTGTTTGTTTTTTTCCCTCTTCCCCTGTGTGGCAATGGTGCATTATTTTTGACCATTCAAAGATGAAATCAGTTTACTGGGATAGAATGCCTCCCCCTACAATTTATCATGGTGTCCATCATAAAATTATGACTTCAAATGGACTTAGCCATATCCTCTGTTGGAGCCAAGTTCCTCCCAGCTAATGTGTAGTAAGCCCACCATGCTTGCTGAGCTGTGAAAATCCAGATGGTGGGAAGCAGGTGAGTAATGAATGTCATGCTGTTCCAATTAAAATGCACACAGCTTCCCCACACTGACCAAATCCCTAGCACTAACCAGGTCTGAGACAACCCAGGACATGTGGGTTCATGGAGATTGCCTTTCATTCAAAACAAGTTCCAGCAACACAGAAACTGAGAAGAGAGACTTTTCTGGTGGTGGAACAAAACTTGCCTAAAGGGCAAAGGAATTTGAAAAATTGTAAGTCCTCTAAGTACAGAGAAAGCCAGTGGGAGATCGGTAGCAGTCCAGACTTGCCCTCAAGCCTGTGTGGTTTACAGTGGAATCTGCTGGAAAGGTGTCTCCCATCTGTCACCTACTCTTTCAGAAAGCAGAGTAATTAAGTGCTCAGGTGATTCAAATTCTGTCAATCATTCAGATCTATTATATACATAATATGGGCTCATCTGGCACTGACCTCAAAGCCAGTGGGACCCCAGGTCCAAGATGAGAAAACCCATCACATCTGTGGGGGAACAGGAGCTCCTGGGCAGGCATTGGAGTCTCTTGGCACATCTTGCATCAAAAATTTTGTGGTACCAGATGCTCTGAACTCAGAAAGACATGGTACCTGCCTTGTGGGAGCTAAAGGAATTTGTGAGTTGGCCCTAATGTCACTTTTTAAGGGAAGCTTGCATGACTTCTCCCCAAACCTAAACAAGTCCCTCTGGGATGCAGCCTCCTGGCTCCCTGTAGTTCTGCTCTATCAGTTATCACTGCATACCTTTACCATTTATTACAATGGTAACAGAACCATTTTAAATACCTTTCCCAGTCTCTAAAATATAAACTCCATGAGGAACTTGTTCATCACTAGAAAGCCCAGTGCCTAGCTTAGTGTCTTAGTATATAACAGATGCTTCTTAATTTTTTCCTTTAATTGATCATCGAACGAGAGCCAGAACAGCCCATGTCTAAGTGGACCAACACATAGAAGATGGATAACCCCAAACAAAGTATCAATGAGCAAAATATTTATGCTGGATGAATGTAAGAAACATTTTTAAGGGGTGTGAGGCAAGGGGAAGCTCTTATTTGGAACAGTGAGTATTGTACACCTTTAGAACAAGATGGATTGATCAGTAAAGAAGAGGTTTACAAAGTGTCTGTAGCATTGGCAGGTTTCCATAAATCATAAGAGCAGAGGGTGGATGGGTTGGTCAACAGAGGGCTCTGGGATAGGGTGTTAGTTGGGAGAGGGCATGTAGTAGCAAGCGAATTTTGAGCAATTAGGTCTGAGATGCAAGGACCCTAATGAACACTTATTGTGTGCACATCAGTGGGTTGGGTACCAGGGATCTGCTGACAATACCTACCTGGTTTTTGCCTTCAAGGAGCTTTCTACCTAGAAGCAGGTAGAAATTGAAATACAGCAAAATAATGTTGGAGAATAGGTTGTTCAGAGACCCTATAATGAAGTTTTTGAGCAACAGAATAAGAATCCTATTGATGGCTTTGGTCTAGAGGGCAATACAAAGTCACTACCAGAACTTAAGATAACTCACATCCCATCCATAGCTCTGCATTCAGAAAAATCTCTTGTATTTCTCCAAAGGACAAAATTAACACTAAATACACTATGTCCCTTTGTTAAATTCTAGGTAGGTTTAAAGAAAAGAGTAAAAAATGTTTTTAGATTTTTCCTTCTAAAATATGACATTTCTATGTCAAGCAAAATAAAGATGCTACTAACTAAGGTAGTATGCTATGATGGTTTTTCAATAGTCTCAGCAAAGATAATGGAAAGTCTCAGAACCAAATGTGCTATTTACAGTTTTGTGAATCAGTATTTCTCTTTCCATCTCCGTCTCTTTCCTCTCTATTCCTCTTCCCCACTCTTCCTCTCTTTTTGGCTAGGAGTTGCAGTATTTTGAAAATTAGAATAAAATGTTACTCTCTTTTGGATAATGTCCCTATTTTAAAGACTGAATAGATACTTTACACCTAGTAGGCAAATAGTAAAAGACAGAATAAATAAACGTGCTGAGTTTTCTCATCAGGCTGACCCAATCTTGAATAAATATTCATCAGGCAAAGGCATTATAGTACATCCTCACTGCTTTTTTTCTATCCACTGAAAACTGGATATGTAGAAAATCCATTATATTCAATTTCATGTTCATGTAGCAGTTTAGATACCAATGAATAATACAAAACATAGAAAGCTCAGAAAAGGCTAAACATTGATAGACTCATTCATCATTCTATTCATTCACTCAGCAAATATTCACTGAGCACACCTACTGTGTGTCAAATACTATTCCAGGTTGGATATACATCAATTAATCAAATAGATAAAAATATCTGTCCTTATAGAACTTACGTTCCATTTGTGGAGAAAAGATAATAATCAAGAAACATAACAAATTGCATTGATGTTATATATTATGGGAAGCAAATATAGCCGAGTAAGGGGAATTAAGATTACTTGAGATAAGACGGAGGCTTAGATTTTAAACAGGGTGGTTTCAACAGGCCTCCCTGAGCAGATTTGAAGGAGGAGAGGGAGATGGCCATGTAGGTATCTTAGGAAATGCACTCTAGACAGAGGCAAGAGATGGTGAGAAGAAAGGAACACACATGTGTCAGAGGACTAGCGTGGCTAGGACAGTGCAAACAGGGAAAAACAAGCAAATAGACACAGGAGGTTCAGATAATGCAGAGTCTTGCAGACCACAGCAAGCACTTTGGCTTTTGCTGAAAGTGAGAGAACAATGTGAATGTACCTAATACCACTAACCTACACTTAAAAATACGGTTGAACCTTGAACCACATGGGTTTAAACTGCACAGATCCACTTATGCGTGAATTTTTTTCAGGAGTAAATACTACAGTACTTCATGGTCCGCAGTTGGTTGAATCCACAGATACAGAGGGACCATGGATACGGAGGGCTGACTATAAATTATACCCAGATTTTCGACTGCACAGAGGTTTGGTGCCTCTAATCCCTGCAGCTGTTCAAGGCTCAACTGTAGTTAAAACGGTAAATTTTGTGTTGTGTACATTTCACTCTGATTTTTAAAAAAAAGTGAGAAAAAATGAAATGGAAGGCAGTTGGGAGGTACAGAAGCAGTATCGTCTGACATTTCACAATGGCTGTAGTGCTGAGAACAGACTGTAGAGGGCGGAGGTGGAGTCAGGGAGTATAATCCAGGTGATATCCTGGTGATAATCTGGGTGAGATGATAGCGGCTCAGACCAAGGTGTTGGTAGTGAAGGTGGGGAGAAGTGGTCCTGCTGCGGATATATATTGAGAGCCGACTTAATAGGAACTGCTGCTGGATCGGATAGGCATATGAAGGAGCAGAATCAGGGTTGATTCCAAGGTTTCCACTTTCACCAACTGGCAGGGTAGATTGCCATCACTGAGATTAGAAGTTTGTGGGTGAAGCACCATCTTGGGGGAAGAGTAGACATTTAGTTTCAGGCATGTGCAGCATATAACTGAAGATACTGAGTGGATAATTGGAAATAAGGGTTTAGAGTTCAGGAAAGGGGTCTGAGTTGGTGATAGCCTTTCAGATGATATTTTTCAGGCCTTGAGACTGGATGAGATCTCCAGGAGTGAGGGGAGTAAAAGAAGCGAAGAGGACCAACAACTGAGCCTAGGGGCCCTTCAACAGCTAAAAAAAAAAAACAAACAAAACGGGAGAAGAGGACAAATCAGGTAAAAAGACAAAGAAGGAGCAGCTGGTGAGGTAGAAGGAAAACCAAGAAAGCTTAGTATTCTGGATGCCAAGTGAAGTATGGAGGAAAGAGCTGTCAATCATGTCAAACCCAGCTGATGGGGACGGTAAAAGGCTTCAGCTAACCTTTGGATGTGAATCACAGAAGTCACTTTTGACCTTGGCAAGTGTAGTTTCTGGGGTACAGTAGGGGTGAGACAACTGGAGTGGGTTTCAGAGTGAACGGGAGGAAAGGAACGAGACAGTGATTGTGGACAACTCTTTCAAGGAGTTTTGCAACACATAACAGAAAACGATGTGGAAGATGATGGGCAGTTGGGTCAAGAAAGTGTTCTTGTCTGGTCATCGAAACAACAGCATGTGTATATGCCAGTGAGAACATTTCAACAGCCAGGGGGAAATGAATGGTGAAGAGATGAAGACGGTAGAATTGCTGAATGAGTTAGCAAATGAATGTATGAAGAAACAAACCAGAAACTAGGACTAGTCCACCGCTAACAGCTGAAATAAAACCTGCACAAGTTCAATTCATACCCAAGGCCAAAACATGGAGAGGAAGAAAAATGTGATTGAAACTCTACATTCATACAGGGTTTCACAGGATTCTCAAAACATTTAGAATTGTATGAGCTTCTCCCCATAAATCATCTCAGACTACGTGATCACCATGAAAGGAAAACAATTTCTTGGTTTTCTTTTTGGTTCTTCTGCCCTTCCCGCTTCTCCTTCAATTTTTCCTCTTTTCTTTCTTTTTTCATTTTATTTTTAATTTATTTTTGTAAAATATAAATTTATTTTAATTGGAGGTTAATTACTTTACAATATTGTATTGGTTTTCCCTACTCCCTTTCCATCCTTTCCTCTTTTCTCTCCTTTTTTCTTTTGAAAAAGTAAAAAAGAAAGAAAGCAGAGAGCAGAAAGGATTTTATTCCTTCTGCTACACAACTCAAGGTCCATTAGCTCCTATTTGCCTACAAGGCAGAAGACTGCTCACCTGTACTTACTTTAAAATGATGCGACAACTACAAGATCACTTCTGCGTGGGTGGGTAGCCTGACCTCCTTATGGCTCGTCTTGGGTAACTTTATCCATTACTGCTAATATCTTATAGAAAGAAACAAGTCTGTCAGGGGGGAATAAAAAACACCCCACACTCTCATCCTGCCCCATGGAAGATTTATAGACACTTTGTAAATGGCCAGGCCCAGGTGATGGTGCCAGAAACTTTCCAAGTGATTTGTAGATCTCCCTTCCAGGAAGTCAGTCTTTAATGGAAAACTCTTTGGCTGCACATTCCTTTATTACAGTGACTACAGGGAGTGGAATGCAACTGTCATGCAGGAGACTCACTGAAATGAACTGGCTACTGATCTGGCCTCAAGATATTTCAGTCTCAGAAAAATACCAGTATTGCAGAGTTTAGAAAAGCACAGTTTTTCTTTAAGAAAAGAAAGAAAGAAAGAAAGAAGTCGCTCAGTCATGTCCGACTCTTTGCGAACTGAGCCTAGGGGCCCTTCAACAGCTAAAAAAAAAAAACAAACAAAACGGGAGAAGAGGACAAATCAGGTAAAAAGACAAAGAAGGAGCAGCTGGTGAGGTAGAAGGAAAACCAAGAAAGCTTAGTATTCTGGATGCCAAGTGAAGTATGGAGGAAAGAGCTGTCAATCATGTCAAACCCAGCTGATGGGGACGGTAAAAGGCTTCAGCTAACCTTTGGATCTGAATCACAGAAGTCACTTTTGACCTTGGCAAGTGTAGTTTCTGGGGTACAGTAGGGGTGAGACAACTGGAGTGGGTTTCAGAGTGAACGGGAGGAAAGGAACGAGACAGTGATTGTGGACAACTCTTTCAAGGAGTTTTGCAACACATAACAGAAAACGATGTGGAAGATGATGGGCAGTTGGGTCAAGAAAGTGTTCTTGTCTGGTCATCGAAACAACAGCATGTGTATATGCCAGTGAGAACATTTCAACAGCCAGGGGGAAATGAATGGTGAAGAGATGAAGACGGTAGAATTGCTGAATGAGTTAGCAAATGAATGTATGAAGAAACAAACCAGAAACTAGGACTAGTCCACCGCTAACAGCTGAAATAAAACCTGCACAAGTTCAATTCATACCCAAGGCCAAAACATGGAGAGGAAGAAAAATGTGATTGAAACTCTACATTCATACAGGGTTTCACAGGATTCTCAAAACATTTAGAATTGTATGAGCTTCTCCCCATAAATCATCTCAGATTACGTGATCACCATGAAAGGAAAACAATTTCTTGGTTTTCTTTTTGGTTCTTCTGCCCTTCCCGCTTCTCCTTCCAATTTTTCCTCTTTTCTTTCTTTTTTCATTTTATTTTTAATTTATTTTTGTAAAATATAAATTTATTTTAATTGGAGGTTAATTACTTTACAATATTGTATTGGTTTTCCCTACTCCCTTTCCATCCTTTCCTCTTTTCTCTCCTTTTTTCTTTTGAAAAAGTAAAAAAGAAAGAAGCAGAGAGCAGAAAGGATTTTATTCCTTCTGCTACACAACTCAAGGTCCATTAGCTCCTATTTGCCTACAAGGCAGAAGACTGCTCACCTGTACTTACTTTAAAATGATGCGACAACTACAAGATCACTTCTGCGTGGGTGGGTAGCCTGACCTCCTTATGGCTCGTCTTGGGTAACTTTATCCATTACTGCTAATATCTTATAGAAAGAAACAAGTCTGTCAGGGGGGAATAAAAAACACCCCACACTCTCATCCTGCCCCATGGAAGATTTATAGACACTTTGTAAATGGCCAGGCCCAGGTGATGGTGCCAGAAACTTTCCAAGTGATTTGTAGATCTCCCTTCCAGGAAGTCAGTCTTTAATGGAAAACTCTTTGGCTGCACATTCCTTTATTACAGTGACTACAGGGAGTGGAATGCAACTGTCATGCAGGAGACTCACTGAAATGAACTGGCTACTGATCTGGCCTCAAGATATTTCAGTCTCAGAAAAATACCAGTATTGCAGAGTTTAGAAAAGCACAGTTTTTCTTTAAGAAAAGAAAGAAAGAAAGAAAGAAGTCGCTCAGTCATGTCCGACTCTTTGCGACCCCATGGACCACAGCCTACCAGGCTTCTACGTCCATGGGATTTTCCAAGCAAGAGTCCTGGAGTGGGTTGCCATTAGTTGGCTGATTTCATGCCAGGTGTGGCACAAGCCCCTTAATATATGTCTCTTCCTAAATTGATATTATCATCCTCACTTATTAAACACTTCCTTTGGCTAGGATCTGTGTTTTATGTTTTATATGATATCATTTAATTGTCACGGCAACTCCATGATTTCAATATCTTCCTCTATGGGGAAATGGCAGCCCAGAGAAGTTAAACAATGTTCTCAAGTTTGGAAGGCTGATGGTTAGAGGAGCAGGGATTGGAACCCTACTCTAGTTCCAAGTTCTTAACTTGCCTCTTGGCTCTCCTTTCCTTTCCCTCCACCATCCTTTTTTTTTTTTTTAAGTTTTAATTTTGTATTGCAAACAGATGATTAACAATTTTGTGATAATTTCAGGTGGACAGCAAAGGGACTCAGTCATATATATACATGTACCCATTCTCCCCCAAACCCCCTGCCCATCCAGGCTGCCACATAAAATTGAGCAGAGTTCCCCTATACATCTGGGCTTCCCAGGTGGCTCAGCGGGAAAGAACCTGCCTGCCAAGCAGAAGACCTGAGTTTGATCCCTGGGTTGGAAAGATCCCCTGGAGAAGGGACCGGCTACCCACTCCAGTATTCTGGCCTGGAGAATTCCATGAACTGTGTGTAGTCCATGGGGTTGCAAAGAGCCAGACATGACTGAGCGACTTTCACTTTCACCCCTATACCATAGGCAAAAGGGAATGGGGACAAAAAACACCTATCTTTCCTTTTTTTTCCTAATCTTTTCCAAATCTTTCATATATAGTTACAGGCTGTATTTCTTATTACGGAGAGTGGCTCTTCTGATATCAACCTACCTTTCCATCATATCTTTTGTATTCCTTGTCACAAGATGACACTTGAACAAAGTTTAACTCTCCAGGCTCCCCAGGCAAAATGGTCTTTGCTGACCAACTGTCATGCTATTTCATTTCCCTGAGATGTCCTTTCCATCGTGGGCACCTGCTGACATCTTACTCTCCTAGACAGTACACCCCTTGAGGGCAGGATCTTACTATTTCAGTCTGGAGCCCTTGCCTAGGGACTGACACTTATAAGTTTTGCACAGAATTCTAATTGAGAGTGTGAAGGAAAACTGAATACATGAATCCTTCAAGGCCAGTTCAAATGCCACCTACCCCCTAAAACTTTTCATGATCTCCTTGGATTGGGAAAAAACCCCTTCCTCCTCATACCCCCTGCAACTCTTTATATTTTCACATGCTACCTGTGATATTCTCACATGTCTCCTTGCTCAATTCTCCTTACTGAAATGAGTTAATTAAAGGCAGAGTTCCTATAACACTCATCTTTGACTCTACCAATAAATTTCACCTAGAAAATCACCCTCTTTCCCTGCCCTTCAAGATCCAGTTGAAATTAGTCTCTTTAGAAACTAATGAAGGTAGTTGCCATTTAAAACTTGACTAACCTAGATTGCACCTTCTTATGGGGTGTGACTTATTTTCTATCTTGTGTGTGTATATATGGTCTCCTTAACTAGATTATAAGTTCCCTGAAGACAGGATTATGTTTCTTAACAGAGAGCATTTTTATCAGTATTATCAATATCTAAGATCTCATTCCATGCATAGCAAACATGACATAAAAGGTCCACGCTTGGAGATTTAGGATTCTTGTAGGGACAATTGGCTGTTGGCCCATGTAATGCATATAAATTTAAGAGATACACATGTTCCATTTTTGTCTACAGCTTATTATTATTTTTTAATGTTTCATTACCATAGACACACAGCCTGAGACATCCCTAAAATAAAATCAGTACTCGAGAAGTCAAGTACCAAGGCCATTGTCAGGAGCAATCCGTCCAAGCACAGCAGATGGGAGAGGAATGGAAATAGGATCATACTGCCACATCTCTAACGATTCTGCTTTTGGGAATATGTCAAGTACTGATTCCAACAACCAAAGATATTGCCTTTGGAGGTATGGAAAAGCCTAGAGCATGAAAAAGTCAATGACTATTAACTGCACTAGCAAAATTCCTTTCTAGCACACATCTTAGCAAGTTTGTTGGCCTTGATTTTGAAGCATTGATTATTTCCTCTAAAGTCCATAGGAAGACATTAAATGTCAGTACTTCATCAGGCAATAGATGGAATAAGACCATTAAACACTAAAGGGGTAGACTCAGCACTGGCCACAGTCTCAAATATACCTACTGCCTGAGTCTTCAATGGAAATTAAATCAAAGTAAAATGTACCAGCAGCCACTTTGAGGAAGGCTTGGGATAAATACCTTTTGCTAATTTATCACTAAGGAAATGCTTTCCCCACCTCTCACACCTCACCTTCAATCATGTCCCTGACCTTCCAGCCTCAATACACTCTGGCCTTGCCAGTTTGCTTTCAGAATCTCATAATGCATGTTCTTCCCCACTTCAGGGGTCTATAAACATAGACCTGCTCTCTTTTTTCCCTAAACTACTGTCACTCCCCCTTTTCCTTGAATAACAGCTAATCATTTAAAAAATTTCAGCTTAGACACCACTTCCTGAGAGAGGCCTTTTCAGACAGCCTACATTCATTCTGCAGCCTGAAGTCACTCCACACTGCACTTTGTAGGACTCTATTCTTTCCCTTTAAAGCATCTTTCAGAATTCATCATTATATATCTGGGTATTTATTGTTGATGTCCTTCTCCTCTATAAGACTATAAAACTCACCAGGGCAGGGATCATAGCCAACTCTTTTCACTTTGGTATTCCATGACCACAGTCCAATGTTTGACACATGGTAGACACACAGTAACTGTTCATTGAAAGTATAATTTTCTGGAGTATTTGTTAATAGTTATTGCCTGATCACTTGGGTTCATATCCTTTTTCTGATACTGTTTTATTACACACACACTTTTGGTTTTAGTTGAACTGGGTGTAGCAGGCCTGTATGATTATGAAAATTTAAAAACCAGTTCAATCTGCCTCATTCTTCTTAAAACCAATGTTTACCTCATCCTTCTCATTCCCCTAGCAGACCACATACATGAAAACACATGCACTATAAAATGTATACACACCCTTCTGATTCTCAGATTCTGGCCCTGGCCTAAACCAGTCTCCACCCTTTCCAGTTTCAGGAAGAAAGGCAACAGAGAGCCAGAGACTGGGCGGGAAGATGCTTATAGGCCAAGGAGTCTGACCCAGTGAGCTACTTCAGCCAAACATGCAGTATGAATTGGACTGCTCAACTGCTGAGAAGGAATTTCTGGATTAGACAGTTCATTAGTGGCTCAGCCAGCTTCTAGCTTTTGCTCTGCACACCTGCAGTTAGCATGAGTGACAAGTGCCAGTGAGTCACCTAGAACAGCAGCTGAAGTCGTAGCTCTCTAGAGGTACCAACAACCACACCCTTAGGCTCAGCATCCCCAGAGTTTACATGACTTAAATGAGATTTGGTATCAACTGAAAACTCTTTTCTGGGTACCTTCTATATGCCTATCTAGGGTGTTGTTTGGAGAAATAATTCTAGAATGTGGTCAATTGCAGTCTTGCAATGCCAGTTTACATTCTAGCTTCATTACTCACTAGCTGGTTAATTTTGAGTATATTTCTTAACCTTTCTCCCCATCACTTCATCTGTAAAATGGAAATTATATTATACTGAGGATTAAATTAGTAAATTTATGCAAAGCACTGAGAATGGATACATAAACACTAAGTAAGTGTTAGAATAAGACTTTACCTAAAAGTATTTAACACAGTGAATGTTTAACAGCCTCACTTTAAATGTCAGGGAGATACCATTCAGGTTTCCACTTACAGCTTTGTGTGTTCATTTGCTCAGTCGTGTCCGACTCTTTGTGACCCCATGGGCAGACATTAGTCTGCCAGCCTCCACTGTCCATGGGACTTTCCAGGCAAGACTTTGGACAAATTATTTGAATCCTCTGAACCTCATTTTCCTTATCTTGAAACTAAGAATAATATTGGCACTACTCTTGAGGTGAGTTATGAGGATTCAATAAGAAAGGTAAGGAGCTTAGTAGATGACGCCTAGCACAGTGTATTAATAGATGCTCAGTAAATAGGAGCATTTGTTGTGATTTATCCAAATGGGTCCCTCCTTGAATCTCAGGGAAGGCAGAGCAAGGCTCTACAGTCCACATCAAAGGACAGATGACACCAGCTACATTGGCTGCCCAAGTAGAGTTATTTTATTTGGCACTGCAAGGTTAACCCACAGTTTTCCAATTTTTTGAGTGAGTTGTCAATATTTCAAAATTGTGAGTTTCATTTCTAAAACTGCAGACTTTCAGTTTCCTTAGGAAAATAAAAAGATTGGCACCATTAGGCTTGTATCCCTACCCTCTTGGCTTGGACTGGGAAGTGCCTGACCCCTTTAGAAGGGCACAAACCTTTGAATTTTCCTTATCTCCCACCCCTTCCTAGTGTACCTCTGACCTCGGGCCAAACGTCAGCTCCCACTTATGCTCCTGAGGTTTTCCCCTGTTGTTGTTTTTGTTTAGTCGCTAAGTCATGTCTTTTTGTGACCCCCATGGATGGACTGTAGTCCACCAGGCTCCTCTGTCCCTGGGACTTTCCAGGCAGGAATACTGGAGTGGGTTGCTATTTCCTTCTCCAGGAATCTTCCCAACCTAGGGATTGAACCCACATCTCCTGCACTGGCAGGTGGATTCTTCACCACTGCGCCACTTGGGAAGTCCCTGCTTTCACTTTTGATGTGACCTGGCCTCTGTAGGTGACTGACTAGCAGCTGTTGGCCTTGACTGTTCACTATCATCCTCTACAATTGAATACCCCCACAAGACTGCACCTAGGGCAGAAACCTCCCTATCCACACAGCCTCAGGCCATTTGTCTGCACTGGCAGATACAAGTGTGTTAATTCCACAACTAAAGACTGAGCTCTCCACTGAGCCAATAAGCACATCCTTGGAGGAAGGTCTGCAACCCAGAAGCTGACCTCATAAATTCACAACATACTCAAGCTGAATCTTTTCTAGTTCCATTTCAACTGAGGGTGGAGGACATGGCACAAAAGACAGGGGTGCCATATAACAATGCTTAAGAACATAATTCTCTAAGTTATATCCTATGGGCTAGCAGTAAGATTTTGCTCCTTGGGTGAAAAAAAATCAAACCCTTTTGGGAAACAGCTCAGACATTAGCTGCTATCTCAGGGACTCATCTGGGGAAATTAGACTCTCATATTCTGTAAGAAAGAAGTTCATCCACGATGTGAGAGTTGGACTGTAAAGAAGCCTGAGCGCCAAAGAACTCATGCTTTTGAACTGCGGTGCTAGAGAAGACTCTTGAGAGTCCCTTGGACTTCAAAGATCAAACCAGTCAATCCTAAAGGAAATCAGTCCTGAATATTCATTGGAAGGACTGATGCTGAAGCTCTAATACTTTGGCCACCTGATGCAAAGAGCTGACTCATTGGAAAAGACCCTGATGCTGGGAAAGATGAAGGCAGGAGGAGAAGGGGACAACAGAGGGATGAGATAGTTGGATGGCATCACCAACTCGATGGATATGAGTTTGAGCAAGCTCCGGGAGATGGTGAAAGACAGGGAAGCCTGGCATGCTGCAGTCCAGGGGGCTACAAAGAGCCGAACACAACTGAGTGACTGAACGACAACAATAGATATTTCCTGCATAGCAGGCACCATTCTAGACGTTCGGAACTCAGCCTTGATAAACAAGAATCTTGAACTTGGGTAATTTGTTCTTGTGTGGAATAAAGGAAGTTGCTTTACTCTGTTTCCAAATTTATCTGACTGCATAATGGTTTTGTGAAGTACTGCTTTATGCATTATGCAAAGTCCTTTGTAGGACCTATCTTCAGAAGCCTGTCATGATTAGGGAATGGTGGAGATTTTCATTCATATTAGAGCATTATTAATAAATACAACCACTCCAGAAACCTTCTAAGTCATAGAAAAAGACAATTTATCTCTGGAAAAGTCAATGACCTCATTAAAGGAGTCTTATTTGGGAAGAACCACGGCCTCACCTGGGACCTCAGATTTGGCCAAGTTTTTTTTTTTTTTTTTTTTTAAGAATATCACTCAAAGGGTTAACCTGACTTTCACCACTGAAGTGGAGTGTTTTCTCTGCATCCAATATGACCCAGTTGGAAATGTATTTGTTTTTCACTGTTTAATCTTCTGCATCACCCAGCGTTGATTAGATTTAATTAATTTATGTTTCTAATGAATTTAGAGCCTCACAGTGTTGTAGTAGGAAAATTCTCAGACAGCATCTGGCCACCAAATGGATTGATTACCTTGTCTGCAAAAGTCTTTCCAACATCTGGGACCTGATTTTGTGAAACATCCGGAAGCTCTTTCAGAGGTAAGAAAGGCCCGTGGTGGTGGGGAGAGAGAGGGTGCTGGAAATCGGCAGGGTTCACTCTGCTTTGTAAGTCTGCGCCTGGCACTCCACCAACATGAAATCACATTTTGCTGTTCACTGGCACAGATTCAAGGCACCAAACAGACTGATCCGAATCTGTTTTTTGTTCAACGTAATCAGAATCCACCAGGCTTGAACCCAGGCTGCCACCCCATGAACCTCTTTGGCACTTCCTTCTGTGTGGAAGCTCCCACTGATCATTACGATGAAACATTTATAGACAACATTTATAGACAACATTTATAGAGAAGCACTTTGCTCTCATTTATTCAACAAACATTATCGGGGGCCCACTGTGTACCTGGCACAGGGCCCTGTGTGCCCCTTCATTAGCTGCTCTTGGCAGCCACCCTTACGAGGTAGGCAAGCACTGCTCTTCTCACATATATAGCCAAATACTACACAAAAATTATAATTATTAACATCAACATGATCACTGTTAATAAAGGATATAAACACACACACACCAGACTCCACATGAAGCCTCATTTAACCCTCACCTTGAGGTGGGTGTCACTGTGATCATCCCCATTTTACAGATGAGAGTACTGAGGCACTGAGATCTTAAGTGACTTACCCAGAAGAAGTCAGCTAGCCTTTGGGAGAGCCTCCTATCACAGGCAGTCTACATGGGAAGTCTTACTCTTAATCACTTTGATTTGCTACCTCTGGATTATATAAAAGACCTTCTCTGTGTCAGGCACTCTCCCAGAGACCTCCTGCATTAGATTCTATATTCACCACTCACAGCTCATACAAGGAAGCTGAAGCCCAGAGGCATTTGCTTATCAAGGTCACAAGGACAATTTGTAACAGGGCTAGGACTTCGCTCAGGTCTGCAGGGCTAACAAGGCCTCTTCCGCCTACTGAGCTACCTGCTGATGAGTGAGAGAAAAGGGCTCATATGAACTCAATCGCTCTCTCAAAGCTGCACCAGGAAGCATGTTGGACAAGTTAGGAAAGAGGGGCGGGCTGGCTGCTTTGCACAGCCCAAACCAACACAGAAAAGAGGAGGTAAAGAATGTACAGACAACAAGAAAAGAGCTTCATCTAAAAGAGAGAGGTGAAAGATGGAAATCTCATTGCCTGACTGGTTGTCTGGTTCAAGATCAAACAGAAATGACTGAAACTAGGTGGGCTGCTTACAGTAAAAATGACAGTGAAAATGCCAGCCACACTGAACATCTGATATTTTCTGAACAATGGATACAGACTGTTGCACAACCAGGTTGCCACACTCATATCCCGATGTTAAAAAAACAAAAAACAAAAAACAAAAAAACTAGCTTGACATGGTTCTTCTGTTATAATGTTTGCTAAGTCTGGCTATTTCTTGAATTGGAAAACGTTCTCATTTCTTTCCATTCTTCTCTTGCTCAGGCCTCTACATCAACAAGGCCATACCATCTGTCTTCTTTGGGCCTTTGTACATGCTCCCTTTCTGCTTGGAACTGTTTCCATCTCAATCTTTTCCTTGGTCTGGCCAACCCCTCTTATGTCCTCAGACCTCAGGTTGGACATCTCTCCTTCCAGGAAGCCTTCCTTGACTTCCCTGTTCTGGCTTAGGTGCCCATTTTAAGAGCAGCTAGCTCTGTTTCCTATTTCGGCACCTAACCATAATATAAAGTAACTGCCTGTCTATTTGTCAGTCTCCTCTTTGAGGGAGTGTATGCTGGTTACTACTATATCTTCAGGGTAGGGTCTGTCACATATCAGGTGCTCAACACTAATAAAACTCTGTGGATGGACAGAGGGAATCTGGATCTTGTGACACTTTCTTAGCTGGTGTCCTGCTTTGAAATCTCTCACCTCCAGAGTTCACGCCCCAGCCTAGAAGTCATTAAACGTCCATGTAAACTTTCATCATGGCATTTGCCTTTTTATCACTTCCCTTTGAACACTCACATACAGGTCAGAATAGTGATCATCTTGGGTGATGCAGAGGATTTTAGGAGGGGACATGTGGTCCTAAAAATATCCTATACTTTGATCTGGGGAACGATGACTTGCAGATATACGTATGTAAAAAGTCATCACGATGAGCATGAGAAGATAATACACTCTCAAACTGATACATCAGTATAAACAAAAAGGTGCTTTGAAGCTCACATGTATTACAGGATAAAATCTGTACCTACTTACCCCAGAGTTCAAGGTTCTTCACTAATTGGCCCACATGTCAACTTACTTGTTCAAACTCACTTTTCTAAATCGCATGCCCTGGTCTTCTCAAAGGTCCTCATGCATTCCCACCTCCATGCTTATCACACCATCTTACCCTTATGTTCATTTCTCTCTCTTTCTCTTTTACCTTCTGGAAGATCCTCCCATCCTGAAAAGACCAGGAAGAATCCATCCTCTACAATGCCATTAACCTCTCTTTTCCCTGAACCCTTGACTATTTTGTTTGGTTCATTCATTCATGCCAACACTTCCTGAAAATTGTAAGCTCACTGAAGGCAGAAGCTTATTTTCAAGTTTTATATTTAATATGATGCCTGGCACAATGATAGATTCTAAATATATGTTTGTTATAAACACAGTGAGGGCTTACCTATGTAAGTCCCTTGGCAGCTATGGGTTTGTACAGAGATGAAAAAGGCAGGCTGTTTATGTCCTTCAGGATGAAAACCTAGTACTGCTCTCAAAACCATGGATTTAGTGTTCATATGGGGTTCCAGATCCATGGTTTGTAATTCACTAGTTCTGTGAGGCAGTGTGAACAACTGTCATCACCAAAACTCAGTTTTTTTCATCTGTAAAATGGAGACTTTCTCATAGGGCTGTCCTGAGAATTATATATGAACACAATTACTTATTTTATTCAGTTCAGTCGCTCAATCGTGTCCGACTCTTTGCGATCCCATGAATTGCAGCCTCCCTGTCCAGCCAGGCCTCCCTGTCCACCACCATCTCCTGGAATTCACTCAGACTCATATCCATCGAGTTGGTGATGCCATCCAGCCATCTCATCCTCTGTCGTCCCCTTTTACTCCTGCCCCCAATCTCTCCCAGCATCAGAGTCTTTTCCAATGAGTCAACTCTTTGCATGCGGTGGCCAAAGTACTGGAGTTTCAGCTTTAGCATTAGTCCTTCCAAAGTACACCCAGGGCTGATCTCCTTCAGAACTTATTAGTGCTATCTATTGAATTAGCCATTTTGCTAAATGAAGCACATTATCCAAAGAAATGTCAGTGCTCTTAATAGTATTATGAAAAGGATTCAGCACAGTGACTGACTCACAGGAATCATTTAACACCTGGTAGATATTATTATCAGAGCTATTAAAGACAGATGAGCAGGTTCAGTGAAAAAAACCTATGAGCTGGTAAAAAGAACGCAAGAAGAGTTGGCTCACTGTGAGATATATACATGTACCCATAAACACAGAAAGAATTTAATCCGTGAGAAATTCCTTAGGGAAATTCCATCACATCCCATTAACACAGTCCCCAAAGCAAGAGCTGGCCTCTGATCTTTACATATTTAATGTCTTTGAAAAAATTCTGAAACTATAACAATCTTGAAGTGGTATACAAAAGCAAGTGTATCTGGGAGTTCTATACAAAAGCACTCTGCTTTAGTGCTAGTTCACATGATTCTTTAATCACCATAATTCCTGGTGCTTCTCTGCAAACTTTTGACCTTAGGATGGCTCTTTGATTGTTCAATAGGATTTTGACAGCACAGAAAGGAGAACAGTGAGGAACAAGGTCTCAGTGTGTTCTTACATACTCAT
Organism: Aepyceros melampus; assembly: GCA_006408695.1. Lineage (NCBI taxonomy): Eukaryota > Metazoa > Chordata > Mammalia > Artiodactyla > Bovidae > Aepyceros > Aepyceros melampus. The sequence continues at coordinate 244,064 of SJXQ01002128.1, read as the reverse complement.
TTAAAAGACAACATTTTAATAATTCTAATTCATATACACTTCTATTCATGCAATCAATAATTCATGGCAATTCCTTTGCAGCATTTTAGTGACAACAGAAAGGGCAGGATGTTTCCTCCCTTCTCTTTGCCTTCCTTTCTTCACTTAGTCATGCCTGGAGCCTGGAGAGTACAGAATCTCAAGAAAACAGTTTCCATGGTGATTCTTCCTTTGAGTACCCGACTGCATTTTGCTCTTTCTGGAGTGAATTAATGCTTTTTATTGCTTTCATGCTAAATATATTGAAGATTAGATTTGATTTCCTCTGCAGTGATACAGTTTTATCAGGAAAATGGAAAGTAAAAACACAGCATGAAGAAACTCTTTCTGCCACGAGACTGTCAGAAAGAAAATAAAAAAACATTTCAGAGGAAGAAATAGCAGCCACAGGGAAATGGATGCAGGTGTCTGGAAGCGAGGATATGCATTCGTGCATCTAAATGTTAGGAAACCTGCCTTGGGAAGAAATGATCTTAATTCCTCCATATGTTGAAGGTGGCATAAGCTGACCATAAAACGCTAAGTTATAAGAAATAACCTGATTGTTCATGTACCATGCTCTTCTCAGCACAGAAAATATCACATAGAACAAGGATATCTTGAAGCTCACAACACTATCCCTACTCCATGTTTTATTAAGGAGGGTCTTGCTTTCTACTAAACCTAAATAGTCTTCCTTACTTTTAAATAGTCAAGGTACTCTCCTAACACTCCCATGGCATTCTGAATTTCCTGACACAGAACTGAACACACAGATACCACCCATTTGTCCATCTTCTTCTCCGGACCCTACAAGCGCAGGGCCTGTGTCTTTCCCATTCACAGTTGCCTTTAAGCCCAGCACAGCACATAGAGGACTGAAGATTATAACAAGAAAATTACGATAGAGTAAACTTGATGATGTTCTGAGGTGTCCCTTGGTAAAGGTCATGGGCTGATACGATGGATGGAGAGGCAAGCGTATGGAAGTAAAAAATTAAAACCAGCTTCTGGTTTTCACGGTCTCTACTGTCTGGAGTCTTGCTCTGTTCCTGTCTTGAAGCAGTCAAGGATTAAAGGGAAGAATTTGTTTGGGAGAAGAGGGGCAAAGAGTGGGACCATCCAGTGGAGTTTCCTTCTCCACCATGATATATACACCTGCAGAGCCTAGAGTCAGTCCTCATTAGGCACCACATAACCAGAAGAAAACTGGCCTTTAGTCAATTTCAGCCAAGGATTCAGTATGAAGCCTCTATGCCAAATCAGGTACTGTCCTGGGGCTGCTGGGGACAAAGAGTTGAACACAAGAATTTTTGCCTCCAGGAAGCTGAGAGGTCAAAAGGGCTTCTTGGATTGTGCAGAAGAGGGTGTGGCTGAGAATGGTTAGGGTTAGGATTAGGGTACTGTCCTGACACCTCCCATTGCGACAATACCACCAGTAACTAACAGGTACTGAACAACGTGTTAGGTATTCTTTTAAGCAATATACATGCATGAACTCACTCGATCCTCACACGAGTCTATGCGTTGGTGCTATTACTTTCATTTAACATAGAAATTGAGGCTTTGACAGGTGAAGTAACTTGCCTAACATTCTAAAGCCAGCTAGTAGTGGGGCCAAGATTCAAACCTGTGCTGTCTGGTCCTTGAGTCAATATTTTAACAACGATGGAGGTTCAAATTTCAGGTTCACGATGTCTTACTGGCAAGAACTGCCCTGCATAGGACGTCCCAGAGTCTCCTCTGCTGTGTAAATTGCCCCGAGTCCATGGTGTTCATAAGTGCCCATAGGCCGCCCTTAGGATACACAGAGAGCTGCATAAAAATCCAGACGGAGGCACTTACAAGTCCCTCTGACTGAGACACATAAAACGGCAGGACTGCCTCAGGTTGTATAAAGAGGTTTCTATAAGGGACTGACTTGACTGTCCAATGACTGAGTGTGTGTGAGCTTCGATACATGGAACAGAACAAGGAAGACAGACAACACCAACTCAGTGTTACCTAGTAGAGCTCAGAATTAGGAAAGGAGAACAAAAAGGCTTAATTGCCAGCACTACTCATCCCACAGTATGATTCCTACAAATGAAATGTCTTAAAATTTTATTAATAACTTAAAACTTATTAAGCAGTGAAAACTAAATTGTGTGTGTGTGTGTTCTCCTGGAGGAGATAATGTGCTCAGAAACTGTGTTCCTTGCACCCCCAAGATGACAGAGCCAACCTCTCTCCGTGGGTCTGCTCAACTCCAGATCCTGTCGGTGGACTTGGCTCTCTACCCTTGTCATCTGGACACAGTAATGCTCCAACATTTGGGTAAGACTATCCTTTAATCATTAGAAACAGCAGTCTGAATAGCCATGGGAAGTCTGGCCAGGAAATGTAGACAGATATATTCTCTGCATTTTCAGGAGCTACTGATGAGGCCTTCCAGGCGCTCAGTGNTCCAGATCCTGTCGGTGGACTTGGCTCTCTACCCTTGTCATCTGGACACAGTAATGCTCCAACATTTGGGTAAGACTATCCTTTAATCATTAGAAACAGCAGTCTGAATAGCCATGGGAAGTCTGGCCAGGAAATGTAGACAGATATATTCTCTGCATTTTCAGGAGCTACTGATGAGGCCTTCCAGGCGCTCAGTGGGAAGGGCGGGGGTGGGAGTGGGTAAGGGGGTGGGGAGTTTCAGGCGCCTCCAAGGTGTGAGTTTGGAGAGAAAAAACACAGATTAGATGTGTCTCCCTGCCGGAGCTACATGTGTGGCATGCCAGCTGGCTCCTTTTCCAATATCCTCTTTATTAGCGAACCCAACAATCATGTTTTGCTAATCTGCTCATAAATAAAGTATTATCCATATCACAAAGTCATCCCTGATGGCAGACTGCACTTCAAGTAAGCTAGAATGGATGAAGACAAAAATGGGGCATTTCAGATATTACAATGACTACAACTCCTGACATTTCAAATGTCTGCCAAATCTGCTGTACTGCTGGATCCCCGGTGTTTAGTGCATCCCAGGAACACAGTCTATGGCTTGGACTTTTTAGGGTCTTGGGGTATCTGTTTAAGGGCTCTCTGTTTATAGTACTGAACTGAAAATTAAAATTATTTTTCCAAGACTTTACACCATACTATATCTGTTGTTAGGTAATTAGTATTTTGTGTAGCAGAGAGAAGACTGTCTTGCATTTCTGTATATTTTTCGATCCATCTTCATTTTTCCTGGCCTTGTATACAATGTAACTGAGTAATTAAGAGGGAGGGTTCTGCAGTCCAAAGGCTCTGGGGTCCAAGGTCACTCTCATTCCCAATTTCCTCTTCTATAAAACAGTGAAGAAAATCTCTCTTTCACAGACTGATTGTGAGAAAGCAGTGAGATAATGCAAATAAAGGAACTAGCACCAGGCCTGGCATCTGATAAGTCTTTAATAAAGTCGAGAAAGATAGGGAAAGAGCGTGACATGACTGACAGGAATTTGGGAGCAGAGAGGGTATGTTCATTGAATTTTTTTTCATCTCTCCTCTATGGGAAGTTTATCGTCTCACAATGGGTTCAAACTCATTTCTCTTATCTCTATGATTGGCTCTTGCTTTTGCTTTGACCCCAAAGTTAGAATCATAATATCTCCCACTGACTTGATGATTTAAGACAAAGGCCAAGGACTCTTTCCTCATTTACTGTTTTAAAACAGCCTTTTGTGGAGCTTTTTGATGGACTGCAGGGATATTTATGACTCAGGCCTCCTGGCAAAGTCCCTGATGCTGACTCATTCGTTACCCTGGGAGGGAAGAAGGCAGCTGGAATCATCATTCATTATTCTGTTGCTCAGTTATGGGGAAAGGTCAGAGGTAAGCCACTCAACACTGGGCTGAGTATGAGAATCAGAATTGCAATCGCACCTTCTTGACCATAAGAGAAAAAAGAATTTCTAACAAACATACACTCAGAAAAATGTTTGCAGAGCCCTGCTTCATACAGTTGCTACAGCACTGCTAAATGGTAATATTCTGTGTCATGCCTCAGGCTTTCAGCTCCAAGCTCACAGCAACTCCCATTCCTCTGCAGAGCAAGTGAAAACTAAGTGACAGGTGATGGAAACGGCGGGACCGACAGAAATAGAAAGGAGGAATAATTTGGAATTTCCACAGTGACAGTGGCCTCGAAATTAGGAAGAAAGGGCAAACTTGCAGAAATATAAGGAGAAATGGGAAAGGCTTCATAAATCAGTAAAGGTAAAATTTATGATTGCTACCATGAACAGTAACAGCATGAATAAGACTATCACTTTCACAGCAAAATCAACAAAGACGATATCAATAAAATTTATGGCATGTACAAAGTTAGGAATATGCAAACCAATGAAAGAGAAAATATTAATAGCTAACACTTCTTTGAGCACTTAGTGTCAGGAAGGGGGCTGCACAGTCTAAATGTTATTTTTTTAAAAATTTCATCCTCAAATGGTTCTATGAGGTTCTACACACATTTACAGCTGGGCAACTAGAGATTTAGGGCTCAAGACCACACAGTTAGCTGAGAAGACTGGTTCTAAAGCCAATTTTCCGCTATCACTGCTTTTAGCATAAGAGATGTGTTGAAAACAGTGCTATCCACTGCCTATAAATTCTTGCCATACACACACGCAAAAATATTTTGGAGCACTCAACATTACTGTTGGCTCTAGGTATAGGTTGCTACAAGAGAAAATCTGGACCAAATCTGGACTTTCAGGCCACTGTGAACTCTTGGCATCACTTCCTTTACAAATATTCATCCATGGGGGTGCAGTTTTGCAACTGAGACTCAAATCAGCTATAAAACATTCAAGTTGCACATTTGAAGCAAGTTGTAAGGGGCAGCATAAAACTTATTGGATTTCCAAAGCACAAGGCTGGTTTATTTATTATTAAAAAAAAATAGCATTTATGGGATTGCTAAGGGTTACCCTAAGATCAATGTCAGCATACATTTTTTTTCACAAGATAGGAAATTGGAGGAGGGGGGGTACTTGTACCTTGTTTCAATGCAGCAGATGCTCCCAAAAGAGGTAGCCTTGCCCCACATTTTAAATGAGTAAGATTTCTATAACCAATACTTGGTTTTGGGCAAAAAGCATCTGACCTAAATGCTTACTAAAGCCTGAGACTAGAGAAGTAAGAGGCCAGGATGCTGAGTCTCTGGGAGAAGGCTGCCCCTGCCAGCTTGGGCTGGAGCTTTAGACCGAACCTTGCCCAGGCAAGCCTGAGAAAGGCATCGAGTTGGCACTGAGCTTGAGAAGGGCATGTGTAGATACAGGGCAAGAAAAGGAAAACACACACACACGTCATTTCTCTTACAGCAGTATAGGCCTTGGTCACTATTCATGGATGCTTAAATTCTGCCAACCAGCAAACTACCTCAAGGTCTTTGCAACACCGTGGTTGGATAGTACCCACCTTCTCTATTGAATTTTGCTCTGAATCATGACCATAACAGCAGCAGTCACAGTGGTGGTGATGGCAGCTGTAGCATAGTCATCATAGTAGCAGGAAGAGTAACAACAACGAACCTTTATAACATGTATTTCCAGGCGCTGCTTGAAGTGTTTCATACATATTACCTCATCGCCTTGTTGTGAAGGTAAAATGAATTAGACACCCTTTTCACAGATGGACAAATGAATTCGAGTCCTCTCTGTGACATCTCATTCAGTCCTCACGATCCCCTATGTGGGTACTTCATTATCACTTTACAGAAGAGGTGACTGAGGCGCTGAATGGTTACTTGCTCACCGTTCCACAGTTAATAGGTAAAGAGCTGGTTTGGTTTGTTGGATGTCAGAGCTCACATTCTTAACTACCACACTGCACCACTGGTACCAGTATTCCCTCTGGAGATACTAGAGGCATATCCCCAGCCCTGATCCCTGCCCTCGCACCTTCTTCCTCTCACTCCACCTATCCTAGGGAGACCAAGAGGTAAAAGCTGGGATAAAACCAATGCCTAGCTCAAAGGGCTGCTGTGACAACCAAAATCCTGCAATGTATGGGAAGGGTTTGCATGGTGCCTCCCACAGAAAGACCTGATACTCCTTACACTGGAATTGGACCACAGGTCTCATCACTTCCCCATCGCTGTCAAATGCCTTTCCTTCTCAGGCCCAGGAGGAGGCTGAGGATGAATTTCCTAAGAGAAGAAGTAAGAGGGCTAAGGGTTAATGTGTAAAAGATGAACCGAACCAGATGAGGGAAAGGGAGAAAAAAATTGCTTTGGATCTCATTGCTAGGAACCCCTATCTTTTTTATTATTTGTATAAATCATTTGACTGTGAAGGCATCACAGGGCAAGCCTCTGAGTATGCCGATGATAATGAATTGGGTCCCACAATAAATAACAGGGGAAACCAGGCTGCCAGATGAAGAAAGATTTAGATCATTTAAATCCTAGCCTATGAGTTGTTAAATCCAGTTTAATACTGATAAGTGCGGGATAATAACTCATAGCAAACATTGCCCCTACCCCAAAGCCCCTAACCACAGCCCTTATAACCCCTTCTCTCACCCCTTGCAAACAGAAAGAAAGCCCTGAGGGGATTTACAGAATAAAAAGGGATGGTATATACTGACCAGAAATGAGCCCAAGTTATTACATAATAATCCCAGATGCGTCAGTTTGGGCTTAGCACAAATACAGAGAGCTAATAGAATCTTCAAGGTTCGATTAGCTGCCAAAGAGATTCTAAATCAGGGCAGGTTTTATATTATTAAATTGGATGGTAGAAAAGGAGTCTCATGGTTGGGTATACTGAAAAAAAAAAAAAGAAGACAGGATTAGGGAAATAAAACCAAGGGCATTGCTGGGCGGAGAAGGAGTGGCCTGAGGGTGGAGCCAACTTTGACAGACACAAATGTCAAAGCAAGAGAATTTGATTGTCAGCATGGCTTCCCTGGTGGCTCAGAGGTTAAAGCGTCTGCCTGCAAGGAGGGGGATCTGGGTTCAATCCCTGGGTCGGGAAGATCCCCTGGAGAAGGAAATGGCACCCCACTCCAGTATTCTTGCCTGGAGAATCCCATGGACGGAGGAACCTGGTAGGTTACAGCCCACGGGGTCACAAAGAGTCGGACACGACTGAGAGACTTCACTTTCTTTCTTTCACTATTGGCCTATTCTCAGCAGCTGAGGCTGTCCTCATGAACATTCAGGGATGTGATCTAGAGGGCATGAGAAGCTGGATCCTACCTGATAACACAGGTGTTTCAGGAACTGAAACAGTTGTTGCTTCATTGGTTGATGAATTATATAACTCAACTGACATATATTTATTGAACAGCAAATATGATATATATGCCAGGCAATGTTCTGGAGCTGGGGACATGTAAATACAAAAAAAGGAGGCTATGTGACAATCTAACAGTTGACCAAAATTTATACCATACCACCTTCTTAGTATGCACAAGCTCCTTGAATTCACTCAAAAGTCTAATGATGCAGTTACTGTTATTGCCTGGATGCCCAACTCCATATGCTGAAGTCCCGGGCCACAAGGAGATGGCATGTGGAGATGAGGCCCTTGGGAGTAATGAGGCTTGATGAGGTCATGAGGGCGAGGCCTGCATGATGGGACTAGTGACCTAGCAAAACCAGAGAGCTTGCTTTCTCTCTTCCTCTCTGCTGTGTGGGGACACCACGAGAAGGTGGCTGTCGACTCTACAAGCCAGGGAGGGAGTCCCGCAGGGGAAGTGAATCAGCGGGCACCTTGATCTTGGCCTTCTGGTCTGCTGGGCTATGAGAAACACGGTCCTGTTGTTAGAGCCACTCAGTCCATGGTATTCATTAAGGCAGCCTGAGCAGACGAATGCAGTCACCTTTGGCACCATCATTTTCTAAACAAGTAAACTGAAGCTCAGCGAACTGAAGTAACTTGCCAAAGATCATGTAGGGAAGAAAGATGCTAACATCCAAACTCCATCTAAAGCCCACCTGCTTTCACACTTCTTCCAAATGAGGTCAACACTAACAGCCATTGTGAGAAGAAAAGACCTCTTTGTGAGCTTTCCCCTACCCCCTGGCATCATCCCCTTTCCCAGGCAGACACACAGATACATTTCATAAGTGGCAGAAGAATTAAAGTGAATGGAAATGTTCTGGTGCCATGTGGTAACTACTGTCAATACCATCATGAGAGTATGAAATCAGGATCGCACTCTACGATCTCTCGCAGTTTTCGTCCCTGCTCCATCCCTACTCTGTGGGACATGTCTCTGGGTCAATAGCATCTCTAACTAGTTTTTTTCAAAACCAATAACTTTTATTCTTTAGTGCAGTACTTCCCAAAAGAAGTAATGTGAGCCATATGTAATTTCAAATTTTTTAGAGCAACAAGAAATTTAAAACAGAAACAGGGAAAATTAATGCATTTTACTTAACCCAATTCATTAAAAGTATTATACTTTCAACACATAATAAGCAAAAAAAATATTAGTGAGTTATTTTCCTTTTTATATCCTATATCTTCAAAACCTGTTTCATATTTTACACTTACAGCACCTCTCAATTCAGACTAGCCACACTTCATGTGCTCCACAGCTGGAAGGGCCACCATGCTGACAGTGAGCTCTAGCTGGATCTTGAATTTTCATTGACATGTCCTGACTGGATTACAGGAACTGTGCTTTCTAGTGGCATTTTTTACGAAGCATCTATGACATGTCAAGCGTGTACTGAGCATTTTCCTATATATCACACCTAATTTCCCGGCGGCTTGCCAAGAAAATATTGCTGGACTCACACTACAGGTAATGAAACTGAGGAAAGGGGTTGAAGAGCCCACATTTGTGGGGAATATTGAATTTTACCTCTTTAACATCTAGCATATTGCTTTGCCTACAACATGATTTAACAATTATGTATGAAATGAATGGCAGGTTACTCAGCAAGCCTACAGAAGAGCTGGGATTTGAATCAGGAATGCCAGATCCTGAAGCCTGTATTCTTTCATTAACACCATTTTAATTCTAGTGTGTCTGTCATAGCCCCCAGTGCAATGTTGAGTGATTCCCCAGTGTTGTTAAATATACAAATCTTTCATCCTAGTCAAATAACTAATAGCAACTCTTTACCCAGATGTCATATTTATTGATGTCTTCCTCTCTTTTGACTGTATTTGGTTCAACAAATAGTTATCAGGTACCAACTCAGACCATGGGGCTATGCTCAACCTGAGATCATCAACACGTGATCCCCACTCTCAAGCTACAAGAGAGTTTAGTTCAGTGCAGTGCTGTTGAAGTAGAGCAGAACTCTATGGGCCTTGTCCTCCCATGTCCTCTGCCCGCCTTCTGCCTGTGGAAAAATTTTAGCCAAAGAGCAAGTTTAATCAGAGAAGTGAGAACATGCAGAAACAAAGGAAAACTATCAAAGGAGACCAAATAATAATAGTTTAGTCAGTAAGCACAGCCAAAGACCTTTAGTTCCTTCTCACAGGCTATAGATAATATTCTGAGCCATATCCTGTGAGCTGTCTTATACAGATTGAAACTCCCACCAGGCGGAAGAAGTTAAAGACATGATGACGAGACTGTAGCCATGACATTTGGAATTGTAGCTACCACAATTCCAAGAACTAGCCTCAAGTAATAGAAACCAAGTGACTGTGGAACTGAAGATTTATTCTACTTAAAACAATCAAGACGACGCTGGTCAGACCGCAGACAACCAATTTCAGGATGACTGTCAGAGCTGACTGTACTGTTTCTGCATGTAGCCCCCTCCCTTGTCTAAAAAAGCTCTTGCCCACTGATTGTCAGTGGGCAGGGTGGGGGGAGGGGTAGTCGGCCTCTGGACAGGCATCTTCCACTACCCCTAGTTGCCAGCATCCAAAATCAACCTTGTCTCTTTATTGGCTTTGAGCAGCAAGAAGCTGGATCTGGGTTCAGTAACACTATTAAAAACCTTAGATTCACAGATGAGCTAGAAGTGGCTATCAGTTCAGTTTAGTCAATCAGTTGTGTCCAACTCTTTGTGACTCCATGGACTGCAGCATGCCAGGCTTCCTTGTCTATCACCAACTCCCAGAGTTTACTCAGACTCATGTCCATTGAGTCAGTGATGCCATCCAGCCATTTCATCCTCTGTTGTCCCCTTCTCCTCCTGCCTTCAATTTTCCCCAGCATCAGGGTCTTTTCAAATGACTCAGCTCTTCACACCAGGTGGCCAAAGTATTGGAGGTTCAGCTTCAACATCAGTCCTTCCAATGAACACCCAGGACTGATCTCATTTACAATGGACTGGTTGGATCTCCTTGCAGTCCAAGGGACTCTCAAGAGTCTTCTCCAACACCACAGTTCAAAAGCATCAAATCTTCAGTGCTCAGCTTTCTTTATAGTCCAACTCTCACATCCATACATGACTACTGCAAAACCAAAACTTTGACTAGACAGACTTTTGTTGGCAAAGTAATGTCTGCTTTTGAATATGCTGTCTAGTTTGGTCATAACTTTTCTTCCAAGGGGCAAGCATCTTTTAATTTCATGGCTGCAGTCACCATCTGCAGTGATTTTGGAGCCCCCCAAAATAAAGTCTGTCACTGTTTCCATTGTTTCCCCATGTATTTACCATGAAGTGAAGGGACCAGATGCCATGATCTTAGTTTTCTGAATGTTGAGTTTTAAGCCAACTTTTTAACTCTCCTCTTTCACTTTCATCAAGAGGGTCTTTAGTTCTTCACTTTCTGCCAGAAGTTTGGCTATAAACATCATCATATAATCTCTACTATATAATTTAGCAGTAAATTATAACTACCTAGATTCCATATGGGGAACTCTTGTGTTTCCAACAACAAGTTCTTAAAGGAGGCAACTCATACATCTGTGACTCCCTGAAGTATTTTGCAGAGTGCTAGGCAAGTGACAGGTGAACATGTCTTAATTAACTGGCCTCAGCTCTGTCCCTGCTTCTGTGTGTGCCAAGTAACTGAGAGCCAGATTCCTTACAGGCAAAGAGCAGCTTGATCAGATGTTGCTAAAGTTCTAATTATGGATCACATTTCTCAGAGAATACAGAGGTAGGAGGGCTCTCCATTCTGACTTACACTAGAAAGCTTAAAACTAAGTCTGTTGAGATATAAGAATTAATTGGTAAATTAATTCAAATATTTATTAACTATTATACATTAGCTGTGACACTAGAACTATGAGCAAGATAGTCCCTGTCCTTGTGGCAGTGTCTGGTCAATGACACAGATATATGAGGACGTAATTATAATACAGTGTGATAAAAATGAAGGTAAGTACAGAGTGTCCTAGTAGCACTTAGGGGGAGCATCTAACTTGAACTTGGTGGAACAGGGGAAGCTCCCTGGAGAAAGCATCCTAGGTCTAGTGGTAGAGGACAAATGAAGGTCAGCCTGACTAAAGGGCCAAGGATGGGGAAGGAAATGTCCCTTCCTGCCAGGCAGAAGGAACATCGTGTAAGAAGATCCATACAGCATGGCATGTTTGAGGGTCAGACGAGACTTTAATATGATAGAAGCATGACATGCCAGGGCTGGGCAAAAGAAAGAGCCATGTCCAGATGATCCTGGTGAAGTAAGCTTGAGATTTATGATGAAGGTCTTCATGGAAAATAGGAAGAGGCAACACCAAAAGTTTTAAGGGAAGAAGTGAGAATTGTGTTTTAAGAGTATTTTTATTGTAGCCCTCGCTGTGTTTTACTGCAGTGCTTCTCATATTCTATGGGCCCTGTTTTTCTATCTGCCTCTACCAGTATCCAGACAGGCTTAAGACAGAGTTCCTACTTATTTCTCTCTGTGTCTCCAGGAATAAATGCAGTAGATGCTGGGTAGCTGAGGCTGAATACATATTTTCATGAGTAATATCTCTGGTACTTCTTGGTAGGTCTAAGGGACTCAGCTTATTGAGGATGTATTATCAGAGAGGTTCTTAAATTAGATCCCTTGGACCTCTTAAAATTATATGCAAAAATATGGGTGTAAATACATAAAATTTTTCAGAAGTGAGGGATTATAATTTTCATTAGACACTCAAAGCTCTCTCTAGCTAGGGAAGACCTCTCAGAGGAAACATCAAAGGACAGTTAGCACAAAAGGTAGAAAAATGAACTGGTACATATACATTTCCAAGTGAAGATGGAGAGGTGGTAAAAGAGGACAGTTCTATAGTAGGAAGACAATGTTTGCAAGAAAAGGGAAAAGAACCCTGAAGAGGGACTTCTCCAGTGGTCCACTGGTTAAGAATTCACCTTCCAATGCAGAAGACCTGGATTCCATCCCTGGTTGGAGAATTAAGATCCCACCTGTAGCAGGGCAACTAAGACCATGAGCTGCAACGAACGATGCCAATTGTTGCAACTAAGACATGATGCAGCTAATAAATAAATGAATATTTTAAAAAAGAACCTTGAAGAAAGTGTATTAATTTCCCTCATGTCTTCTAAGTTGGCAGTTCATAGCTACCTAGTCCTCAGTGGGGCTGGTACATGGGGATGATCCAGAGAGATGATATGGGGTGGGAGGCGGGTTCAGGATTGGGAACTCATGTACACTTGTGGCGGATTCATGTCAATGTATGGCAAAACCAATACAGTATTGTAAAGCAAAATAAAGTAAAAATAAAAATTAAAAAAAAAAGAAAAATGTTTTGAGTAGAGCTATAAGGAATTGTGAAAGCATTGTTGAAAGAAGTCATTGTAAACATAGGGCCCTTAGAGTCACAGAACCCAAGGGGAAAAAAGGTAATCACTTTATTATTATTATTATTAATTACTGAAAGAAAACTATTGTGCAGGAGCCACTTCCTTTCCCTTTTCTTTCACAAATCTGCTCAGCAAACTTAATATTTTTAAATTACAGAAATTATGTACACACACAAATATATATAAACAGAAAAAAGTTCTGATGTTCGTGAAAATAGTCATGATAATTCTGTCTTGATAGTGGAAAATTGATGATTTTTATTCATATAATCTGATTTAAAAAATAATGAGCATGTTTAGCTTTACAAGTGTTATATATGGGGAAAAATCCATTTTGAAGAAATAATAGGCTAGGAATGAAAAAATTACTGCTTTAAAAGACAGAAAACCATAGGAGAGCATGTACGTGAAAGTCGGTCAGTTATGCCAGCCATGGAATTCTCCAGACCAGAATACTGGAGTGGGTAGCCTTTCCCTTCTCCAAGGGATCTTCCCAACCCAGGGATCGAACCCAAGTATCCACATTGCAGGCAGATTCTTTACCAGGTGAGCCACCAGGGAAGCCCAAGATTACTGGAGTGGGTAGCCTATCCCTTCTCCAGGGGATCTTCCTGACCCAGGAACCAAACCCAGGTCTGCCTCATTGTAGGCAGATTCTTTACCAGCTGAGCTACCAGGGAAGGCCATAGGAGAACGTAGCACATCTCACATTATGTTTCATTGGCCATGAAGCTCATAATCACTAGAAGAATACATTAAAATGCAGATTCCCAGGCCTGGCTCCAGTTCTACTGAATCAGACTCTTTAGGAATAGGGCCTGGATGTACGTGAAAGTCGGTCAGTCATGCCAGCCATGGAATTCTCCAGACCAGAATACTGGAGTGGGTAGCCTTTCCCTTCTCCAAGGGATCTTCCCAACCCAGGGATCGAACCCAAGTATCCACATTGTAGGCAGATTCTTTACCAGGTGAGCCACCAGGGAAGCCCAAGATTACTGGAGTGGGTAGCCTATCCCTTCTCCAGGGGATCTTCCTGACCCAGGAACCAAACCCAGGTCTGCCTCATTGTAGGCAGATTCTTTACCAGCTGAGCTACCAGGGAAGGCCATAGGAGAACGTAGCACATCTCACATTATGTTTCATTGGCCATGAAGCTCATAATCACTAGAAGAATACATTAAAATGCAGATTCCCAGGCCTGGCTCCAGTTCTACTGAATCAGACTCTTTAGGAATAGGGCCTGGGAATCTGTAATTTACAAAACTCCTCAGGTAAGTCCTATGCTCACCACAGGGGTTTTGAAAACACCTGGTTGATGAAGAAGAGACACTCAGGAAGGAAGGTTCCAAACTAGCAGGTGGCCTTTCTTCTACATTAATATGTATGTCCCAGACACGAAGAGGGTCTAGACAGAGAAGAGCATGATACTCCCTCTTAACGGTCATTTAGTGATTTAATGTTTTTTTCATCTTTCAAAACATCTTCCATATACATTTTTAAAAAATGTACTTATTAATATAATCTGAAGTTGGAGATGGTGGTGGCAGGGGAAGGGACCCCATGTAAATTATAAGCTGAGAGTCTCGTATTATATCCACAGAAATCCTCTCACCTGGGGAGCATGGGGTGAAACCAGGCATGATATCCCAGAAGACGGCCTGCTTTCTTTTAGATACCCATGCATGTTTCACTCTCGCCTGTCCTGAGGCTGGCTTGGAGTCAGAAGCGGGGGGTCATATCAAGGCCAGGGACTGCCTCTCTCAGGTGAGGTGAGGCACCCTCAGGGCTTGAGGGTCCTGTTAGGTCAGGAAGGGCTGGGTAGCCATCCATCAACCATTTCTAGAGCTGGCAAGGCTGCCTTCCCTGGAGAGCTGGCTTCTAATACTGACAGACTACAATTTTAGGTCACCTAATTTTTGATTTATTCAGTCATGTCATATTTGATCCACCCTTGTATGTCATCCTAAATTCTTTTGAAACAGAATGGAGTAAAAATATTCTCCTTCCACAGTCCTGCTTGCCAGATCGATAGCAACCTAGTTTCCAAATATAAACATGTGGACTGAATGCTCTTTCTGTTTCTAGGTAAGAAAGTAACTATATTTTTTGTGGCGGGGAAGACTTCCTCTGGGTTTGCACCTCACTGGTGATTCTTCACGGAGGTAATGGGATTGCCTTAATCGAGCCCATTAGACTATCTTTTTGTAAATATCTCAGGGGCCAATCTGTCTATGTAATGGGCTCTGGAGGCATCAAGCCTTCATGTTCTTACAAAGGAAAATGCTGTGCCTGTGTCAGAAGAGAACTGTTTTCAGGAATTACTGGTTAACCATCAACAGCCAGAGGGGCAGGGCTGGGGGAAGGTACTTTGCTGTGATACAGCAGGAAATTGCTAGATTTGGGACTTTATGGCCCCAAAGAGTATTCCTTTTTTTTTTTTTTTTTGAGAGTGTTTTAATAAATCTAAAGGATGCACGATGCCAATGTCACAAGGGACTTCAACACCATCTGTTGAGGTTGGGCAGGCTGCTGCCTGTCTGCTTACTACGAGAGGATATCAGGATCTTAAGGCTGGAGAGACTGCCAACACTGGATGGCCTTGGGAGTAATGAATGGCTCGTTTAGCTGCCTTGCTGGACTGGGCTTGCAGACTCTCCTGATCCCTCTATGAGGACCATGAATGCTCTGATGTCCTGGATATCTTCTCTAACTTTTCAGCCAGTGCTGCTTGAAGATGCTCACACACTATGCAACAAGATTCTACTTTCTTCATTTTGTTCTTTGCAAATTGAATATATAGTATAAACAGGGTAGA
This sequence comes from Aepyceros melampus, assembly GCA_006408695.1. Lineage (NCBI taxonomy): Eukaryota > Metazoa > Chordata > Mammalia > Artiodactyla > Bovidae > Aepyceros > Aepyceros melampus. The sequence continues at coordinate 228,543 of SJXQ01002128.1, read as the reverse complement.
TCATAACAAAGAAAAAAAATCAAGAAAAGCTATCCCAGGTAGTGCTGCTGGTTAAGAATCAACCTGCCAATGCAAGAGATGCATGACACAGGTCTAACCCCTGGGTCAGGAAGATCCCCTGGAGGTGGAAATGGCAACCCTATTCTGGTTTGCCTGAACAATCCCAGGGACAAAGTACTCCAGTACTGTTGCCTGAACAATCCCATGGACAAAGAAGCCTGGCAGGCTATAATCCATTGCGCCACAAAGAGTTGGACACAAGTGAGTGACTGAGCACAGACATAATTAAGACATAAAACTAAATATACAGTAACTGTTATGGGTTGAATTTGTTGTTTAGTCTTTTAGTTGTGTCCAACTCCTCTGTGACCTCATGGGCTGTAGTCCTCCAGGCTCCTCTGTCCATGGGATTTCCCATGCAAGGATATTGGAGCGGGTTGCCACGTCCTTCTCCAGATCTTCCCAATCCAGGGATCAAAGCTACATCTCCTGCATTGGCAGGCAGGTTCTTCACCACTGAGCCACGAGGGAAGCTCATGGGTTGAATCATGTCACCCTAAAACTCCCAGTGATCACGTACAGTTGTGAGAGCTGGACTGTAAAGAAGGCAAAATGACAAAGAATTGATGCCTTCAAATTGTGGTGCTGGAGAAGACTCCTGAAAGTCCCTTGGACAGCAAGAAGATCAAACCAGTCAATATTAAGGGAGATCAACCCTGAATATGCACTGGAAGGAATGATGCTGAAGCTCCAGTATTTTGGTCATCTGATGTGAACAGATGACCCACTGGGAAAGTCTCTGATGCTGGGAAAGACTGGGGAAAGAGGAAGAGGGCGTCACATGATGAGATGGCTGGACAGCGTCACCACTGCAATGAACATGAACTTGGGAAAACTCAGGGAGATGGTGAAGGACAGGAAGGCCTGGCGTGCTGCAGTCCATGGGGTCACAAAGAGTTGGAGATGACTGAGTGACTGAACAACAACAACAAAATTTATGCTGAAGCCCTGCCCCCAGAGGATCTTCCCGACCCAGGGATCAAACCCAGGTCTCCCGCATTGGAGGCAGACGCTTTAACCTCTGAGCCACCGAATATGTACTGACTATAAATACAGAAAAACATATACAACTTTCTGGTTCATAGTGCTCTATAAAACTTTAAGCACTGTGTTAGCTGTGATAATGAAATGAAGGGTTAAAATAGGTTCTTTCGGAGTGTTGTTGGCTGAATTAGCACCTCCCCCAAAGCTCCCTCAGAATGTGACTGTATTTGGAAACAGGGTCACTGAAGATGTAGTTACGATGAAGTCATGGGGGACCTTAATCCAAAATGACTGGTGTCCTTATAAAAAGGAGAAATTGGGATACAGAGACATACACACACAGAAAGTCATATGAAAAGGATGGCAGAGATCAGGGTGATCCATCTGTAGGTCAAAGGACACCAAAGATTGCCAGTAACCACCAGGATCTAGGAAAAAGGCATGGAACAGTTTCTCCATCACAGACTTTGAGGGAACCAACCTTACTGATCTTTGATTTCAGACTTCTAGCCTCCAGAACTGGGAGACAATACATTTCTGTTGTTTAAGGCACGCAATTCATGGTACTTTGTTAGAGCAGCTCTAGGAAATTGAAACAGTAATTCACAAACCAGGTTCTATACTTAGCATTCTGTTTATCTCTTAACATACTTCCACAACAGTCTTAGGCTTGAAAGATGGGTGTGAATTATTAATTGGTAGGAAATGAATCGCTGGATGGGTGGGGAAAGAATTGTTTTTCTTCTCCCCACCCCCCCTTTTTTAAAAACCACCAACTGTCCATCCTAATAAGGTTTTCAATGAATGCTGGGCTGAAAGGACTTGGGAAATGATATAGGATCTACACGTTCAGTACATATGTGACTTTGTTGAAAATCTGTCAATTATCATATAAGGTTACTAGCAGGCATCACATTTAGAACTCTCCCTGAATGTGACACATGTGAGATGCCTTTTCAAGAGAGAGAAAATATAAGGTAGCTCCTTTATGCCTAATGAGAGGGAATTAGTATTAAGCCCAATGACCCTGATGGCTTTTTATTGGACACAGTGCCTCCTCCCTCAAATATATTCCAATTTAAATCCCTTAAGCATTAAGAAGAAGGCAATGGCACCCAACTCCAGTACTCTTGCCTGGAAAATCCCATGGATGGAGGAGCCTGGTAGGCTGCAGTCCATGGGATCACTAAGAGTCGGACATGACTGAGCAACTTCACTTTCACTTTTCACTTTCATGCATTGGAGAAGGAAATGGCAACCCACTCTAGTGTTCTTGCCTAGAGAATCCCAGGGACAGGGGAGCCTGGTGGGCTGCCGTCTATGGGGTCGCACAGAGTCGGACACGACTGAAGTGACTTAGCAGCAGCAGCAAGCATTAAGATATTTACAATTGTTTTTTCTTTTCTGATTCTGTTTATAAATTATCTCAATTCTTCTCTCTGTGAAATCAATTTTCCCCAAGCTTTTCTCCAATAGATCATTTGCAGTATAAGGGAGAAAACACGTACCAAACTATAAAGCCCAAAGGAAGAGGAACCATACGCCAAGTCAGAAACTAAAACACACCCCAAATATGATCACGAAATCATCGAGAAAATATCACTGCCAATCAGTATGCCTCCAGATTGAGTGGTCTGTAACCAGGACTGCCAAGATTAAAGCCAAGACTGATGACATGCAGAAGTGGGTCTCCCTGGTCTTATTGATCCTCCCCCACTGAGAGAGAATCATGGTTTAGCAGGCAGAAATCAATGCCACTGCATTAAGCTAAGTCAAGTGTAGATTTATTCGTACCATGCTCTGAAACATCTTTATAAAAGTGGCAAAAAAATTTAAATCTATATATGGTTATATATACTCATCTATAAATAAATATGTATTTACCTAAATAGATACCTGTTCTTTTTAAAATCATATTTTAAAATATGAAAAAATGTAGGCTGTTCCTACATTTTCTCCCACCTCCAATTCCAATTCTTTCTTTCAAATATAAAAGAAGCCATGTGTGTTGAGATGTTGTCAACTTGGCTCCTTGAGCTGCACCCCAGATTTTGATGGAATGGCAGAGCAGACGCAGATATACTGCAGCCAAAGAGGTAAGGGAAACCATTTGCTCTTGAGGAAATCATCATTTTTGGCTCTGCAGGAGAAAGGAACCTGGCCCTTAGACGTCAATGCACCATAGGGAATGCAGAATTTGTTCTCTGCCTTCCTCCAGAGAGCACTCACAGGCTGGGACTGAAGAGAGCTTTCAGAGTGAACAATGGGTGGAAAGCATTGCCCTTCCAGCAGTGAGAAACATGAAATTCCATTCCTATCCTCACACGTGTCACCAGGGAACCACCCTGTGGTTCATCAGTCCTAGGACACTAGCCAGGCAATCATTTGTGCTCAGGGCTCAGCCTTAACCTAAAAAATCATCAGGAGTGCCCAGAAGGGGCTCCTCCTCATTTCTCATCTCTAAGAAACAAAGAACAAAACATTTTACTGCAAGAGATTTTGGAGGGTTCTGATGGAGAACAGCTTAAAGCTCATTTCTCCCTTAGGCAGGCCGTCTTTCAACTTCTGAGCCTGCTGTGCCTGTGAAGACATTTATCCTGCCTTCATGCACATTCACAGCCCCTTGGGCCCTTGAAATGCACCACCAGCCTCGGGTGGGTGGCCAGTAAACCAACACAAGTCCCTTCACCAAACGTGCTCAGCACCACAGAGATCAGGTGGTTAAGAGCCCAGGGGTCAAGTTTCTGTTCAGTTTAAAATATACACTACCCATTCCTAAATCACTAGGAAAATAAATCACGGCCCTAAAGCCCTTCCGTCTTTCAACAGGAGACACCTGTGTTTTCATAGCAGCATCAGTGCACTTTCTTAGTGGATCCCAAGGCTAAAATGCACCTCTCAAGAGAGAGAAAAAGAGAGGGGGGCATGCAGGGAAGGCAGCAGAGAATGCTGGATCAGAATCAGCAGGCCTGGGTTCTTATCCTAGTCCCACCACTTGGTAGCTGTCTACCCTTAAGTGATATAACTTCACTGAAACCCCAGCTTCCTTGACCCTAAAATGAGGTATACCATTGACATATATATACACTACCATGCGTAAAACAGATATCTAGTGGGAAGCTGCTATATAGTGCAGAGAGCTCAGCATGGTACTCTGTGATGACCTGGGTGGGATGGGGTTGGGGTGGAAAGGAGGTTCGAGAGGGAGGGGATATATATATACTTAGAGCTGATGCACATTGTTGTACACCAGGAACCAACACAATATTGTGAAGCAATTATACTTTAGTAAAATAAAATAAAAAAAAAAATGAGAGGCAGAATTTCAACAAATATTCTAAGGTTTTGAGTTTTGTACATAAAAATGGGATAATGAAGACTGATTTGCCATGCTATATTATGGTGCATGCTCAGTTAGTCCAATCTTTTTGCAACCCTAAGGACTGTAGCCCGCCAAGCCTCCTCTGTCCATGGGATTCTCCAGGCAAGAATACTGAGTGGGTTGCCAGTATATTATGGAAGACCCAAGAAAAACATAGACACAATAGCATTTTGTAAGCTGTTAAGTAATATATAGATGTTAGTTACTGCCATATGGACTATAGGAAATTCTTGAAGGACTTAAGAGCAATTTGGCACAATGACTGGGGTCCTAAAATAATATTAATATAATCACTATATCACTAAATCTATAATAGTAATAAATAATAAACCTATAATCACTAAATCTCTTTCAACTTTGGCTTCCACACCTAAACGGCTTGCCCTCTGCAAGAGGAGCACATGAGATCAAGGAAGTGTAAATGTGCTGGAAACCGTAAACTGTCCTCAAAATGCAAGCAATTATTATTTAGAGAACTCATTTTGACTTTTGGCATTACGGCGCACACGCTGTTAGTTCCTGGCACCGTGACAGATTTTAATTGGCCTGGCTACGAAAACCTTCTAGAGCTATTATGTGCTACACCTGTGATGACCGTGCAGCGTGCTAATCGAGACAATTAGGCTGGGGACCCAGAGAACGGCTTCCCACCACTGAGCATAGTCCTCCTCACTTGGAGAGGGAAATTAACAGCTGCTTTATGGTCTCCCACATCATCTCACTTTCTTAGAGAGAGAGCCCCACCAGATCCACCCCAACTCTGCAACACTGATCACTGGTGCCTAGGTGACATAACACCTGTGAAGAAATATTAAGTCTGACTTTGAAATGATTTTTGGGCTAGGAGGAGGAAAAGATGTCACATGTGGTACACGCTAGGTAAAACAGTCCCTGAGTGACAGCCAGAATCAGGGGGAAGAAAGTTCATCACTTTTAAGGGATGTATTTAACAGGGAAAAAAAAGGAACAGGGGATGAACAGATCAGTTTAGCTCTCAAGCACTTACTGTCTGCCTCCAGAAGGGAGAGGAGATTGAAGCTTCCAGACCAGTGTAACTTGCTCTTCAGATTCTCACTGACATCACAAAACCTTCAGGGATTTCCTTCCTCTCTCCCATCTCCTGATATGCCCATATCTTCTGAGAAGCATGAGAAATACATCTTGTTCTTTGGATTCCCTTTCACCCTTGGACAAAGTCACCTTGGTTGGCAATTAGTGATTCTTAATAAAAAGATGGCAAACATATTAATAGATGTTTGCTGTATGCTGGCCATCAGGTTCTGAGTTTCCAAATATTTATCTCATTAGATCCTATGAGATAAAAGGTGTTATGCAGATATTTTAACTCCTGTTTTACAGACATGGAAACTAAGGCTCAGGAAGGCCAAACTAACAAGTTGGTAGAGTCTGGGCTTAAATTAGGGTCTGTAGACTTCAACACTTTTCCATAACATCATTGCTGTCTGTCATCTGTGGAAGAACCATTACTCAAGGGCTTGGGGACAAGGCCTAACTCACTTTTGTGACCCTAGTAACTAGGATTGTGCTTGTCACCTTCTAGGTGCTTATTGTGGAACTTAATTTTGGGAGAAGAGGAGTTTCCCAAATTGCATACTATCTTTGGAACGAGCCTCAGCATCCATTCCTAAACATCTTCTCTGCCTTGGCTGAGTCACAGAAAATGACTCTTGCTCCCTAAAGGTGGGTGGTTTGACTGTGAGATCATCTTGGGGACATAGGTATGTCCGGGAGCAGGTGGCTCATTCCAAATGGGAAGGTCCCAGGAAGGAAGCAAATGGTTTGGGTCTACTGCATTCTGCTTTGGAAGAGGCCAAAGTAAACCATTATACCAGCAGTTCCCAGTTTGTGTCAAGTGCCTCACGGTATTTCAGCAAACTCACACATGTGCTGCAGGAGGTTTTAAGTTTTGAGAGAAAAACAGCAACAACCACCATCTATTGGATCTGTGAGAACTAGCACAGGAGAACTCACATTTAACACTAGTGTGCGGTTTCTTTCCTTTAATAACACAGTATCTTTGCAAAGCTGGGTTTTGGTGGTTAAAGTAATCAAAACAAGACTGTGTCAAAAACAAGGTAAAACAGAAAGTGAAGCTGGCTGTGTCCAGGGTGATTTCAGAGTTTGAGAAGCTGTGTTGAGTCCAACAGGGGCACATTTGTCATTACGAGCAACTGTAGTTAAGATGAAATAAAATATATGATTTCCTTCAATTTATGTGTGGTTGCAAAGAGTCACACACGACTTGGCGACTGAACAACGACAACACAGCTTCTCTAACCACTCATCCACATCCAGGGTGTTTTCAGTTTGGGGGCAACTATGAGGAATGCTGCTACAAACACAGTGTATAGGTTGGCGTGCAGCTTCTTGTGTGAACGTAAATTTTTATTTTTCTAAGATAAATGTAAGGAGTGCAGTTTCTGGATTATGTTTAGTTTTTAAAAAACTGCAAAATGGTTTAGCAGAGGGGGTATACTATTTTACTTTCCCACTAAAAAATATATGAAAGATCAAGTTTTTCTGCATCTTCATCAGCATTTGGTATTGTCACAACTTTTTATTTTAGCCACTGTGATAGATACATAGTAATACCTTAATTGTGTAGTATTAATTAGCATTTCCTCAATGGTATTGAACACTTTTTGAAGTGTTTATTTGCCATCTAAATATCCTCTTTGGTGAAATGTCTTTTCACTTTTTTTGCCTGCTTTCTAGGATTATCATCTTTTTTATGCTGAATTTTGAGGCTCTTTATATAGTTTAAAAACTATTTTTTGTCTGCTATGTATTGATAGCTTATAAATACTTTGTCCCAGTCTTTAGCCTGACATTTCATCTTAACAGGTTGTTTTTTTTTTTTTTTTCCTGCAGAGCAAATGGTTTTTAACTGTGATGAAGTTCAACTTATCTAATTTTCCTTTTATGGATCATGTTTTAAGTGTAAGACATTTTTACCTAACCTAGATCCTAAAGATTTTTTTTTCCTCTAAAAAGTTTATAACTTTAAGCTCATAAAGTATACAACACTTAAGACTTGATCCATTTAGAGTTAATTTTTGTGTACACTGTGAGACTTAGATGACGTTCACGTTTTGTCTATGGATGCAGTTGTTCCAGCACCATGTGAAGAAAAGACTTCTTTTCCTTCATTAAACTACAAGGCAAAAATCAGCTGGGCATATTTGCATGGGTCTGTTGCTGGAGTCTTTATTATGTTCCACAGATCTGTAAATCTATCCCTGTTACTACTATATGGTCTTTATTATTATTAAATAGATTGATTTCTATTTTATTACTCTTTTAAAAATTATTTTAGCTCTTATGGTTCCTCTGACTTTTCATATAAATTTTGGAATAATCTTTGTCTATGTCTACAAAAAATCTTGGTGGGATTTTATTAGGAATTATATCGAGTCTATATACCAATTTGGAGAAAATTAATACCTTTTCTATGTCAAGTGGTCAGGGAAGGCCTATGTTTTTAAATACCAAATAACAACACTTGTTTATTTTGGGACTACTATCATAAACTTAACTTTCCAAAAGGGGCTTTAAGTACCTTGTTTAACAACATGTAGCCTTCTTTGATGGCAAACTGAATACAGAATTGTATTTCTTGACTACAACAAAACAAAAACTCAGTCATCTGCTAAATGACAAGTCACCCTCAGCATTAGAAGTAATAGAGAGTGGTAGGGACTGTGGCTTGCAGGAGAAAGCATGCTGCCTAGGAACAGGCAGCTACTTAATTTCTTTAAGTTATGGAGACCATGGACACAGCATTTTCACATCTTGTAAAATTTCAGTGGAAGCCAGAAATCAATTTTTTAAAAATCTAAAATGTTGGCAGCTCTCTTAACATAAAATGAAACAGGTAAAACACACACTGTGATAGACTGGATCCAGATACCAGCCAACTCTCTGTTGTTTCTGGGCTGAAGGAGCCAACAAGAGAGCCTCTCCAGCCTCAAGAAGTTTACACTCCAGTGGAAATAAGAGAGAAACAGACACCACAAAGCAGTACCACCTGCTCTGGTACCAGTTGGAGCTGCAGTGGCAAGTGGCAGGACCCTTAACTCTGTTTTGGGAGGTCAGAGATGACTCCCAGGGAAGTAAATTTATACAGTAACTCAAAGTAGCTAATTCAATATGTCCTGTTTAATCCACAGTATCTCTAGCAAACATTGATAGGATCAAGGCACAGGGCAAAGCTTTGTTTCTGGGTATCAAAGAAAGTAATACAGAAGAGGTCATATAATTCAAGGATTCTCCAAATATCATGTCCCTTCTTAGAGTAATTACAAAGCAAAAGCTTTCTAGAGGTGACAGTTTCTCCAGCCTCTTAGAGTAATTCTGAATTTCTTAAAATCACTTACAGGGGTATAATCTGACCTCAGCCTGCCTCTACAGCCTCCTCTTCTGTCTCCCTATTCCTGCCTTTTTTCTGCTTTTCCAATATATAAAGATTCAAGTTCTTGTGTTTTGTCATCCATCCACCCAATCACCTACCCATTCGTCCATTCACTCATCCATCTGTCTATATCCATCCATCCAAGAAATATTGATTTAGGACCACAGTTCTAGGTACTGGTAACACAACAGTGAATAAAGCTGACTCAGTTCCCACCCTCATTGGCTTTAATTCCAATAGAAGAGACAGACATATAACATGTGGTTGATGTGAGGAGTTCTATGAAGAAAAATTAGACAACGTTAAGGTACAGGAAATAATATTACCATTTTCAATAGGGAGTTGGGAAGGCTTCTGGTTAATATTTGAACAGAACTTGAATGAATCAATGGAGCAGACAATAGAAGTATAGGGGGGAGAGTTTCCCAGCAGTAAGAAACCAAAAGTATAAAAAGCCCAAGTGGGAACACACCTGGCCCACTCAGGGAGCAGCGTGGAGGGTAGAGTGCATGGAGCGTGAGGGTGGCAGGAACTGAGGCTGGAGAGGAGGCCCCAGCTGTGAGATTCTGAGGGCACGGTTCACACAGGCCTTCAATGCAAGGAGAAGGCATTGAAGGATTTGAGCGGGGCAGTGACGTGATCTGACTTACAGAGAGCAGACAGTGGGTAGAGACATGGAGACAGATAATCCTGTTGGTAGGTCATCACAACAGCCAGGTGCGAGAGGGAGGCGGCTTGGACCAGTGCAGTAGCGATGAGGGCAGGGAGAAGCTGGCCAATCTGAAATGCTCTGGAGATTGAAGAGACAGGTATGCAAGGGGAAGGAGTCAAGGATGACACTCGGGGTTTTGTCCTGATCAAGCACATTTACTGACACAGAGAACATTCTGTGCCTACAACTTCACAAGGCTGGCTCCTCATCGTGATTTCCACCTCATGCCAATGTCCCCTTTTTGGAGCGTCTTTCCTGACCACCCCTGATTCAGTTGAGAGTTCTCAGTTTAACTTTTTTCTCAGGACTAACCAAATATCTGAAATTCTCTGTATCCTTTTATTTCAACAATCGATCATCTGGATTTCCTGACTGCAATGCAAACCCCAAGAGAATAAGGACCATGTCTACCTGGCTTATTGCTACATCCTCAGTACCTAATTCAGAGCCTAGATGATGGGACATGGTTGATAAATATTCATTGAATGAGGCTTGGATGGTGTGAGACAAGTTAAAAAAGGCTGTAGTTTCCTTAGCGTGGTTCTTTTCAGAACCTTGAATAAAGCAATCAGTTAATCAATGAAATAATATTGATTATTTGGTCCAAACTCTGTGCCAGAGTCTGAGAAAGCAGAATTGAGCACAAAAAGTACAATGTGCACCCCCATGGAGCTTACAGCACCCTGGTGGAGTGCAGTAAATACTCTTACACACATGGGCTTCCCCTGTGCTAAGAATTCAAAAAGGAAGTTTCCCAGAGCTCTGACAGCATGTGATCTGGGGATCCATCCTCGTCAGGTGAGCACAGGGCAAGCAGCTCTGAGCTGAGATCCACAGGAGAAATCCCCATGGGCCTCAGGGATCTCTGAGTAGGGTATACACTCAGATTGTAGATCCCGGTTTCCATGGTGCTTCTTGTGAGCGGAGCTTTTTGGCAAAAGCTGAACTTCTCCAGTCTTCTCAGGCACTGGGGCTTAGCTGGGTTAGGAACATAGATAAAGATGAGCAGCTGGTTCATGACAAACTAGGGTTCTGCATTTATCATGACACATCTGCAAAATGGCAACAACACCTACTTAAACCTACAGTTACTCCTAAAGGAAATCAACCCTGAATACTCATTGGAAAGACTGATGCTGAAGCTGTAGCTCCTGTATTCTGGCCACCTGATGCGAAGAACTGACTCACTGGAAATGACACTGATGCTAGGAAAGATTGAAGGCAGGAGGAAAGGGGGACAACAGAGGATGAGATGGTTGGATGGCATCACCAACTCAAAGGACATGAGTTTGAGTAAGCTCTGGGAATTGGTGATGGACAGGGAAGCCTTGCGCACTGCAATCCATGGGGTGGCAAAGAGTTGGATGTGACTGAGCAACTGAACAACCACCACCTACTTCAACAGGACTGCTGAGGGTGAAAAGTATTGATGTTTATAAAGTTCTTAGTACAGTGCCTGATATACAAGAAACACTAAACAACTAATAATAATTATCATTAGATTTCAAACTCTTGAGGGGATCAATATGTGATTGATTACCGTTACTCTTCCCACATATAAACATCAAACAACACAGTACCTTACACACAGAATGGGATTAATAAATATATGTTGAATGAGTGAATGATGGTTGTCTCAATGGCACACTATTTTGGATCAGGCCAACCATTCTAATGAGGGACGGCACAGTAAATAAACATAAATCAATCAGGCCAAGCCCTTTTCTGAAGTAAAGCTGTCAAATGATTGGTAGCTGCTGTTAATGATTCTTGCCAGCCAAGGACACTGGACAATTTAAATGGTAGGAAGTCAGTATGGTTGTTGACTTTAAAATAAGCATAAGTTATATGGTGGGAGGGCCCAGAAGATTCAGTGATTTTATGCATCAGTAACTTGCAATAGGAAAGCTCAGCCAGAGTCCAGGAATAGTTGCTACTGAAATGGCATTTCCTTTGCATTCAAATCTATAAGCTAGATTGGTGCATGTGATTTCTCAGCTGCTACCAGAATACAGGAAGTGGTTTTGAATGAACACTAATCAACCGGCTCTCCAGGGGCACCTTGTACCTGAAAACCTCTGAGCACTTTGTAAACAACAGTTAAGTCTTCCTGTCCCCTGAGGTATGGGCTCCGGGATTTTTGCTTATATCAAGCAGAGTTGAAGCAGGAAAGTTGTAATCATGAGCAAAGTGGGTGTCAAAAGGGATAATTCTCATGCCCCTCACAAGTCTATACTTGAAAAGGGTCCAAATTATCTCCAAGTCCCTTAAGGCATTTTACCTGATAACGTGAGTTCTACTCCCAAGCGTCTGGTGGGGGGATGAACAAACAGTTGAAAATAAGAATAGCCACTTTGGAGGGCAATTTGATACTAATTGTTATGGTAAAATCCTTCAACTCAGAAATTCCATTTCAATGCATTTTTACTAGAGAAATCTTGGCACATGTGTTAAAGAGGCATCAGCAAGCCCCCCCTCTGCTGTGTTTTCTATGAAAATCTGAGATTAAGTTCAAGGTGTATCTAGCAAGAGGGGAATGATTAAATAAAGAAGGGAATAGTATGCAGTAGTTAAAAGAATAAGCCAATACATATAACAAAATAGCACATAAAATAATATGTCCATCATAAAACAGATTATTGAATGGCAAAAGCAAACTAGTGAATCCTATGTGCTGTACGACATATGTGGTGGTTTTAAAATATGTCCAGAAACTATTAAAATTTGATTCTCTTCTTGTAGCAAGTGGAACCTGATTGACCTCCCCTTGCATGTGGGCCAGACGTAGTGACTCATTTCTAATGAATAGAACATGGCAGAAATGACAATGTGTCACTTTCAAGACTAGTTCAGAAAAAGGCATTGTGGCTTCCTCCTTGATATCGTCTGTTCTCTCTCTCTTTCACCACTTGCCCTAGAGGAAGCCAGCTACCCTCTTATAAGAACACTAAAGGAGCCATGCAGTATGCCCAGGTAGCAGTCTTCGGCCAGCAGCCAACAGCCATGAGTAAGCCATCAGGGAAGCAGGTCCTCCAGCTCCAGTCCAGCCTTCAGATGACTGCAGTCTGGCTTATGTCCTGACTACAACTTCATGAGAGATCATAAAGATCAACTCCTCCCACCCCCAGTACCGACATCCATGCATTTCTCATTCTTAGAATACTAAAGGTTTTAGCTATGAAAGGTACGTTATTTCAAACCGCTGAGTGTTGTGACAGTAATCAATAACTAGTATATAGTATACCATCTATATAAACATAAATTTTAAAAATTTAATACATAGAGACAAATGTATACAGGAAGGTCTGGAAGGATATGCACCAAAGTGGCACTAATTCCCTGAAGAGTGAGATTGGGAGAGTTAAGGTGAAATTAGCTTCACCTTCTCTATTTTTGCTGCACAAGACCCTGTACATGTATTACTGGCATACTTTTCAAAAACAGTTAAAGGAAGGAAATGTAATTTAAAATTCCACTACTTGAGAATTTCATGGTAAGTCATATAAGGCTGAAGCTTACCTTTGATCATCTCCAAGAAAGAAGGTTGCTTAGCAAACTTGTTTAATAATAAACAAGGTGATTAGCAGAGCTCTCCAACCATACTTAAGAAAGCCAACTCCTGTCAGTTACTCTTATAAATCACCTCAGTCTAAGTCACACACAATAAGTGATTCTTTTTATCCATGTTTCTTATCTATTGGTATTCACAATATTCTTACTCCCAAAGAATAGCCAAATTCTTTTGAAACTGACAAAGGTGCCTCTATTGAAAAAACTAAGTTACATATTAATGCACACTGTTCTTATCAAGCAGCTTGAAATCAAAGAGTTTACGTCGTCAGGCTAAGGTTATGGAAAAGGTATTTTTAACGTAACTTTGTACTGGATTTCTTTTAGGCTTGTGCTAATCTGTTTTTCAACTTTGAGCCTGGGGGTCTGCATCGTTTAATGGAAGTTCTGTGGCAAGGACCCTGATCTCCGTCTGGGGCTAGACTGGCTGCAGGCACCAAAGTTTCATGCATTTTCAGTGGAATTGGGTCCAGAGTCTAGTGCAAAATGCCTTCTGGGTGACTGACCAGAAATTCAATCCAGCACATTCATTTCAAAAATCCCTTTCATGTATCATTTAAAAGCAGCCTGCATATTTAAATTTGCATATCTCTGACCCTGGATTTTGGAAACACAGGAGAAGAATGAATTTCTGTTTAGTTTTCGGGATGACGGAGGGAAATAAACCAGAGGCATTTCCTTTCCTTGACTACTGGGTAGATTTACTACTTCTGAAGGATTCTGAACCCACAATTCTGCAACATAAGCCGCTGTCCCATGGAGCTCGGGAATAACAATAACTAACATTTATAGAGCATTTTATACTCTTACAAAATGTGTTAGCATTCACTGCCTCATTTAACGGGCAGAGAGGCTCTTAATTATGCTTTCTGATGAGGGACAATGATTCTTTCAAATCCAGCATCTGCAGAGATTACTCTGGTTTTCCTTTCAAAGGGACACACTAAAGAAATGATGCCACGCTCTAGACTCACCAGGCTGGGAAAGAGTACACTGTAGCAGGTGTGAGGCTGCTTAACTTCCCCACACCACAGCATGTGTCTAGTCTCTTTCAATAAACTCAAATGTATATGTGACTCTCTGCTACAGAAAGACAGGAAGGTGAGAAGGTAAATGCAGGCACTTCAGAACCTTGGCTTGAATCCTGGCTCTGCCATTTTCTAGATGCACAGTCTTGAGCAAATTGCTTCTTTGTTAAATATTTTAAATCACTAAACTTCTCAGTTTTCTCATCTGAAAAGTGGGGCTGGTGTTAAAATGGCACAAACATCATAGATTTTCATGAGAAATACATGGATGAATTCACACAGGATGCTAGAAGAGTGTCTGGTGCATCACCAACACTTGGTAACCATTGCTGCTGCTACTGTTACACACAATGAGCTGCATTTTAGGGTGGGTGGGTCACAAAACACATCCTTCACTCATTCCAGGTGTGACTAAGAGGCTGTCTGTTGGGCACAGTGCCCAGCTCTGAGGATGTATCAGAAGGGTCCCTTAGGAGACGTGCATTTCTGGTGGATCAGTCAGATCCAAACAAATTACAAGCGAATGAAGTGGTAGAAGGGTTATGAATGGGGAATTGAGTTAGAGGATGAGTAAGAACAGGTATTATTTGATTTTTGAATGTGAGACCCAGTGTTTCAAAACATGGGAGGAAAAACAGTCTCAGTGGAGGAAATAGATAAATGAGAACCATGAAGGAAGAAGGAGCTGGGCAGTTTCAATGAGCTGATGGACCCCGGCAGAGAGATGGGCTGGGTGTGTTCTGGCCATGGCCCAGTGTTATGGTTTTGTTCTGCATGGAAAGGAAAGCCACACAAGGGTGTGAGGCAGAGAGGTAACATGGTTTCATAGAGATTATTTAAATATATGGCATTTGGTACAAATTTAAGATATGTAATTGTACCATGGATAAATATCTATTATACGCCCATACACTTATATATGAAGAGAGTACTGGCTTTCATGTGGGCTGAGGATTGGGGAATGGGGTGACTAGAGCAGGAACATAATAACTGAAGAGACATCTGCCAGCAGAAAAGTTCAAAGTGCCAGTGGTGTTCAGAGGTAAGATGTGGAGAAGCAGAGAAGAGGGCACCATCTGAGGTGACCTTGAAGAGGGCACTGCTTTTAGACATGCAGAGGTGTCTGGAAAACCCAGAGAGCATTGCTAACTGATGTATATCTTACAAAGAGGCCATATATTAATAGACCTTCCCTTGCAGTGTCCCAAATTTATATATAGATTTTGGAAATCTGCAAACAGGTGAAATCTGGGAGAGGGAGCATTTGTGTATCTCTTGTATTCCAAGTTACAGGGCACTTAAAAACTACTCTGTGGAACTGAACGGCAAGGAAGGTCCAGAAATAACCATGACTTGTCTGCACCCAAGTGGAACTCATTGCCTTGACTTTGCCTTGGCTTCTGAAAGCCAAGGAAACCCATAGAGCCTGACTTCCATTTTCCACAAGGCACTGAGGTCAAAGGGAACCTTTCCATGCCTTGAACTGAAACTGAGTAAACACAGGCAGGCTGATATTCAAATGAAAATGACCCAGTAGGACATGGAGCTCCCCGTGCCTGCGGCATCAGCAAGTCCAGACAAAGACCTCACGTAGTGATACTATTCCTGGATTCATTTTGCCCGCATTAGTGTTCTGTTTATGCCCTATTTCTGCCTGGTGGGCCACCTGCACCTCTCAGGACACACATCTGAGATGTGAGCATTAGTGAGGGTTGCTCATACAAGCATTCTCTTTGGATCAGAGCTTTACAATGGTCACATGATTGAAATTCCAAATGACTGTCCCAAAGGTTATCCCACAGCAGCAAAAGAACATGCCAACCAGTCTCAGAAGAGCTGGTTCAGGTCTCAGCTCTGCCATTAACCAGCTTCATGA
Source organism: Aepyceros melampus (assembly GCA_006408695.1). Taxonomy (NCBI): domain Eukaryota; kingdom Metazoa; phylum Chordata; class Mammalia; order Artiodactyla; family Bovidae; genus Aepyceros; species Aepyceros melampus. The sequence continues at coordinate 212,499 of SJXQ01002128.1, read as the reverse complement.
TTCTGGGCAAGAACCCACATCTTGTGAATTGCAGTTTCCTCTGGGTTGCAAGTTGCCAGCATCTACTTCAGATATCTGTCAGGAGGATTAACTATAATGCCATTCCCTTCTCCAGGGGATCTTCCCAACCCAGAGATCCAACCGAGGTTTCCTGCATTGCAGGCAGATTTTTTTTTTTATCATCTGAGACACCAGGGAAGCACAACTATAATGCACATGAGGGTATTTTATCAAATTCATAAAATACAAGTATGGTACTATCATCAATACTGTCAAATAACATCAAATGTTTGCACAGTACTGAACAATGTTTAACTATTTTCATTTGCTGTATTTAGTTAGCCAATAAATGAGGTCTTCACTAAGTTGGTTCTTTGAGAGGCATAAAATCTTGTCTGATTTTTGTTCCCCAGCAAAATACCAGCACTTCATAGGTGCTTGATAAATCAGTGCTGAATGAAAGAACGAAGAATGAACAAAACCACGCCAGGAAATAGACAAACATCCCTTTGTGGGAGACAGAGAATATCACTCCTGTTTCACCTGTCTGGATTCCAGCAACAGCCGGGTTTAGCAGTGCCATGAACTAAAATTTCACAGTTACATTTATGATGGAACAGGGCCTAATCCTGCCTTCCCAGCATTCTAAATTGGTCCACTTTGGTCCCTGTTTTCTCCTACTGGAATGTTTTTTCAGTGGAGTGAAAGCCCACTGCTTTCCTATTGCAGTCTTTCAGTTCTCTCTCTTAAGCCATCTGCTCCTTTATGTCAAAACTTATTGATTTTATTTGAAAACTTTTAATTAGAAGCTTCCAGGCAGTGGCAGAGTTAAGTTTAGATACTTCCAGCTTGTCTCATCCTCAGCAGCTGCAGTAAGGCAATAAGGCTTATGATTTAAGTTCATTATTATCTTCATGTTGATGTCACTTTGTTTTCCCTTGCTATTTCATTGTTCCAGTAAGTTACATAAGGCTTAATAGCCACCAGATTAATACTGCTTCTTAGAAATGACCTTCCAGGGATTTTTTCCTTCTGTGATCAGATGCTGGCGAAGCCATGACAATAAGTAATAGATGTGTCCATTCTACTTCACCTTTAACCCAAAGACTATAGAAAACTTTACAAACATTAATTAAGCCAATCTCATTACACTCCAGGAGAAAGGAATTATCCACGGCAGAAAACTGAAACTGAGTTTTAAGTCACCTCCTCAACATATTTAGAGTCAGGCAGTAAGCAAGAGAATTATATCTGTTCTATGCTAGCAAAGAATTGTCTCCACTTTTATCTCTGTGGGCTTGGAAAATTGGTTATCACCTACCGCAGGAAACCTCCCTTACTTTACCTTGCAGGTCCAATTAGGTGCATCCCATCTCCTTTCTATTCTACTGTAAGCATCTTCACAGAACCTTCATTAAATGTTTTAGAGATTGTATTCTTACTTATTTCTCTTCCCAGACTTCAGTTTACTAAGGATATGCACTCATTTTTCTCACCAAAGATGTGCAATTTATGCAAAATTAATTATTTTAGTGTCCCCCCCCCCAGTTTATCCCATAGTCTGGCACATACACATAACAGATGTTCATGTTTGTTTAACAGGACTGGATTCCTGTTTTTGTTTTTAATACACTTTATCTTTTTGAGCAGTTTTGTAACAGTTTTAGGGTCACAGAAAAATTGAACAGAAGGAACAGAGATTTCCTCCTCTCTCCTGCCCATCCACGTCCCCCTCACACTGGCTTCTCAATCATCAACAGCCCTCACTAGAGTGGTGGTGGTACAGCGTTACAGTGGATGAACCTGCATTGACACATCATCCCCGATCAGCGTTCATGGTTTACATTAGGGTCCACTTGGTGGGTCTGGAAAAGTGGAGAATGACATGTCTCCCCACGGTAGTATCAGACAGAGTAGTTTCACTGCCCTGAAAACTCTGTGCTATGCAGAATTCCTTTATCAATCACCAAAGCATACTTTCTGTAGTGTGGTCAGAAATCTCTTAGCTTGTTATTTACCAAATTGATAAGACAAAACAAAACAGGGCAACACAACCTGTTGTAACTTCTCTGTAAAGTACACAGACTGGTGCATTGAAGAACTTACCATTTATCCTGGTCTGGATCACAGTGAATGAAACAGCTTCTCTCTGTTTGCCCTACAAGTGTCCCTAGGTCCTAAAAAATTTGATACCACACAGAGCCTGGACCAGCAGCCCTCATTCTGTTTTGTATAGCAACATACAAGGATGAAGTGTCCATGTGAGATGCTCTGATTAATGACTCATTTTTCCTTTCTTCTTTAACTTGAGAGAGAGGGCATAGGGAAAACATTGAGAGGGAGGGAGAATATCACAGTTATCTGAATCCACTGTAATTTATATAAAAAAGCAAAACATTTGCTTTAGCTGTTGTTAGCAGTTAATGATTATGAGAAGGCTAAGGATTACCAAGAGTGTGTTGCGATAGCATACTTGTGCCTGGCAGCCTGCAACTTGCCTCTGTAGACAGTGAGAGCAGCCAATATTCTTAAATAACTTTGGGGTAACAGGAAAGGTATGTCTCATTGAAGCAGATAAACCTTTTCTATATACTTCAAGAAAAAAATTAAATGAGATAATTGCAAACAAAGCATTTAGCCCAGCATGGAACAAATAGCAAACACCCAAGGAATTCAGCTATTCTGTAAGAACAACAACATTACTAATTCCTATTTATTGAGTGCTATTAAGTGCCAGGAACTACACCAAGTGCTGTGTATGAACCCTCTTAATATTCCCAACAAACCTATGAGGTGTTGTTCTAATCATATTTCACAAATAAAGTATATAGAATTTACATATTTTTTTCACTGGGTCTTAGCTACTCATAGTAAGTGGAAAACTGGGTTTAGTTGCCTCCAGAGCCCAATAACCTAGCCTGTCTCTTTTGAAGCAAACAAGTGGCACCTATTAAGTGCTTGTGTGCCCTACCATGTGTTATGCAGCTGCTCTACAGATGACATGAACACTGCCCTCAAGTAACTTCTGGCTTAGCTGGAAAGAACAGACAACATACCCAAGTGAAAGTTAAGAGGCTATTGTAAAACAGTACACGAAAAATGGTTATTTTGAGGTATTAGTCTGCCATCTTCCTGTCTGCCAGCTTTCCAAATAAAGTCATTATTCTTTGTCTCAAAAAAAGAGACATTACTTGGTGAACTATTTAAAATTTTAATCTAAATAGGCTCTGGGTTTAAGGAAAGAAGAGACCAAGGGGCTGGAGGGGTCAGGAGACCCTTCAGAAGTTGAGATACATCTGGATCTATCCATATGGTCTATAAGCTTGGTTGTGATTTTGTGGGTGGGAAATATATTAGAACTACTTGGAGGGGGCTTTCTAAACTCTACTCCTCTCACCTTTAAGACACATACTTGAAAAATTACTATTGAAGGCTGCCATAGGTATTGATAGAAATAACTAGAGGGTAGTGTTGTGAGTCTGGAGGGCGGTGGCTCAGTAGTAAAGAATCCATCTGCCAATGCAGGAGACACAGGAGACGAGGGTTGGATCCCTAGATCAGGAAGATCCCTTGGACAAGGAAATGGAAATCCAATCTAGTATTCTTGCCTGGGAAATCCAACGGACTGGAGAGCCTGGTGGGCTACAGTCCACAGAGCCTCAAAGAGTCAGACACAGCTAAGCGAGAGCGCATGCACACACACACATTGTGAGTCTGGGCTCTGCAGTTCAAATCTGGACTATGTCTGTCTCTCTTTGAATCTCAGTTTTCCTATCTAGAAAATGAGTAAAATAATTATAGTAATGAGAAAATGTATGGAAAGCCCCTAGAACAATGCCTGGTGTGTAGTGAATGGTCAATGTATGATGGCTAATAGTAGTAGTTCTCTGGTTTGATGATGGATAAAATGGTGGGAATCACTGATCTAAGATATCCGTCACACAGCAAACTTCTCTGAGTTCTCTGTAGGACCTGTGCAGCAGAAAAGAAGCTGAGGAGGAAGTGACAAGCACTACATTTTCCATTTATCTTAAGGGCTTAACCCTTCTAGTCTAAAGCCACCTTAGACTGATGGCTCTTCTTAAACAGCTCCAACTCCAAATGGCCACTTAAACATAATGGAATGCTATGATTTCATATGACATGCTCTTCGGACTGGCAGAATTTCTTGAATGAATAAAATGTTAAAGAGAAAAAAGTTAATGATGTTGGCTAAAATACAAGAATGGTTTACTGAAGGATATTGGATAATCTTCCAGATGAGAGATTTTAGGAAGAGACAATACAACTGAACAATACGGGCTCAAGTGTATGACTATCTCTGGATTTGCTCAAACATTTCCTGGATGCTTCACACTTCCCACCTATTAAATGAGGACAATAATAGTACTGACAGCTCTATATGAAGAGCTGTGGGAATTAAATAAGATCATGAATATAAAGTACTTAGCCTTGTGCCGGGCACATAGGACTCAAGAAGTAATCAGCACGCTTGCTATTTCAGGTGCTAGGTTAAGATTCTGGGCTACAAAGATGAATAAAATACCTAAGAGTTCTCATAACAGTTTCTAGTAGTTGTTTCTTAGATGTTTGCAAATGGTTTTTGGACAGAGTTCTGTTCTAATCTATTCTATCCATCCCTATCTATCCAGAGTCGAGCACAGAAGTGAAGCACAGTATGTTCTTAATAGTTGTGACTTGAGTGAATGAACAGGTGCATGAGATCTAATCCTTGTGCTTAAGAAACTCAGAGGTGGGACGAGAAACACTGGACAAGAGGTTACAATGCAGTAAAGCTGTTGTGGTCAAGATGAACTCATCTGCAAAATAGAAATAGAGTCACAGATGTAGACAGCAAACATATGGATACCAAGGTGCGGTGGAGGGGGACGTGGTGGTGGTAGGATGAACTGGGAGATTGGGATTGACATATTCACTTCTATAGATAAAATTGATAACTAACGAGAATCTATTGTATAGAGCATGGAACTCTACTCAGTGCTTTAAGGTGATCTAAATGGGAAGGAAATTTTGGAAAGAGTGAATAAATGTATACATATAACAGATTCACTTTGCTATACAGCAGAAACTAATACAACACTGTAAACCAACAATTCTAAAGAAATTAATAAAAATGTTTTTAAACAAAGGCTCTGTGTTCACAGAAAGCCTGACTGACTAGTACTACTGTCCTGGAGCAAACCAGACCAACTTGAGGTCTGCCCTGCCTCAGGCGGGCAGGTACTAAGTCACCTGTGTAGAATATACCAGCACAGTCAAAAAATAAATAAATTTCTAAGCATCCAACTGTAGTCACTTAAAGTCTTCTGGCTGAGCCTCTGTCATTTGGCTAATGTTCCCACACAACAGTGCAGAGAAACCTGTGACCCTCCTGACCCCAGGAACAGTTTTCTGAGCCTGTCGTGTTAGATTTCTGCCTGGAGCACTTGGCCATAACAAAGTGGAGAGGGGAGAAATCAATACAACCTGAGCTGAATGCACACTTAAAACATCAGCCTTCAACTGTGCAATCATGTCCTTGTCACTAACATCCAAGTGCTTTTGCTCCATGATCTGCTCAGAGTCTTATAAGTAAACACGAAGGAGGAAATGAAAATGGCTCCAGGGCATGGGAGAGAAAAGTGCTGTTATAAACAGGGACACACACAGTGACAGCTTCCCAGGTGGAGGGGTGGCAAGAACACAGCCTGTTTGAATGTCCATTGTGGATCCTTCAGAATTTTCTCATCCTCTTTGAGCCTTAGTTATCTCATTTGGAAAGCATAAGCACAAGATAGTTAAGGTTGTTTGGTAAGTCAGTGGACATCAATGCCTGTAAAGTGACCAGCACACAGCCTGGCTCTTGAACAGAGTTCAATAAGTGGTAGCTTATTAACCAGCTTTTCTGTTGCTTGTAAGGAAGTGAGCAAGGCCAAAGAGGCCAAAGGCAGTGAACATGATTTATTAGCCACCCAAGTAAATGCTGTAACATAGCTTTCCATAGTTTTGTGCAAAGAATACTAACTAAACCACCACTAACCTACCACCATGTGCAACAGACTCTGTTAAGAGCTAGGAACCCAAAGGTGAATAAGGCTAGGGTCCTTCTCTATAAGAACATGAATCATTTTAATATAACTCTTAGGAGAGACTTCATAGAAGAGAGAATGTACAAGTTGATGGGAGGAACAGAGACAGGCAACTAGCTCAATATGCAGAAGACAGAAGTTACACAAGTAACAAGGAAGTCACCCTTGGGGATTCCCTGCTGGCTCAGTGGTAAAGAATCTACCTGCCTGTGCAAGAGACATGGGTTTGATCCCTGGTCTGAGAAGATCCCACAGGCCATGGAGCAATTAAGCCCATGAACCACAACTATTGAGCCTGTGCTCTAGAGCCTGGGAGCTGCAACTACTGAAGCCCATCCGTGTGCAGCAATACGAGAAGCCACTCCAATTAGAAGCCTGTCCACCACAACTAGAGAGCAGCTCCTTCCCACCAAAAAAAAAAAAAGAGAGAGACTATAGAAAAGTCCATGTGGCAACAGACTTTTGACCATCACCGTCAAAAATAAATAAATAAATTTCAAAGCTTACAAAAATAAAATAAAATAAAGGTCAGCCTCATGAAGAAAGGTGGGCCGAGCCTCCCAGATTAATGAAACAGCACTGAAGACAGACAGGCCTGGAATACCATGGAGTGTGTGGAATGCAGGGACCTAAGGCTGGGGCCATGAGCAGGAGAAGGGCATGGAAGCCTTGTGGGCCCCCTTTCGATGGAATGTTCCCTGAGAAGATATGAGTCTTTAAGAAGGATGAAATTTATTTCTATAAGGAAAGTTGATCGCAGAGGAATTGATGCTTTTGAACTGTGGTGTTGGAGAAGACTCTTGAGAGTCCCTTGGACTGCAAGGAGATCCAACCAGTCCATCCTAAAGGAGATCAGTCCTGGGTGTTCATTGGACGGACTGATGTTGAAGCTGAAACTCCAATAATTTGTCCACCTGATGCGAACAGCTGACTCATCTGAAAAGACCCTGATGCTGTGAAGATTTGAGGGCAGAAGGATAAGGGGACAACAGAGGATGAGATGGTTGGATGGCATCACCGACTCAATGGACATGAGTTTGGATAAACTCCGGGAGTTGGTGATGGACAGAGAGGCCTGGCGTGCTGCGATTCATGGGGTCGCAAGGAGTCCGACACGACTTAGCGACTGAACTGAACTGGCTGAAGAAGGGATGGATTGGCATTGAGACACATTACTGGCTTCAGGGTGGACAGGATGAGCTACTATGTCATGAGTGTTCAAGGTGTATTTCTTCACTCTTTTCCAACCCAAACAAGTCCCTAGCCTCTTTTGGACGTCTGAGGTCAGTCATACAACCAAGGATGGCTTCTGCACACTTAATCATTTCCTAAAGGATAAACTGTTTCACACAGGCCTCTCTCAGCTCTCACATTTCCTGTCCCCCCAGAGTCCCTGTTCCTTGACCATGTAATTGTCCACTTCAGCTGCTTCTGCAAGACTGAGTTCATTACCTTCTATTAGGCATCTTCACTTTGTTGTAAGTCACTTTAATATGGAAGTCATAGGTTCCAGCTCTTTGGTTTAAGACAACTAAAGTCCCTCTAATCTCAAGAGCTGGTCACTGTGCCAGCCGAAAGATGTCTATATTGTTAAACAGACCACAGGCCCAAAATGGGGTCACTTAGGCTAAACACAGGTAAACAAACTTGAAACTTAGTATCTAACTGATTGTAGTTTTAGCCTCCTCCAGGAGCAGCCATGAAATTAAAAGACACTTACTCCTTGGAAGAAAAGTAGTATATTCAAAGCAGAGACATTACTTTGCCGACTAAGGTCCGTCTAGTCAAGGCTATGGTTTTTCCTGTGGTCATGTATGGATGTGAGAGTTGGACTGTGAAGAAGGCTGAGCGCCGAAGAATTGATGCTTTTGAACTGTGGTGTTGGAGAAGACTCTTGAGAGTCCCTTGGACTGCAAGGAGATCCAACCAGTCCATTCTGAAGGAGATCAACCCTGGGATTTCTTTGGAAGGAATGATGCTAAAGCTGAAGCTCCAGTACTTTGGGCACCTTATGCGAAGTGTTGACTCATTGGAAAAGACCCTGATGCTGGGAGGGATTGGGGGCAGGAGGAGAAAGGGACGACCGAGGTTGAGATGGCTGGATGGCATCACAGACTCAATGGACGTGAGTCTGAGTGAACTCCGGGAGTTGGTGATGGACAGGGAGGCCTGGCAAGCCATGAAATTAAAAGACACTTACTCCTTGGAAGAAAAGTAGTATATTCAAAAGCAGAGACATTACTTTGCCGACTAAGGTCCGTCTAGTCAAGGCTATGGTTTTTCCTGTGGTCATGTATGGATGTGAGAGTTGGACTGTGAAGAAGGCTGAGCGCCAAAGAATTGATGCTTTTGAACTGTAGTGTTGGAGAAGACTCTTGAGAGTCCCTTGGACTGCAAGGAGATCCAACCAGTCCATTCTGAAGGAGATCAACCCTGGGATTTCTTTGGAAGGAATGATGCTGAACCTGAAACTCCAGTACTTTGGCCACCTCATGTGAAGAGTTGACTCATTGGAAAAGACCCTGATGCTGGGAGGGATTGGGGGCAGGAGGAGAAGGGGATGACCGAGGATGAGATGGCTGGATGGCATCACTGACTCGATGGACATGAATCTGAGTGAACTCCGGGAGCTGGTGATGGACAGGGAGGCCTTGTGTGCTGCGATTCATGGGGTTGCAAAGAGTCGGACACGACTGAGCGACTGAACTGAACTGAGGAATGTGATCTCAACCAGTCAGCCTGGAATCTCCTGCTCACAGCACTAGAGAGGTGCTCTGTTTGATACATCCCTTCCATCCCCCAAAGAAAGATGAGATGATCTGCTTTCCTTGTCCCGGCCCCTCTTCTGCTCATCACAGCCTTCCATTTTGTACAGGTGCTCCTCTCTGTCTACTAGAGTGGATGCTGCCCAATTCATGAGTCACTAAGTAAAGCCAATAACCTCTCTAAAATTCACTTAGTTGAATTTTGCCTTTTAATAGATTTGGTGGTAGCAACGAAATCTTTTTCAGCATACTTCTGCTGACTTTGGGAACAAGGAGAAACATGGTGCCCTTTGAACACTTTGAGTTCTCTTTCTCCCTGTTTCCAAAGGTCATCGGTTCTGAGGTCCTTTCTCTGCATTGAGCTCCCAGTCTAATTGGCTTTTCAGTCCAGGGGAGGTTAGCTTGAGTCAGCAGGTAGCTCCAACTGGAAGCAAGCCCCTAGCCCTTGGTTCAGTTCACAATTCCCCATTTGACTGTAAATCCAGTCTTTGGTTCTGTCTCCAGATTCCACAGTGAAAACTGCTGCAGTTTCCCATTTGTTTGGAATCAGTCTAAAGTCCCCATTCTTTGGGGTTTACTGGTTTGATTCTCCCCCTAAAATTGTTTCATGTTGGGAACTGTTGGTGGTGCACACAAGGCCCTCTACCGACCAGTCCACAGTAACATCTCTTTGTTACTGTGCTCAAACTACCACACAATTGCACTCATCTCACACGCTAGTAAAGTAATGCTCAAAATTCTCCAAGCCAGGCTTCAGCAATACGTGAACCATGAACTTCCTGATGTTCAAGCTGGTTTTAGAAAAGGCAGAGGAACCAAAGATCACATTGCCAACATCTGCTGGATCATCGAAAAAGCAAGAGAGTTCCAGAAAAACATCTATTTCTGTTTTATTGACTATGCCAAAGCTTTTGACTGTGTGGATCACAATAAACTGTGGAAAATTCTGAAAGAGATGGGAATACCAGACCACCTGACCTGCCTCCTGAGAAATATGCAGGTCAGGAAGCAACAGTTAGAACTGGACATGGAACAACAGACTGGTTCCAAACAGGAAAAGGAGTACGTCAAGGCTGTATATTGTCACCCTGCTTATTTAACTTCTATGCAGAGTACATCATGAGAAACCCTGGGCTGGAAGAAGCACAAGCTGGAATCAAGATTGCCGGGAGAAATATCAATCACCTCAGATATGCAAATGACACCACCCTTATGGCAGAAAGCAAAGAGGAACTAAAGAGCCTCTTGATGAGAGTGAAAGAGGAGAGCGGAAAAGTTAGCTTAAAGCTCAGCATTCAGAAAACGAAGATCATGGCATCTGGTCCCATCACTTCATGGGAAATAGATGGGATATGCAGAGTACATCATGAGAAACCCTGGGCTGGAAGAAGCACAAGCTGGAATCAAGATTGCCGGGAGAAATATCAATCACCTCAGATATGCAAATGACACCACCCTTATGGCAGAAAGCAAAGAGGAACTAAAGAGCCTCTTGATGAGAGTGAAAGAGGAGAGCGGAAAAGTTAGCTTAAAGCTCAGCATTCAGAAAACGAAGATCATGGCATCTGGTCCCATCACTTCATGGGAAATAGATGGGGAAACAGTGGAAACAGTGTCAGACTTTATTTTTTTGGGCTCCAAAATCACTGCAGATGCTGACTGCAGCCATGAAATTAAAAGACGCTTACTCCTTGGAGGAAAAGTTATGACCAACCTAGATAGTATATTCAAAAGCAGAGACATTACTTTGCCAACAAAGGTCCGTCTAGTCAAGGCTATGGTTTTGCCAGTGGTCATGTATGGATGTGAAAGTTGGACTGTGAAGAAAGCTGAGCATCAAAGAATTGATGCTTTTGAACTGTGGCGTTGGAGAAGACTCTTGAGAGTCCCTTGGACTGCAAGGAGATCCAACCAGTCCATTCTAAAGGAGATCAGTCCTGGGTGTTCTTTGGAAGGACTGATGTTGAAGCTGAAACTCCAATACTTTGGCCATCTTGTGCGAAGAGTTGACTCATTGGAAAAGACTCTGATGCTGGAAGGGATTGAGGGCAGGAGGAGAAGGGGATGACAGAGGATGAGGTGGCTGGACGGCATCACCGACTCGATGGACGTGAGTTTGAGTGAATCCAGGAGTTGGTGATGGACAGGTAGGCTTGGCATGCTGTAATTCATGGGGTCGCAAAGAGTCAAACACGACAGAGCAACTGAACTTAACTGAACTGATGCTAAGGTGCATGATTGTTATCTTGTTTTATGCAGATAGAAAGTATTGCTGATAGAGATAGTTTATCTCAGAAGATAAACTGCAGCAAAATTGGGAGGTATGAATGGAGCATTTAAAGCTGCCAGAGCACTCACCACCTAATTATGAGACTCCTGTGTCAGGATAAGTTGCTCAAGGAACGAGTTAGAGGGATACCAGGTCACTTGTCAACATCAAGGAAATGTCTGTGCAATGAGATACGCCGTAAAACACCCCACAATCCCCAGCCCAGTAGCACATCCCCTTTAGGCATTCACTTACCTATGAGAGGCCCAAAGTCTTATCTAAACAATAATAGTGGGATTCTTACAATCTAAAGAAGAGCAAAAGATTCCAGCACATGTGTTTATTTCATGTCTAAGAACTGTAGTCCCAGGAACTGTAGTTATCTACAAAAATGGCCAAATCTTAATAAAAACAATCTCATTAGCATGCCCATTATGGGAACATTCCAATTAGACAAGATCATTCATTTTTAAGTGACTTGAAAGCAAAGGTTCCCAAACTAACCAAACAGAATGGGATACCTGTTTCAATTGGTATGCAGAAGCTTCCAAAAGGCTTTAAGATTCCAAAATAACTTCATTGAAAGATTACTACAAAAGGCTCATGAACAATTGAAGACATGAGAGGTACCTGAAGAGAAGTCAGCAAACCTGACATGGCTCCTACCGCTCCTCTCCATCCTCCTTTACCTGAGCATGGCTCATCTTCAACTCCTTCTCTATCTCAACTGCCTCTGCATTTTGAAGTCAAACCAGCCCAGGTTACAGGCAGTCCTCCTTAGTACCTTTCACTCCTGGGTCAAAGACTGAACTAGGAGTCATAAAGAATCTCCTAAACCCAGGGAGGATTCCCAGAAGATTCTGAATCATTTCGAGCTGTTACAGTGGGCCAGAGGATGAGGCTGCCGACCTTTGTCAGCCCTGGCACGTGCTGGTGGACCCGGTGAAGCTCCAAACTGGATGAAGGAAGGTGAATGGCAAAACCTCAAGGGCGTACTTGAAGTATTCAGTCTTCAACATGGTCCCCTCATGGACCAAAAAAGCTAAAAAAATAACAACTAATCTTTTAAGAGTCATTCCTAGTCTTCCCTGCCCATGCAAATCGGTCTGTTATTCGAGAGAAAGATGAATCTGATTTTCAAGTTCATCTGGAAACTCTTTTTCTAAGGCATTCTGGGTTTCATATAACAGATAAGGTCACTCAACCTGTCTTGGATGCCCTATTTGTAGAGGGACTCTCTCCCGAGATTAGGGGACTGATGGAAAAAACGACATCACCTGTTCAACTGAACTTATGACCATAGTGAGCACTGTGAAAGGACTTTGGAGTAAAATTATAAACAACACCCACCAAGCTATTGCTCTCACAGTACAACAGATCCAAGCTCATCACCTAAAACAACACCTAGAACTCACCCATTACATCCTCCTAGGGGTCCAGCATCAAAAAGCTGGCCTAGAGGTCAATGTCTCATTTAAAATCAACTGAAGCACTGGAAAAAGCTTTTCCCCCAAAATTTTATGTGAATTTTTCAGCGTTAACTCAGATCCCCTCATACGTGCCCCTAAAGGAGGGCTCAGGGCACCTCTCAGAACTGATGCGACTCCAAGAATTTTCTGGTCAACTGCTACATTATTTCATTAAACAGCTAAGGGAAATGAAAATTAACTATTGTTCAGTCACTCAATCATGTTTGACCCTTCGAGACCCCATGGACTACAGCATGCCAGGCTTCCCTGTCCTTCACTATCTCCCGGAGTTTACTCAAACTCATATCCATTGAGTCAATGATGCCATCCAACCATCTCATCCTCTGTCGCCGCCTTCTCCTCCTGCCCTCAAACATTCCCAGCATCAGGGTCTTTTCCAATTTTATTATTATAAAATTAATAATAATAATCATAAACACTGCCAAATTCTGGTATATACAGAGTTATACCCTCTACTTTAAATCCCACTTGGAGCCTGCACATGGGCTCCTGGAAATCCTGGCCAAAGCCAGCTTGTGGTGAAAATTTGTACCAGAGTCAGTTCTCCTGTATCTCTGTGTGTAGGGTCCAATAAAGAGAGAGATAAAAAAATCTTTGGCAGTCTTTGGGGATGCCTCTCAAGTCCACAAGGTTGTTCAAACTGCCAGAAATATTTACTGTTTTGTACCCATTGAAGGCGGAGAAGATAATTAAAAAAATTTTTAAGTAGCTCTGTAGTCATACACGGGCCAGACTGGAAACTGATATTCAGAGCCTGATAGAAATTTATTTTTAGTCACCCTCCCCTAAGCTAAAAACCCACTTGGAGCCTGCACATGGGCTCCTGGAAATCCTGGCTAAAGCCAGCTTGTGGTGAAAATTTGTACCAGAGTCAGTTCTCCTGTATCTCTGTGTGTAGGGTCCAATAAAGAGAGAGATAAAAAAATCTTTGGCAGTCTTTGGGGATGCCTCTCAAGTCCACAAGGTTGTTCAAACTGCCAGAAATATTTACTGTTTTGTACCCATTGAAGGCGGAGAAGATAATTAAAAAAATTTTTAAGTAGCTCTGTAGTCATACACGGGCCAGACTGGAAACTGATATTCAGAGCCTGATAGAAATTTATTTTTAGTCACCCTCCCCTAAGCTAAAATAAAACTATGTACCCAGAGGGAAAGAAAATAAAAACCTCATAAAGCTCTTGTAAAACAATTTATGGGTAGATCAACCTATGATGTCATTTAAGTTGCAACCCAATTCCTCAGGGAGTTAAAAGCAACTGTCCTTATCTTACAAATCTTTCACCAAACCAGAAATGCTCCAGGACTTCTTATATAGGTCATTTCTTTAAAATGCCAACTTTGGAGAGGTAATTCACATCAGAAACAAAACAAAAGGGGAGAAAGCTCTTTTAAAACTTTGGTGAATAAAAAATATTATAAATGTCTTTTTACTAATATAGTTAAAAAAAAAACTTAACCCATTGAAGCAGGTAATCTTATTTCATCTATAGAAAATAATTAAGATTAGGACTTCTTTATAACTAGTGAATTTTGTATTATTGTACCTGATTCATGGCAGTCACTTTAAAACATGAGGCATAAGGTCTTTTTTGCCTCTGTCTATATATTTATGTGTGTTTCTACATATGGATTCCCTGGTGGCTCAGTGGTAAAGAATCTGCTCGCCAATGTAGGAGATGCAGGTTTGATCCCTGGGTTGGGAAGATCCCCTGGGGAAGGAAATGGCAACCTGCTCCACTATTCTTGCCTGGGAAATCCCACAGACAGAGGAGCCTGGTGGGCTACAGTCCATGGGGATGCAAAGGAGTCAGACATGACTTAGCAACTAAACAACAAACAGAAGTATATATGTTACAGATGTATGGTATTTTCTACCTCTGGATAACATTACCAAAATAATTTGTAAAAAGAGTTCCATTTAATTAGTTTGAATAAAATTAAGCACTTATGTGAATTAAGGAGTCCTGGGAATTAAAAGACGCTTACTCCTCGGAAGGAAAGTGATGACCAACCTAGATAGCATATTCAAAAGCAGAGGCATTACTTTGCCAACAAAGGTCCGTCTAGTCAAGGCTATGGTTTCTCCAGTGGTCATGTATGGATGTGAGAGTTGGACTGTGAAGAAGGCTGAGTACCAAAGAATTGATGCTTTTGAACTGTGGTGTTGGAGAAGACTCTTGAGAGTCCCTTGGACTGCAAGGAGATCCAACCAGCCCATTCTAAAGGAGATCAGTCCTGGGTGTTCATTGGAAGGACTGATGTTGAAGCTGAAACTCCAATACTTTGGCCACCTTGTGCAAAGAGTTGACTCACTGGAAAAGACTCTGATGCTGAGAGGGATTGAGGACAGGAGGAGAAGGGAACGACAGAGGATGAGATGGCTGGATGGCATCATCGACTCGATGGACATGAGTTTGGGTGAACTCTGGGAGTTGGTGATGGACAGGGAGGCCTGGCGTGCTACAATTCATGGGGTTGCAAACAGACACGACTGAGTGACTGAACTAAAAATTAAGAAATATAATAGAAACTAACTCCAATACTTTTCAGATTTATGTGACATGAGATAATTTGTGGTAAATAAAAGCTCATTTAGGTTTATTGATTAAAGTAGGTATGTCTTCAGAATTAAGAGCGTTAAAAATAATTCAGATGTACAACTTTATTCTACTTGAGTTATTGGTCAAATAATTACATATCTGTTGAAATCTGTGAGCAGATGGGGATGACAGCTGACCTTGTCTAATATCACAAGAAGTTTTTCTAGGTAGTCTAAACATTATCCCTGAGAATAAGTGAATTAATAGATGTAAACAGGATAGAAGTTTTTAGGTGAACTTGCAAAATGGTTTCCTCAAATTTTTTGGTAACTCGAAACATTAAGGTTTTGTTAGTTAGATTAAATTATTGTTGTTCAGTCACTCAGTCATGTCTGACTCTTTGTGACCCCATGAACTGCAGCACTCCAGGCTTCCCTGTCCTTCACTATCTCCCAGAGTCTGCTCATGTCCACTGAGTCAATGATGCCATCCAATCATCTCATTCTCTGTCACCCACTTCTTCTTCTGTCCTCAATCTTTCCCAGCATCCAATGAGTTGGCTCTTTGCATCAGGTGGCCAAAATATTGGAGCTTCATCATTCAGATTAAATAATGGATAGTCATTAAAGATCTAGATCATTTCTAAATAAGATAGTATGTTGAAACACTAATTACTGAACCCAAGTTTATTTTTTGCCTCCTTTTACAGAGAAACTAAAGATACCTGATTCTCTTAGTAAATATGATTTGTGCCACGTTGAAAAAATTTATTGTGAGCAAGCATTTTTCTAGAAATTATAAAAATGTTTACAAATGTATCAAGCCATAGAATGCTAATATAAAAGACAGTTAGCAACTGATTACTTCTTTATTTTCACTAAAAATTAAGGTTTTTTATGATCAAAATTTTTAATATATTTAATTAAAGCTTATAAAATTATTTTATATATAATGTATAAAATATTTTATTTAAATAGTGGATACATACATATATGTACATATAATATAGAATTAAACTTAATACAAATAATATGGGGAACATTTCCATATGCAAAGAAAGTAGTGTGTGTGTTTTCGGTAAATGAGAGTACAAAGAATAGAGATATGTTTTTATTGAGAAAAAAAAGCAATTCTGTCTTAAAATGAGACTGTTTATTTCAGTATGGGAAATAGAAAATAAAAGGACAAAAAGTTTGTGGATAAGGAACCTTGGGAAAAGAATTTTATGTGAGGTCAAGCTGGATGAGATTGAATGAATTCGTTATATGAGTTTCAAAAATAAGCTTTAATGTCAATAATGTACTTAGGTAGGTTTTCTGTCATCTGCTGAAAGGACAAGTTTATTATATTACTGGCCTCCTCTGAATAAGAAATTGTACAACTTTTTCACTTTCTGTAATTGCCTGTGACATCTTCAGCTGTCATCACAGTCAAATGGATAAGTACTATTTCACAGTGACTTATGATCCTATTTGACGAAATATTTTAACATCTTTTGCTATTTTTGACAAAATTTCCCAAATGAAATTCTAAATAGCCCTTTTGACTTAGAACTCATTTTGGGATTTTCCAAAGGGTCTCCTGAAAATGACAAAAGATTTGTTTCCTCTCCTTATAAAAAGAGATGTTAAACCAATTAGGTTTACTGGATATATTGAGTCTGGGAAGTGCTGTCAAATAAGGATATTAAACCTTCATTGTGATGTATTTGTATAGGTAGATGATATAACTGTTCCAGAAATTGTGTGAAATTCCCGGAAATCTAATGTTGTCAATCACAATTCTAGTTACTTTCTGAAAATATGTCACAGAAATACCCCAATTTCCTCATCAGTTGCATTGTAATGAATGCTCACCAGCTCTTCAACCATTTTTGACGCCTTTTGTCATTTACAAAGTTATTGTTTTACTCTGTTGCCTTTGCAAAAATTCCTGAAAAAGTATTTCAGTCTTCAAGGAGAGTCATGGAAAAGACTTTGACAAATACAAGTTTCTGATAACTTTATGATCATAAAACTGAAATGCGTAAGAACTTCCATAGCCAATGGAAAAACTGGATTCAAATAAAACAAGTATTAATTACATGGGACCAAATGTGCTGAGGAGGATGATTACTTTTTTTTTAATGTCTTTTTGTTTGAAACTTTGAAACATTCCTTAATGTTTTGTTTTTCCAGATTTAAGGAAATCTTCTTCCTTAAACCATGTTGTGAAGCAATTTGGTAAAGCATATTTTTGTAAACAAAGATAAAACATCTGTGTTTTTCTCCTTATCTGATTCCTCCATAATTCAAAAATGCTTGAGTAGTCTAACACAACAAAGTAGTTATTTACTTAAGTTCAAATAGAATCAGTTCTCCTTGTACAGAATACAACTAGCAGCACTTTTTTTACCAACAATTTGACTGTTATGTCATATTTGAGAGAGACATGCACAGACTCAGATGTGGCCAAAGCTTAGGTGGTCAATCACTATTCTTGTTGAACTTACATAAATAACCAGGGCAGGTTTAATGCAAACAAATTCGTTTTATTGTGATTATCTTTCAAAGAAAATGGAGGTGACTGTAAAGAGAAAAATTATGTCTGTACTTTTGTAGATATTAGATCCTAGTCTTGTTAACTGTCTTTAAGGTTTTGCTACATATGCTTCTAAACTGAACCAGATCCCGAACTCTTCTAGTTTTCTTAAATATTTCTTTGATTCTCCAAACTAACATTCCCAATTTTCTCCCATCTTTCTTATTTAGAATCACTGAGAACAAAGACTGCCCTTGAATCTCCTTGGAAGGAACTATAACCCGTCTTCCTCATTGCCTAATTTCAAAGAAAATGGAGGTGACTGTAAAGAGAAAAATTATGTCTGTACTTTTGTAGATATTAGATCCTAGTCTTGTTAACTGTCTTTAAGGTTTTGCTACATATGCTTCTAAACTGAACCAGATCCCGAACTCTTCTAGTTTTCTTAAATATTTCTTTGATTCTCCAAACTAACATTCCCAATTTTCTCCCATCTTTCTTATTTAGAATCACTGAGAACAAAGACTGCCCTTGAATCTCCTTGGAAGGAACTATAACCCGTCTTCCTCATTGCCTAAATGGCAGACTTCAGGGACTTGAACTGAAGTTTCATCTCACAGAGGGCACATCTCACAGTTGAAGGCTCCACCTGGCCCTGGGACCTATGGACATTTGGCGATCTCCAAATGTAACTGACAAGGGAGACAAGTAGCTAACATCAAGGTAGACTGCTTCCCCCAAGAAGATGGGTCAGAAACTTCATACTTTTTGGCTAAACTTTTTTCCCTTCCCTTTCTCTTCGGTACTGTGGTACTGACCTAGAAAGATAACGTCATCACGCACATCTCCTAGGCCACTGACAAGGGGGGTCTGAAATCTACCTTTCAGACTGGTACATTTGTCATCAAAAAGTCTGAACTGTGCATTAACAGGACCACTTAGTGGGAGTGGTTTGTGCCCTGATGGGAATTACCTTTGTCTGTGCTGGTTATCATTCATTCTCCTTGGGCTTATGAATGCCTAGATGGCTAGTACATAACCAAGCAAGGCCTCTTCGGTTATCTAACTGTGTCCATAAATTTTCACAAGCAAACTGAGACACCCTACTGGTCAACTTTCCTGAATTTGCATCACTGAATTAGAAAGAACCTACCAGGAAGCTTTCACGATTCAGGATTTATTTATTTATTTATTTATTTTTTGGCAGTTTCCTACTTGCTAAGTCAGGACTAAATGTCCATGAACTCTGATCAGGAACCTCTCCTTAACTCTTAAAGATACTGCAAAATGTGCTGCTAAAGCAATAGCTGTCCAGTGAAATCCCTAGGCACTCCAGCCAAACTTGATCTTGAAAACAGGACAGCCCTTGATTATCTTTTAGCTGAGCTAGGAGGTGTCTATGCTGCAACCAGCATTCCCTGATACTCTTGGATTAACACTTGTGAGGAAGCTGAAACTCAGTTCAACTTGGCTTGAGAAGGTGACTCCTGCAGTGAGTTCTTTCTTTGACTTATTTGATTTAGATTGGGTTGAGTCTTGGGAACCACATCTGTGAAGTACACTCCAAACACTGGGAATTAACCTACTTAATAATAGGCATAGTCGTCTTCCTGACTAGTCATCTCCCTGACTGCTGGGAAAGACTGAGGCAGGAGAAGAGGGCAACAGAGGATGTGATGGTTGGATGGCATCACCAACTAAACGCACATGAGCTTGAGCAGGGAGATGGTGAAGGACAGGGAAGCCTGGTGTGTTGCAGTCCATAGTGTTGCAAAAAGTTCTGACTGAGTCACTGAACAACAACAAATAGTCACCTCCCTGGCAGGCTGTATTCTCGCAAAAGCTTTAAATGCATCTTCATAGCTGCTAACCACCAAGAAAATGATCTCTTTATGACTTCAATGCTGGAAAAGGGATGAAGAAAATGATCTACTAAAGAAGTGTGACCCTAAAAGTCACGACCTATGAATTCCAGAGAGATTTTCAGCCAAATAAAAGAAAACCCAAACACCATTGTTAGGGGAAGCACACTGATTGAAACCGCCCACCCAGGCCAGGCACCATAGTAACCATTTGCATGTGTTGTTTTCTGACAGGAGATCCTGATAAGGAATATGGAGCTAATAAGCCATCGCCACCAACTGGAAGAGTTCCGCAAAGGTCAAAAGAGTGTCCGTCCACTTCCTAGAATCCCTCTCGCTAGCATCCATCTCGGCTGAGCGATGCATGCACCACCAGGAAAGACTCTGAATTAGAATGATTGGCCAAAGACAACCCAAAAACTAATCCCATCACCACAAAACCTGAGACTGCAAGCCACGTGGCAGAGCAGTTCTTCTGGATTCCCTTACCCTACTGCTCTCCACCCAGGTGCCCTTTCCCAATAAAATCTCTTGCTTTGTCACACATGTCTCCTCGGACAATTCATTTCAGAGTGTTAGACAAGAGCCCAGTTTCGTGCCCTGGAAGGGGTCCCCCTTCCTGCAACACCATGACCTGTGAATATCATACAGAGGATCAGTAAAAGTTGTGAGAACTACAGAGAAGTAGCTGAGAAGGGCGCTAATGCCTTAATTTTTTTATGACATCTCTCAGTTAAGCTGACAGTCTGATCAATAGGAGCAAATTTTTAAAAAATAGCCAACAGGCCCCCTATGGAGTCATTTAATGCTAAGCTCAGGTCACCAAACCATGACAATACCTAAACTAACTGCAGTTTCCACCTCTCCCAGGAATATAATCTTAACTGGTCAGTCTGGAATTTCATGGTCAACACCAGTGAGGTAATCTGCCTGATAGACCCTTTCTGCCGCCCAAAGAAGAAATAATCTACTATTTTCTTGTCCTGTCCTCTTCTGCCTATAACAGCCTTCCATTCTGAATAGCTCTTTGGAGTTTCTTTTTATCTGCTAGATAGGATGCTGCCCAATTTCTGAGTCATTAAATAAATGGAGTCATTTAATGCTAAGCTCAGGTCACCAAACCATGACAATACCTAAACTAACTGCAGTTTCCACCTCTCCCAGGAATATAATCTTAACTGGTCAGTCTGGAATTTCATGGTCAACACCAGTGAGGTAATCTGCCTGATAGACCCTTTCTGCCGCCCAAAGAAGAAATAATCTACTATTTTCTTGTCCTGTCCTCTTCTGCCTATAACAGCCTTCCATTCTGAATAGCTCTTTGGAGTTTCTTTTTATCTGCTAGATAGGATGCTGCCCAATTTCTGAGTCATTAAATAAAGTCATTAAATGTCTTTAAAATGTACCCAGTTGGATTTTACTTTTTAATGGATTAGATTTCCATCTCTAAAGAAAGTGAGAAAATCCCACAAAGAATGATTTATATGTGTGTGTGTAAACCATCAATAGTTACTAGTAAAGTATGAATAAAAAATTAGCTATTTCATTGAAACACAATTAAGAACTCTATTCTTCTCAGAAGTAAGAAGAGCTAATAAGGCCAATGATTAAACTCTTGACATCCCATGTAGGAAGAACTGTGAACAAAGGTGGAGAAGAGGCATGACAGTGGTCTGAGGTTTTAGGCAGCTAGAGACAGACAAGCTAACATCTGATCAAAACTGAGATGGAAAACACATAATTCCCTCTAATAACAGTAGCAACTATTATTATAGCCAATACTGTGTTAAAATCTTTATCTGAATGACTTTGAGGATTTCCAGAAGCACTTCATGAGGTGAATACTATTATTTCCAGTTTTGAACGACAAACTTGAGGCTCAGAGAGGTTCAGTGCTCAAAGTCACACACACACACACGGTAAGTTGTGAAGCAACTCTCATCTGGTGAAACCTCCATCCCTCTCCCCTGCCCTGTGGCACCCACGAAGAGCTTAGCAGAAACAGTAATAGCACAAAATGTCTCAGGTAGCATCTTGAGTTCCTCCTTGCATATGTCGAGATTCCACTAAAAGATTAAATTGAGGAGGCAATCACAAAACAGCCATGTGTATGAAAGGGTCTCATATCCTCAAAACTGGGTTCACATGCATCCCTATTCTTACCTGTTCAAGGAATCCAAAGAACACACAGACTCTATAGTCATTTAATCTATAGGCACATTTCATTTACTTCACATTTTCCCTGAAGCCAACAGTCCATGGCACTGTGCTCCCAAGACCACCTCCGCCCTTAGCTAAGAGACTGATGACTGCCCATTGCCCTACTCTAGCTTATGTGAAATGTGAATGAAGAGTGTGTCTTCCTACTGGACAGGACGACTCTGCTACTGATGCCAACAGAGGGCCAGAGCCTCTGAAATGGCAGAAGCTTCAGCTATCAACTCCCAATGACATTTTTACAGTTTTTAACTGGAGGATAATTGCTTTACAACATTGTGTTGGTTTCTGCCATACATCAACATGAATCAGCCATAGGTTTACATATGTCTGCCTCCTCTTGAACCTCCCTCTCACCTCCCACCCCATCTCACCCCTCTAGGTTGCCCAATGACAGACATTTAACTGCTTAAGGAGCTCTAGGGAAAAATATCTCCCTAGGAGTCACAATGAACATTTCCACTCCAGAGGCTCTGAAAAGTCTAGCAGTTAAAAATTGGTTCCAAATTGGTGGTAGCCACAAACATTTTGGGGGTTCTGAAACAGAGCTTCATTCCTTCCTTCTTACCATCTCCAATGTCACTCCCTAGGTCAGGTCAGCTTCATCTCTCACCCAAGTCCACGGTCATGGTCTCCAAATCTGACCTCTTCATGCTATTCCTGCTAACTTTCCATCCTTTCTCCTCTCAACAGACAGTGATCTCCTTAAAATATGAATGGCATATTTCCTTCTCTGCTTAGAATCCTTGTTGGTGTTTCCTGTGTTAAGGTAAAATTCGACCTTCCTCCATGGTCTCTAAGCTCGACAGCATCTGATGATGAGACCAGCCCCTCTGACATCAGCTTTCATCATTCTCTTCCTCAGTACCTTCCAGCCCCAGTGGCTTCTTCCCAGCTCCCAAATGAGGGAAGCCTTTCCTTTTTCTGGATATCTGCTCTTGCTTCAGCCTGAAATACTGTTTCTGAGACTTTATATGCCTCTCCCTCCCCATCCTTCAGGTCTCATTTTAGCTATCTTCTCTTTACACAAAGCTTTGGTAGCCACCTGGGAACCCGTCAAAAACACAAGCTCCCGTGCCCTGCTCCAGACCTGCTGAATCAGAAATTCGGATGGAAAGTAGAGGCAGCTATCTGTGTATTAACAAAGCTCCAGGGGATGCTGATACAGGCTAAAGTGTGCACTATTCTATGACAGTATCCTGTTTATTTCCTGTGTGTTTATCACAAACTTTAATTATTTCTTCTTTGTTTATTTAACCTGTTTTGTCTAACTCCCTCACTAGACTCACTGTGTGCATAGGAGAGTTGAAGTCCAGGACCATAATGGAGGTTAATTACTATTTCCTGACATGGAACACACCTTGCGTAATATTGCTTTAAATAGGATCTGGATTAGTTTATGGATAAACTTCAAGTGCCATGAGCCACATACCATCAATTTTTCTCTTTTCTCTCCATTCAATTATTTAATATTCCTTGACATCTCTTATAGGTCAGGCACTATTTCAGATAATATAAACACAAACATGAGCAAGTTCTTGTTCTGAAATAAATTACAGGTAAGTGAGATTGAAAAATAGGTACATACATGACTTTCATTCTGGCAGGTATTATAATAAAACCTAGTAAAACTCATCAAAATCATTAGAAATATATATGTACTTGTCTTCTGACTTAGTTTTACCAGTTGTAAAAGTTAACTATGAAAATAATCAAGTATGTATACACAGATTTATCAAAAGGACATTTACCATAGCATTATGAATTATAGTAAAAAAAAAAAGTGCCATGAGCCACATACCATCAATTTTTCTCTTTTCTCTCCATTCAATTATTTAATATTCCTTGACATCTCTTATAGGTCAGGCACTATTTCAGATAATATAAACACAAACATGAGCAAGTTCTTGTTCTGAAATAAATTACAGGTAAGTGAGATTGAAAAATAGGTACATACATGACTTTCATTCTGGCAGGTATTATAATAAAACCTAGTAAAACTCATCAAAATCATTAGAAATATATATGTACTTGTCTTCTGACTTAGTTTTACCAGTTGTAAAAGTTAACTATGAAAATAATCAAGTATGTATACACAGATTTATCAAAAGGACATTTACCATAGCATTATGAATTATAGTAAAAAAAAAATCAGAAGCAATTTAGATGTATAAGTATGGAGAATAATTTTTTAATTATCCTAAGCATCAGGTAAAATACTGAAAAACTTACTATAATTCATGACATATGAAACTGTTCACAATATATTGTTAAGTAGTTGTATTACACTGTTAATGATATATAAACAGAGTTTTATACAGTATGTTGTTGTTGCTTTTTAGTCACTAAGTCATATCTGACTCTTTGCAACCCATGAACTGAAGCCTGCTAGGCTCCTCTGTCCATGGAAATCTCCAGGCAAGAATACTGGAGTGGGTTGCCATTTTCTTCTCCAGGGGGTCTTCCGAACCCAGGGATCGAACCCGTGTCTCCTGTATTGGCAAGTGGATTTCTTTACCACTGAGCCAAAGAAAGCCCTAATATAGTATGTACACTATATATTTATATCTGTATACAAATACGTTGAAATATATATATTTGTACAGAAATATATTTAATATATTGAACATAGAAACAAATATATTGGAAAGATGCATACCAAAAAATTAATAGAACTTCCTAGGTGGTATGATAACAGGCAATTTAATTTTCCTCCTTCTGTGTTTCTTTATATTGCCAAATTTCCTACAGTGTACCATTACAGAAAAAAATGCCAAGGGCCATGGGCCAGAGTAGAAGGAGCAAGTAAACCTACTGCGTGGACCGGAGGGTATAGACACAGCGGAGGTGTCATCTGAGCGGTGACCTGAGAATGCAGGGGGCTGGTGTCAGGAAGCGGCGACAGCACAGGTGGGACTCAGGAGAGCAGAATGTATTTGGGGGGCAGGAACTAGCTCAGGGAGGCAGGAGCAGTCGTACAGGGGACTCGCAGCTCTCCACCAACGTCAGCCTATAGGGAGTGATTTGTTTGTTTCCCTCCACACAAGAAGGCAAAGCCCCATATGGATGGAGACATTCTCTATTAATCAAAATCAGAGTCTACTTACACATGGTGGGCCAGCCAAGCTCCACAGGGCTCTCTGCATTGTGAAAACCACAGACAGTTTCCCTTTGTGGAAACGATAATACAAATAAATAGAAATCATACTGAGGTTTCACTTCAGCTGAATTATTCTGAGATAGCATCAGAAGGAGGAGGACATTCAAAAATATTCTATCTTAGACCTCAAGCTCCCAGTGCCAGAATTCTAGAGACAGGCCTAATCCCATGGTCTGGCCATCGTCAATAGCCAAGATGACTGAAAAAGCAGGAAAACACCTCTTTGATGTTCATTCATCACTCAGCACCAATACAGAAATTTCAAAGGCCGTGATAAGTGGCTTGACAACCTGGAGACAGATGATAAGGTCTCAGCTTCTGATCACTAAACCCAATAAATTCATTGTGAACAGGTGCTACTAATTTTTTTTAAAGACTTATCTTGTGCTGTCAATAATTGTCAGGTCAATTACATGAGAACCTGTTGACCTGAAGCATACTTGGATTTAGCTAAAATTAAGTCAAATATAAATCTGGGGAAAGGTCTATGTGGTTTAAATAGAAGGGACTGCCCTGTAGATGATTTATAGCAGAGGTTACAAACTTAAATATCAACAGAGTAGTGGCAAATGATCAGTTTTCTATCAAATCAGTTCTTCTCTGTTGTCATTTGATAGAAGAGAAAGAAATCTAGGGATCAACCTAAAGGAGGTCAGAATGTGTACATCCTTTAAATCAGAACCCCCCTTCAAAAATGCTATGCACTTGTACCTGTACATGACAAATGACGAAGAGTCATTGAGAGTCATTCATTGTAGCTGTGCTTATAGTAGAAAGTTAGAAACAACTAGAAATATACCTGTAGGATAGGTGTTAAATTCTGGAATATCCATACTATAAAATATAATGCAATCTTTAAAAAGGATTAAGATGGCTCTAAATGTACTAACAAGGAAAGAACTCTAAGACCTATTGCTGAACACAAAATGCAAGTTGCAGGATAATTCAGTCCCTAATCCAGCAAACATTTATTAATGGTTTATATGTTTGGGCTTCTCTGGTGGCTCAGAAGATGAAGAATCTGCCGCAACATGGGAGACCCAGGTTCAATCCCTGGGTTAGGAAGATCCCCTGGAGAAGGGAAATGGCAACCCACTCCAGTACTCTTGCCTGGGGAATCCCATGGACCTAGGAGACTGGAAGGTTATATAGTCCATGGAGTCACAAAGAGTCAGACACGACTAAGTGACTAACACTTTCACTATATGTCAAGCTCTGTTCTAGACACTAGATAAACTAATGAACAACACAGACAAAAACTCTTATGGAACTTAAATGCACACAGAATGTATATTTTAAAATCCTAAAACTATACATTAATTAGTAATACATATATTTATCATTTCTCAATACAGAAAAAAAGATCCATAATGATACCCACAAAATTGCTCACGGCAGTGACCTCTGGTCAGGGGAGTGGAGGCTGAAGGTAGGAATAGTAACTGTTTGGTCTACATCCTTCTATATTGTTGTTTTCATTATTATAGGAATGCATTTACGCATTTGAATTCCTTTCAATGGAATGCTTTTCAATAATGGAGCCAAAAAACTACCTTGCAAAGTCCTCCTTGGAATCCCTCAAGGCCTTTATATAGAAGAACGATACAATCTTCTTCATTCTTCAACTGGCACCTTTACTTACTTTATTTATTCATACCCACATGTGAGATTTCTTTTGATGAAAGATGTCTGTGGCAACAAAGCTTAAGTACAGCCACCCTTGCTCATTTATCAGAAAATTAAAATACACAAAGGAGTAAGGATGAAACCTCATTTGGGCCCAATACTAAACTGATCCCATATCATTTAAAAGTTTGACTGTCTAATTCTTTTATTGTGAAGGCTCCTCTGCCTGTAAAGGACATGAGGTTTTCAGATGTCAAATAGTACTCAGTAAACATCACAAATGAGTTCAGATGTGAAAAGCACATTTTCAAACAGAAGAGTTTTTGTTTTATTTTAAAATTGTATTAGCACCTAAAAGACCCCTGTCATAGTGAAGATAAAGTTAATCTAGTAATGCATTTACCATAGCAAACCTCCAGGACGAAACACATTACTTCCCTCTGATGGAATTTTAAATCAGCATAAGGGATTACACAATGTTATCCAGCTGATGGAGAGTGACTTGGAAAATGCAATGGGTTATGGGAAGTGACCCTCATGGGTCCTATCATTTGTGTTCCAGGAACTCTTTTTGGATCTTCCATGATTCATATATCTGATATAGTTCTGGGAAGGTGGTATCTTTTCTCTCTGAACTCCTCATTTCATCTTTTCAAAAAAGTCTGCACAAAGCAGAACCAGTCTTCATGCTCTTCTTTCAGACTGTGGTTTACACGATCCAGCATTGAATTAAATCAGTGGAAAGGGTCTCCACTTCTGCACTTCCTTGTTCAGTGTCTGGTTGACCAGGGAAACGAGTACATTCTCCTTTATATTAGCATACCCACCAAAATCACAAACTATGGCCTACCTACTAAAATAAATGTTGTCTGAAAGAATACAGAGTAAGTGGACTGAATGACATACAGAACCCGAAGGTAATCAAAGTCTATGCCTTCTTTCTTTTATATCCTTTCAGCTTGCTCTACATTTGGGTGGTCTCTAAGTTTTGTACTGTATATAAAAAATACAGCAACTGAACAGCTACATTAGTGAAAACTGTCTCTCCAGTGATCCAGCTTTGCCTGAAATATCTTAACCACAGAGGCCATTTTTATTTGCTGTTGAGCTTTTGTTTTAATGTGAGTTATCCAGATTATCTGTTTCTCTAGCACTTAGTGACAGGTGACCCTCAAAGATCATCTCTTCTTACAAATACTTCATTCTTCTACATTCCCCTTTCCCCCCACCCAGGACATCTGTGCTAATGAGTAATGTCAGCCACAAAAAGAAAAAATATCTTAGTACTTACAGGCAAAACATGAGAGAAAATTTGTAGGCTTGGTGAATTTTATAGACTCCTAAGTATTGAACTAATCCAGGCAAGATGAAATTTCTCGTTTTTTCATTCTCTGAGATCTTTGATATTCTAATTTGGTGAATGACTGAACTACACTGTGTCTTATTTCCCTAAAAACATAGAGAATAGGATGGTAATAGCTATCCCATGGATTTTTATGAGTTCAGTAAGATGATGCCTGTGGACTGTCTCACACATGGTGCCTGGCGCATGGAGCGCAGGGGCCTTCCCAGATGGCTCAATGGTGAAGAGGCCACCTGCCCAGCAGGAGACAAAGGTTTGATTCCTGGGTCAGGAAGATCCCCTGCGGAAGGAAATGGCAACCCATTCTAATACTCTTGCCTGGGAAATCCTGTGGACAGAAGAGCCTGCTGGGCTATAGTTCATGGGGTGGCAAAGAGTCGGACAGGACTTAGTGACTAAACAACAACAGCTATTATCGGTGCTATTAATATCACTCCCACTAGTACATTTTAAATTTATCTTAAACTGAGTAAAAGAAATACAGAGTCAGATCCAGGACGAAGCAGCAAAAGCTTCTTGGATCCAGTTTTCAGTAAAAATCAGAAGAAAACACCCTAATGATGGCAAATATATATATTAAAAAAATGAGTACATTAGCATTACTACCAATCTTACAGAAATACAAAAAATTATAAGAGACTGCTATGAACAACTGTACATCAAAAGCTGGATAACCCAGATGAACTGGACAAATTCCTAGATAATACACAAATTACCGAAACTGACTCAAGAAGAAAGAAAATATGAATAGACAACATACAAAGAGACTGAACTAGTAATGAAATGAAGAAACCCAAGGGCTAGATGTAATCATCATGAATTCTACCAAACATTTAAAGAAGAATTAATACCAATCCTCTCAAAGCCTTTCAAAAACACTGAAGAGGAGGGCACGCTTCCTTACTTATTTTATGAGGCCAGCATTACTATGGTAACCAAAGTCAGACAAAGATATTACAAGAAAACTATAGACCAATAGTTCTTATGAATATTGATGCAAAAATCTTCAACAATATAGTAGGGAAATAATTCAGCAGTCTATTACATGATTAAACACCCTGACCAAGCAGGGTTTATTCTAGGATTTCAAGAGTGGTTCAGGGCTGAAAATCAATCAATACACTACACATCAAATTAATAAAATGAAGGAAAAAACACACCATCATCTCAGCATTTGACAAAATCCAACACCTTTTCATGATTAAAAAAAAAAGACAATAAATTAGGAATGCTGCTGCTGCTAAGTCGCTTCAGTTGTGTCCAACTCTATGTGATCCCATAGACAGCAGCCCACCAGGCTCCTCTGTCCCTGGGATTCTCCAGGCAAGAATACTGGAGTGGGTTGCCATTTCTTTCTCCAAAATTAGGAATAGAAATTATAAAACTTTCTGAACTCAATCAAGGTCATTTATGAAAAACCCTTAACTAACTATCATACTCCTGCAGGACTGAAGGCAGGAGGAGAAGGGGATGACAGAGGATGAGATGGTTGGATGGCATCACCAACTCAATGGACATGACTTTGAGCAAGCTCTGGAAGATGGTGAAGGACAGGGAAGCCTTATGCTGCAGCCGATGGGGTCACAAAGAGTAGGAGATGACTGAGTGACTGAACAACAACAAATATCATACTGGTGAAAGACTAAAAGCTTCTCCCCTAAGATCAGAAATAAGACAAAGATATCTGCTTCATCATTTTATTTGACATGGCATTGAAAGTTATAACTAGAACAATTAGGTTTAAAAAAAAAAACTATTCAATTTGGAATGTAAATTGGAAGTAAAACTATCTCCATTTGTGGGTGACTTGATCTTAAAAAACCCTAAGGAATTCAGGGAAAAATCTGTTATAGCTAATAAATAAATTCAGCAAAGTTGCAATATACAAAAATCAATACACAAAAATCAGGTTTTCCCCCTCTATAGAGCAATAAGCAATCCAAAAAGGAAATTCAGAAAATAATTCTATTGATAGCATAAAAAGGATAAAACATTTAGAAATAGATTTAATCAAGGAGATATAAGACTGTACACTTAAAATTAAATATTGCTGAAAGAAATTAAAGACCAAAAATCAATGGGAAGATAGTCAATGTTTGATAGTCAACACAATACTGTTAAGATGTAAAACTACCAAATGTGGTATACATAACTCAAATTCATATACAAATTCAGTGCAATTGCTATGAAAACTCTACTGGTGGCATTTTTGGGTAGAAATTTAAAAATTGATTCAAAGATTCACATGGACTGTTCAAGTTTTATGCAAACCCCACAGCTTATATCACACTCGATGATGAAAGTTTGAAAGCTTTTCCTCTATGACTAGGAACAAGACAAGAATGCCCATTCACTACTTCTATTCAACATAGTTCTAGCTAGAGGAATTGGGAAAGAAAAAGAAAATACATCCAGATCAGAAAACAAGGAGGCAAACTATCCACAGATGATATGATCTTCTACCTAAAGAAACCTAACAAACTATTATAGCTAAAAAACAAATTTAGCAAAGTTGCAAGATGTAAAATCAACACACAAAAATCAACTATATTTCTATATACCAGCAGTGAACAATCCAAAAGAGAAATTAAGAAAATAATCCCTTTTATAATAGTATTAAAAAAAACATACTTAGGAAAAGACCTAATCAAGGAGGTGGAAGAGTAGTACTCAAAAATTATACAACACTGATGAAAGAAATTAAAGAAGACAGAAATGAGTAGAAAGACATTTTACATTCATGGACTGGCAGACAGTATTATTAAAACCTCCACAGAACCCAAAGAGATCTACAGAGTCAATGCTGTCCTCATCAAAATTCCAGTGGCATTTTTAAATAAACAGAAAAAACAACCCCCATATTTATATGGAATCACAAAAGACCCAGCATAGCCAAAGCTCTCTTAAGAAAGAATAACAAAGTTGGAAGCATCACAATTCCAAAATATTATACAAAGCTATAGTACACAGTGTGATACTGGCACAGGGACAGACACGTAGACAAATGGAACAGAATAGACAGCCCAGAGCCAAACCCACACACACACACAAAGACGCCAAGAATATACAATGGAGTAGACAGCCTCTTCAACAGTGGCATTGGGGAAACTATAAATCCACATAAATATACGACTTGGCAATTCCACCCTAGGTGTGTGTATTCAAAGGAATTGAAAGCAGGAACTCAGCTACTTGTACACCAATGTTCACATAGGATTAATCACAGTAGCCAAGAGGTAGAAACAGCCTGAGCTTCCCAGGAGGCTCAGTAGTAGCGAACCTGCCTGCCAGTGCCCAACCGTGTCGATCCCTGGGTCAGGAAGATTCCCTGGAGAAGGAATATGAGGGCTCCAACTTTTGAGGGCTGAGGCTATTCACAAAACATTGGAGGATCACTCAGCAGGGCAATCCTAGGAGGAATCACACAAACGGCAGAATGCTGGACAAGATAAGGGTCCAAACTGCCTGCCACTTTTAAGAGTCTAAGCTACATACATGAAGTGGAATATTGCTCAGCCATGAAAAGGAATGAAACTGGGTCATCTGTAGAGATGTGGATGGACCGAGATACTGTCATACAGAGTGAAGTCAGTCAGAAAGAGAAAAATAAACATTGTGTATTAACGCATGCAGGTGGAGTCTAGAAAAATGGTATAGGTGATTTTATTTGCAAGAGGTAGACAATAAATATATGGATACCAAGGGGGACAGTGAGGGGTGGGGTGGGAGGAATTGGGAGCTTGGGATTGCCACAAAGACACTATCGGTACCATATAAAATAGATAACTAATTAAGACATACAGAATAGCACAGGGAACTCAACTTAAAGCACTGTGCTGCTGAATGGGAAGGAAGTCCAAAAGAGGGGATATTTGCATGGCTGATTCATTCTGCGGGCGCTAAAACTAACACAATGTTATAAAGCAATGAAACTCCAATAAAAATTAAGTTAAAAAGAGTAAGTTCCTATAAGAATTGTATACAACTGGCACATTTCTTTCTTCCTTAAGCTGTAGCAACTCTTTGCGTTCCATCCAGCATTACTAATAACAATTTCTATCCTGGTTTAGTGATAAATTCACTGAAAATACTATTTTCTATCCATCTCCTTCCCAAAGTGTCAAAGAGCTTATCAAGGTTTTATAAAGTACATCATCTTAAAATAGTTTAAAATTCCAGAACGGATTTTAGGGGGCCAGATTTCTCGACGATATTGCAATGTAGAAAATAAAAGTTCTCCTAACCCCAACTGTCTGCACCAGTCTTCCCAGTTGGGGGATATGACATGATTAGGAAGGCCATGATAAAGACACAAATGTGATATCCACATATGATGCTAACCTCAAATATCGCAGCCTACTTGGAAGCCATTTGAGTGAAAATTGTCAAGGCTATTGTCAGCCCTGTCACTTTGTTTTCTTCCTTTTAGAGATTGTTTTATTCATTCTCGATCTTACTGATGGCATTCAGTTAACGATCTCTCAAGTTAAATTTTCCCTCCTCCTAGATCTTTTCTATCCTGAGTTTTCTATAACAAAGAGGAGTGAAGAGAGGAGGTGGGGTGAGTGTCTCAAATGTCTAAACCAGGGGCAAATGGCCCAGTCATCAAAATAGAGAGCTGGGCCACAGAAGGCCTGTTTAAGCAACAATTTGGAAAACTCTAAATCTAATCATACACATCTGTGCCTTATATTCTCGACCTGCTGTCTCGCCTGAAAAGAAGGTGCTTAAATCCCCATTAGTGGGGCAGGGCCGCCCATCTATGGAAAACCAGAGCTGGACTCCAATCTGCTGTGTGGGTCCCTGGAATAGCTGCCAGCTGATCAGAACACATGTAATGCAGGGGATCAGTGTGGGGCAGGAGGAACTCAGCTGGTTGACACAGCAAGCGCTTACCAACAGCAAGGAAAATGCCATTTGATTCGTGGGCTGAGCCAAGCCGTCTGGGAAATCACTCAAAGAAAAGTAGTTGGAAATGACATTTTGGCTCTGATTTTTCTTGTCAAGTCAGCACCATAAGCCAAAGACTGAAAAATAGCACTCCATCTAGACGGTGTCCACACAGTGACACTTGAACTTCTTCTGCTCTGGTCTTTGGAGAGTGATGTTAGCTCTGCTGGAGATAACATTGGAAACTGAATAGGCTGGCTGCTGGAAACAGGACTGCGCCTACAACTCATTTCCAGAGAAAGGATTACTCTGTGGATTCTTTATTTCCTATAGTGAGATCTGAACCCTGGGCCCGGAGGACAGTGAGGCATGTGATTGGCATTTGCAAAAACCTTGACATCCTACACTGCAGTTCACGACTGCTGTCAGACAAAGGAGCATATTAAATGACTGCCAGCCTGATGATAAGGCCAGTTATTACCGAGGTGTAGTTTCCCCAGGTCTAAAGACCCATAGTGGTGGTACTGAAGCATGCCGGGGAGAAGATAAAATTTAATTAATAATTTCCTTCGAGGCCAACAGTCTATTACAACTATGTTCCTTGCTGTTTTCTGCAATGACCTTACAGCTCATAAACATCACAGGCACACGCTTGGTCATAGCCTCATCCTCGGCTTCAATTTACAGTGCAGGCTGTCCTGTATAACTGGCTAGGCTGAAATGAAGAGTTTTGGTTGCCGCTGCTGGAAAGCCATAGGCTCTGCCTAAGGCAGATGTGTGCCTCCCTCCCTCTGCTCAGTCCAAAGTCTTGAAAGGACAGCATCATCTCCTACATTTATAGCACACATTCTGGACAAAGCTGAGAATGATGGTGAAGTGTGCTGCTGAGTTCCAGGGAACATATTTTAGTTTCTATTTTAATTGGAAAGACTGGACACGAAATTAAGTGGCTTTCTTGTGTTCCATAGACTGGCTCAATCCAATTGTTTTGGAAACATAATCGCCAAGAATGATATAATAGGGAGGTAGATTTTTTTTCTCCTACTGTAAAACACTTGTTCCTTTAATACAGAGCTACCATTTATTTTGAACCTATTATGTGCAGAACACTTGGTAGAGCTGTGGGGGAAACAAACAAAAGTCTTAATTATCTCTGGGATCAGTGCCTAGCATAGAATCTGGGAAAGAGAACATGTTTAAAAAAGTATCTAAAGCATGAATAAATCAATGATTTGATTGTGGGATATTGAAAATTATTGAAAACATGCACACAATTTATACAGTCAGAAAAATAAAAATTAAAAATGAGACTGCTTCTAAAATGAGAACCAGTGTGTGCTGACTGCCTACTTCTAGACCCTAGGGTGCTCGGGATGCAATGCTGCAGTGGTTCAGACTGTCCTATAGCAAAAGTGACTCCCCCAACTTTCCAGAAAAAGACCCAAATGCTAAGTATAACATTTTCTAACTTTATCTTTCTGAATATTCATTGGAAGGACTGATGCTGAAGTTGAAGCTCCAATACTTTGGCCACCTGATGCGAAGAACTGACTCATTGGAAAAGACCCTGATACTGGGAAAGATTGAAGGCAGGAGAAGAAGGGGCAACAGAGGATGAGATGGTTGGATAGCATCACCGACTTGGACATGAGTTTCAGGAAGCTCTAGGAGTTGGTGATGGACAGGGAAGCCTGGCGTGCTGTAGTCCACGGGGTTGCAAAAAGTCAGACACGACTGAGTGACTGAACTGAACTTTATCTTTGGCAAATTCCTCTTCCCACTCTAGGCTACAGCCAAATGAGATTGTTCCTTTTCCCTCCAAACACCCCATGCTTTGCTCTAGTGCCTGGCCAGACACAGAATCTCAAATGCCTGTTGCAGGCATGAAATAAAAAGATAATTAATCACTGTGCCTTTTGCTGCTAGCATTGTCTCTGGTTAGACATTCTTACCCAGGTGCTGATCCAGGAAAACTCTGTTCTCTGAGTCTACATCAAATATTATCCAGAACACAGTAGTGCATTGTTGTTGTCCATTTCATTCATTCATCCATTCACTCAATCATGTGTATCTTATCTCATTTAAAATGGTTAAGACAACATGCATGCTGATTGAGTCACATGGAAGAATAGGAATATCTATGGCTTCATAAGGCTAGAGTCTTTGGTGCCAAGTCACCTTCCTTCCAATTCTCATCCACATCCCAGTTGCTGCTGATGAAAACTGTTAATACTACTGATGGAACACTTACTATTGGCTCTGGACCATGCTAAGCTCTTTATATAGAATTACTTCCTCAAACATGCAGCAGCAGCATCATGTTTATATATTATTATCCCCATGTTCAAGTGAGGAAATGAAAACAGACACATTAAGCAAACTCATCCTCAAGCTGCACAGCTAATAATGGTAGTGTCAGTATGCCAACCCAGGTCTAAGTCTAAAACTTTGCTCTTAGCCACTATAGTATTCTCTCTCTCTTTACATTCTTAATTTACCATGAACAGACATGAAAATACGTCTCTGAGTTACGTGCTTAAAGAAGAAAACTTGGGCATTCCAGTTGCCTGTCTAATGCCAGCTATTCGAATGTGTGCAGTCTGCATGAACACAAACATCTGGATATTTGGAAAACGGATGCGCAAGCATTTCAGATTTTATCTGTGTACCTGGCTCCACATAACCCCAAGGCAAGGCATTTTCCCTGAAAATAGAACATAAGAGGTCTGAAATGGAAAAGAAGACAAAAGTTTTAAACAAGAAGTATATAGTGCTTAATTATTACCAGTGGAAAAATAAGTTTCCCTTTCAGACGATCATAAATTTTCCTAGAGGCAGTGTTGCCCTAATGTGATACTTTATGAAAAGAGTTCATTTGAACCAGATCTAATCCAATTGAGATTCAAACAAAGTGAGAAGGAAGATGCTATGAATAAAGAGGATTTTGGACCAATCCAGATTTTTTCTCATCCACTGCCACAGAACTAGAGCTCTCTTTTGGATATTGGAAATCTTGACACTGATGGTTCAAATTGAAAGAAAGATGCCATTCTGAACCCCTTTCCATTTAGACGGCCTCAGTTTCAGTATTAATCTAGGATGCTCAGGATGCAGAAGTTTCCCCACCTCTGTGTTATACCCATGATCCCTCTCCAGCTTACAAAGTCAGAGACAAGAGAGATGCGCACAGTAATCAATACTTCAGTCTATTCATCAATGACTGCCCGACTCCTGATTCTTAACAGATTTTCTGCTTTCTCTTGATTTTCACTCATTGTATAAAACACATTGTATCAATAATAAAAGGCATGAGATCCTCTAACATGAGAATAGTTGTTTTCTTTCTTGCCCTTTTTTTTTTTTTTTTGAGTTGGCTCATAGTTTTCCAATCTGTGCTTCAGATATGGTGACCACCTTGGTTTCTGAACACACCTTGGTTATTTCACTACATCAAGTGCTTGATTTAAGGAGAGATGGGTGTGTGTGTGTGATGGTGAGGGAAAGAGTTGGGAGGGAGAGGGGAAAGGCAGGGGGAGAAGAAAGAAAGAGATCAAGAGAGACAAAGAAGGGTTAAGTGTGAATAGAAACATGGATACAGGATGATTTATCAATGCAGAAAATATTTCTCAAAACTGCTGTCATATATTCTGACTCAAAGTGACCTTTTAGGAAGTTTCCCCCAAATACACATTTATGAAGGTATAGTAAATATTATTAAGATACTGAGAAACTGGAAACGGCCAAGTGTCTATGAATAGAAGCTAGATTAAATAAACCAAGGTACACTTATAAAGCAGATTATTATGCATAAAAAAGCCATATGATAGAAGATGATAATGACATATTTGTGATCATTTTTTATGACAGATGCAGTCATGGCCACAGTCCCATCCCCAGGTTTAATTTATGACTCAGGTTGCACTGAATAACCAACAAGGCTGAAGATTTTCAGATACTACTACTGGAAGCATCATGGGCTCTGTATAAGGAGTGTTCTACGGCATAAGCCCTCATCATTTTGTTAAAAATGTATGTGTGGACAGACTTAAAGAAGGAACTTATAGTTGTTGGGTGGGAGGAGGGTGGAGGAGGGAATAGTTGGGGAGTTTGGGATGGACATGCACACTGCTATACTGGATATGCATAACCAACAAGGACGTCCTGCACAGTGCAGGGAATTCTGCTCAAAGTTATGTGGCAGCCTGGAAGGGAAGGGAGCTGGGGGAGATGGATACGTGTGGCTGAATCCCTCTGCTGTCTGCCTGAAACGATCACAACATTGTTAATTGGCTAATATAAGATTAAAAAGTTCAAAAAGATTTCAGTTCAGTTGCTCAGTCATTTCCAACTCTTTGCGACCCATGGACTGCAGCATGCCCGGCCTCCCTGTCAACATTCAAAAAACTAAGATCATGGCATCTGGTCCCATCACTTCATGGCAAATAGATGGGGAAATAAAAAGATATATATGTGGAATAAAGGTAAAAACATCTCCACCAAAATGTTTACAGAATGTACTTCTCATTGCTTTAGGAATCCTGTGTCCCTAACCTATCATTTTCTCTTCAACTGTTGATTAAATAGCATAAATAATTAAAAAATTTTCCATTTATGCTTTCCTGCATTTCTTCCTATTTTCTACAGTCCACATAATTCTTCTAGTTAGTGAAAACCACAGTATTCTTAAAATAATTAACATCAATGGCTATAAATAGTTTTAGAAACATTCATCTAACACAAAAGAAATTTCTTGAATGTAGGTGCCTTTCTTTGCAACTGTCACCAGACACACAAGTGCAGAAAAACGAATGTGCAAGTCCCTGTAATGATTTTCTGCAAACAGGAGACAAAGCCTCTCAGGACCAAGGACGTTAATCACTAAGTGGCAACTCCATCCAAGGGCTCTGCAGTGATTTTGTCATTATTGGGTTGGTGGTAGAAGCAGCAAGAAGCTGAGTTTTTGCCTTAGTAAACCACATGGGTAGCTTACCACATCAGGAGGATATCAGGGAGAAATAGATAGGAGTGTGTATGTGCGTCTTTTTGTGTGTGCCCTTGTGTGTTTGATTCAGCAGATAATTCCTAGACCTACAGAACTTGGCCTCCAAATGAGGATGCTGTTCAGTAATGATGAAAGTTGATGCTGCTGCTGCTGCTAAGTTGCTTTAGTTGTTTCCAACTCTATGCGACCCCATAGACGAAAGCCCACCAGGCTCCCCCGTCCCTGGGATTCTCCAGGCAAGAACACTGGAGTGGGTTGCCATTTCCTTCTCCAATGTGTGAAAGTGAAAAGTGAAAGTGAAGTCGCTCAGTCATGTCCGACTCTTAGCAATCCCATGGACTGCAGCCCACCAGGCTCCTCTGCCCATGGGATTTCCCAGGCAAGAGTACTGGCGTAGGGTGCCATTGTCTCTCCAGAAAGTTGATGAAGATACCTCAAAACTTCCCAAGAGAAGAACAATAGGCTGGTTAAAAATTTAGACCTTCTTTTTTTTAATGAAAATAAGAAAATGGAATGTTCCCATCTAATTTCTCCCTAAAGTCGCATCCAACTTCCAGTTTTGTCTGTATTATGGAGCTATGTGCAAAGAAGGTTTTCTCAATGAAGGATGATATATCTATCAAACTACCTGCCTACCTCTCTGGAATTCCATATGGAATCTTAGTAACTAAAACTAAGAGTGGGACAAGTATAATCTTGATCTCCTAACAGAATGAGTTTTGATGTATCTGTATAAGAAATATAGTCACTATTGTTATGTCAAGGGTATTTCCATATCACCCTGAAAAACAGCTATGAATGAAAATTCTTCCAGATCTATTTCAATCAAGTAAGAAACATATTAGCACTAGTAACACTGGTGTACAGTTGATTCAGCATGCCACTATGAGGCTGGAGGGTTCAAGAGGGGGGGGGACATATGTATACCTAATGCCAATACATGTTGATGTCTGGCAAAAACCATCACAATACTGTAAAGTAACTATTCTCTAATAAAAAATATATTAAAAAGATCACTCTGGGAGTATGGACCATTTCCTCCACCACAATCTTATTTGTCCTATTCACATCTTAATAAGTATCATAACTTCTGGTAAAGGCAGATCAGAAAGAACATCAATTCAGAACTGGAATTCTAAATACATACAATGCGATTATATGTTGGTCTTAAATTTACTACTAAAAGTACTAGATCAGACAAATATATCAACACAATTTATTTCCCCCCAGATTTTAGTTCCTAAGAAGAATGATGGCCAGACACTAAAACATCATTTATTTTTCTATTGTGATAATTATCACCACCTCACAAAAGAAGGTTTCCATACCTTAACCTTACAGAGCGTCAGTGACTTGATGAGTTGTCTTAGACATACTAACAAGTCAGAATGATGAAGTTTCAGCACTGGACACACAGAAGTTAAAAACAAATCAGAAACAAACAAAAGTGGGTGGAGAATCAACTGTGAAAGTTTGGATTACAAACAGAGAAGTAAAGAGAACCCAGAGTGTATACAATACTATGGAGAAGAAGTTCCTCAGCAGGGCCATCTCTGAGTTGCAGGATGACTCCAGAACAGCCCCCACCCTCTGTCCCTTTCTTTCCACTCCTCTGAGGCACACGCTTCAGCAAACACTGCTTCAAACGCATTACTGTGGTTCACCCAGATTGTCAAGTTAAGTGCTCTTGGAGATAGTCAGCCAGGTACCAATCAGGAAGTTGGCCCCTTCCTGTGTACCCCATATCTGATAAGAAAGACACCCCCCTTTCCTGAAACCCCTGGCTGCTATATCACTCAGGGCACCCAGGGAGCTACTGACAACCACCGTAACCACCAGCGAGCTGCTCTGGGGGCCGGGTGACTTAAAGGGAATTGAAGGTATTTATATTGCCCTCTATGTTCTCTTAGTTTACAACTCTTTACTGTTTTACAATCTGTTTTATTCCTTGACTCATTCTCAGTATTATTCAGAGAGGGATGATTTGATTTGATGCCCTATCTCTTCACATAGCCCCTCAAACCAGCAGAGAAAAAAAATGAAGACACATTTGAGTATAATGTAACCTATCAAATTCCTTCTCCTTACAGATCAGTCTTCAGAGAAAGTGAAAAGACTCCTGAAAGCAGTAAAAGGGTGGGACCTCTACAAATCCCTTTAATTCAACCATCTCAGCAAACTTTTCTTTATGACCAAGCTAATGAGGACACATTTACTTTATGCTTCTTCAAATCCCAGTCCAATGCCTAATGCTTTAGAGGGTTTATCTTGTTCACACCTTGCAACATTATGAAGTACTTCTTCTAACAAAGCCCCCTTTTGCAGATGAAGACACTGAAGCATATTTGTCCAAGGTAAGTGGGCTCTTTAGTAGCAGATCTACGTTTGAATTTCAGGTCTGTCAAAAATCAAACAAATAAAAACAGTGCTTATGACTCCTCAGTTATTTTCCTCCCATGGCCTGTGCTGGGGGCTGCA
Organism: Aepyceros melampus; assembly: GCA_006408695.1. NCBI lineage: Eukaryota > Metazoa > Chordata > Mammalia > Artiodactyla > Bovidae > Aepyceros > Aepyceros melampus. The sequence goes on along the minus strand of SJXQ01002128.1, from coordinate 172,228 downwards.
GACTCAGATGCCTGACAGCTAATTTTTGTGAATAGAGCAGGCTGGGGAGGCACTGTGGCAGCCTGGAGTCTCAGTATGATGTGCAGGAGTGTCCCCTGCTCCACTCTGCTAGCTGTGGCCATGAAGGGTCTATGCGCTCACTGTGGCCAGGGGATCAGAGTTTTCAAGGAAAGATGGAAATATGGATATTATGAAATCATCTGACTTGGGCACTTCTCTGGTGGTCCAGTGGCTAACATTCTGAGCTCCCTTTGCAGGGGCCCAAGTTCAATCCCTGGTCAGGGAGCTAGATCCCACATGCTACAACTAAGACCTGGAGCAGCCAAATGAATAAGTAAATTAAGGTAACTTAGCATGTACAAACACACCTTTAAAAAATCATCTGATTTTTAAATGTTGGCAACTTATTTAAAATATTTAAGTGAAGTGAAGTCTCTCAGTCATGTTCAACTCTTTGCAACCCCATAGACTGCAGCCCACCAGGTTCCTCTGTCCATGGGATTCTCCAGGCAAGAATACTGGAGTGAGTTGCCATTTCCTTCTCCAGGGGATCTTCCTGACCCAGGGATCGAACTCAGATCTCCCACATTGCAGGCAGATGCTTTAACCTCTGAGCCACCAGGGAAAACAGCGGGCCAAACCTATACTCGCCAATGAATGCCATCTTTAGGCAGAGTTCAGCTTATGGGCCACTAGTTTCCAATCCCTGTATTTTCCCTTCTTAAAGTTCAAACCTTGACTGGTGTGGTAATAACATTCTGCTTCAAAAACACAAATTATCTCTGACCCAAACATCACATCTCTTTCTTCCTTGAGCCACTGTGGTCAAGCGCAGAGGGGCTAACTCTTTGCCATCTCTGCTCTAGAAGGCAACGTTAAAACTGAGCAGACTTGGTGGAAAGCTGCTTTTCCAGCTGGTGACGGGAATTTGTCTCTCTCCCCTCCAGGCTCTTGTGTCAACATCTCTAGAGTTGCCTCCAGCTTTCTCCTGCGGTTCGCTACATGCTGGCTTCCTCTGAGTCTAGCTAGATTTTGTGTCTTGGAGGAAAAAAGAAAAAAAAAATGCCTCTGAAACTTTAAAAAATACAGTTCAACTTCAGCTTTCACAGGCGATGGTAAATTCCACACATTAACCATTTTTTCTCTTTAGCTCACCCCGGTTAAAATGAATCATTGTTCTCCAAAGTAGGGAGGTGGAGTTTGGGCAGATAATTAGCATTAGGTAATTTGGAAAAGCGAAGTGTTAGTCACTCAGTTGTGTCTGACACTTGGTGGCCTTGTAGACTATAACCCACCAAGATCCTCTGTCCATGGGATTCTCCAGGCAAGAGTACTGGAGTCGGTTGCCATTTCCTTCTCCAGGGGAGCTTCCTGACTCAGGGATCAAACCTGGGTCTCCTGCACTGCAAGCAGATTCTTTACCATCTGAGCCACCAGGGTAGCTAAGCCCCCTAATTAATTCACTAATTTGTTTGTGGAGTATAGTTGCTTTACAGTGTTGTGCTAGTTTCGGGTGACAGCAAAGTGAATCGGCTATGCATGTACATATATCCACTCTTTTTTAGATTACCTTTCCATTTAGGCCACCGCAGAGCACTGAATAGAGTTCCCTGTGCTATACTGTAAGGTCTCACTAATTATCCATTAGATGCAGAGCATCAAGCCCTGTAAAATCTGTGGTAAAGGATTTTCTTGAAAGACAGTCCTTTGCTTTACGACGAGATGCCCTGCAATAACAGAAGCAGGTCTCTCTGCTCTGGGGTTTAAGCTCCCACAAACCATGGCATTCATTCATCCTCCTGAGATTCTCCCTGAGACCTTAGCATCAGGAAATCCATCTCGCTTATTGTTGTATCCTCGGCACTTGGCTAAAACATTAATGTTTGCTGAATAAATGAATAAAATGAAAGAAGGACTCAGGACCAAGATAACATCTCTGCCGTGATTTATTCATTCAAATATGTTGCCGTGAGCTCAGGTCCCCAAGGAGCCAGCTTGAGGAACAAAAGGTGGCCACCATCAGATCACTAGGAGACTTCTGTTTTGCTGTGTAGGGTGGAAGCTGAGGGCAACAGCTGATTTTCTCAGGACAAAGGAAGGGAAAAGAGAATTTCAGAGGGGATGTGAGGGCAAAGAGGAAGGAAAAAATACTTGAAACTTGGGGGCAAGTGGGTAAGTGATGGGACAGAGGAAAGAGGCAGTGGGCTGTGTGATGCAACCCTCCCCCAAATCTCTCCATAAAATTTTCAGTAAAACAGTCACTGTCATCAGTGATTTTGGAGTCAAGTAACTGTCTGTATTATAAGCATACCTAGCACACGTGGTCAATGTGGAAAACAAATATAAATACAACAAAGTCCCTTCCTTGGAGGAGCAAATAGTCTAGGGTAAAACAGCCATGAGAAACTGTCCAAAGATACAAAACACTAATGATTTATGCAAAGACATTGACTGTGTGTTTACTGTGTGTGCCAGGCATGTGCTGGGGCCTGGTGATGTGGCAGCAAAGGAGAGAGTCAACTTCTCCTGCCCACAGGAGAAAGAGGCAATAAACCTAAGGGATGGGGAAAAATCAGTAAGGAGGGCTTTAAATGAAAGCCTATTATATCATATGAAAATGATATAATGAGAGATGGGCTTCAACATCAACTATGTGGTCAGGATTGGCCTTGATGAATGAGGGGTGACAACTGAGCTGAGACCAGCAGGATGGGAAGTCACTATAAGGAGATCTGTGGATAAAGCTTTCTAAGAAGAGGGAAGAGCTGCATACAAATGGACCAAAGCAAATGAGGTACTAGGCAAGTGATGGGGAGGAGAGAATAGGAGACGATCAGAGAGGCAGGTAAGGCCCAGATTACCAGACAAAGTTACTAGGTCTGCAAGGATGATGGATGGACTTGCCGAGACTCAGAGACTTGACTGAAAGACACGAAAGTAAAATGTAATCACAACACAAGGGCCTTGGCATGCACCATCTCTGGGGGGATGTTCTCAAAACACTGGCCCTCCAGGGGGCAGGAAATAATGTAGTCTAGTTATTGCCCTTGGGGACTGCTCTGTGTATGAATGTAAAACTAGGGATTATCCAGCCCTAGATGCAAATGAAAAGGGCACAGTGGGTCACTGGTTTTCCAGAAGACTCTCCTCACTCGAGGTAGAAGTGAGAATGCCAATTACCCTCATTTCTGTGGAAAGAAACCAGGAGAGGAGAAACACCCAGAGAATTGTGCTTTGGATTGGCTTGCAAATCATAACAACCACCCCAAAATAAAGAGAACAGGGAAAAAAAAAAAAAAAGCCCCTTTACTCTTGGGACCTTAAGTGATTAGAAAGAGTTGTTATTTGGCTGATTTTCACACTCTATTAGCATATGCATAATTTAACAAGGGAGCATGCTGGGGGCTGGCACGGGTGAGGGTGGCTCTCCACACCCATGGACTAGAATCTGGGGCAGCAGCACTGGAGGGATTAATTATGCCAGCAAGGCGATGGAGATCAGCAAAGGGGGACGAGCACACAATGTGCAACAAGCACGGAGAGTCTGTTTTCACCGTGTACCTCTGCACTGCGCCATGTCCGAATACTCCCCCCAACAACTTCCTGGATCAGACAGCCACGTTTTCTTCTCCAAAGATGTGGCCAATGCCCCGAAGAATAAAGGACTAGGTTATGACTGTTCACAGCATATTGCACTTGGCACTGAAGAGAAGCAGGATGTAGAATATTGCCTTAGGGCTAAATAAAATGGACACCAGGAGAAGGGTCAGGACTTCAAATTTTAATCCTCAATTTCCTGATTAGGTCCACAAGCAGAACAGCAAAGGGAAAAATACCTTTGGAGTGAAATCGCATAGGCCTTTTTGAAAAAAAGTGGCAGGGAATTCTACAATTTTCACACCTTATCTCACATTATCACCATCGCACTTGATGTCATATAACATTAAAATTATGTCCATATCAACATATATTGGTTCATTGGTCTATTCTGAGATGATTTACAGGTCTTTCTCTGCTTCTGGCGCCTTTTCAGCATAAATTCTCCTCTCCTTTCTTAAGAAAAATTAATTTTCTTTTATCTCAGTCTAAGCTGCTGTGTGTGGTGTTTGTGTATCTTTAAGGCCCGAACTGAGCTAACTGGCATAGTCTATCCCCTTCTCGATAATGAGTGGGTTGGGCCTAAAAATATATGTATAACCCAGCTTGAACCAATGAGGGTTAGGTCCAGGCTTTTGTTGCTACACTGAGAAGATTCTAACGTATTACTTTCCCTTCCTTGATGCCAACCCCTCATAGCTCTCCAAACATGTCAAACATTTTCATACCTCTGTGCTTTTGCAGATGCTATTCCACTTCTTGAATGAATGAGGAAATCCATCAGTTCGTCCATATGTTATTTTGGCTTGAATCCCCCAAACCTTATGCTATCATATTTTACTTAATAAGCATGCACTCACTATACCATACCATTGGCTGTTTCTGTTAGGGGAAGCACACTGACTTAAACCACTCACCCTGGCCAGGCACCATAGTAACCATTTGCATCAGTTGTTTTACAACAGGAGGTCCTGCTAAGGAACACGGAACTAATAAGCCACCACCAACCGGAAGAGTTCAGGCAAGGTCAAAAGGAGATACCACATGTCCAGCCACCTCCCAGAATCCTTCTCTCTGGGATCCATCTTGGATGAACAAGGCGTGCACCACCAGAAAGTACTCTGAGTCAGAATGATTGGCTAAAGACAACCCAGAAACTAATCCCATCACCATAAAACCCGAGACTGCAAGCCTTGTGGCAGAGCTGTTCTCCTGGGTTCCCTTACCCTACTGCTCTCCACCCGGGCGCCCTTTCCCAATAAAATCTCTGCTTTGTCAGCACATGCATCTCCTTGGACAATTCATTTCTGATTGTTAGACAAGAGCTCAGTTTCGTGCCCTGGAAGGGGTCCCCCTTCCTGCAGCATTTCCACAACAACGATTCTCTCCTTCTTCTGTCAACAATCGGTTCTTTTTCCTTTCTCATGCTCATGTGGCATGAGAGTTAGACCCTATTGGGCTTATATCCATTAGGTATTCTATCTCACTAGTACAGAGAATAGACATAGGGAAGGTGGTACAGAATCCAAAGAGACCTAATGATATGTAAGGAGATGCTTCCTAAGGATTTAAGGTGATGTGAAGCCTTGCACTCTGACAGCCAATTTTCTACCACAAATGGAGAGCCTGGAACTGCTGCTGGGTCTACACAAAAAGCAGAGCGGAGAAATTAGCATTAGAAATCAGCTGAGCTCTGGATCAAGCCTTACCTGAAGCTATTTTTTTAAAAAAAACTTTTAAATTTGTGTGTGCCAAAATCTTGATTAAGCAAAATTTCAGAAGGAGTTTTTCAGCCCTTCAACCAAAAGATTTCTGACCAATAGAGTGACAAAAAATGTCCAACAGCTCGAGGGCCAATATAGAAATCTGTGAGAAGCTAAATTATATTCTAAGGCAACTCCAAATTGCTCATGTATTCATCCACTCAAGAAATATCTGAACACTTATTATATGCCAGGTACTGTTCAAGGACATTGGAGGTTATAGCAATAAACAACAATTTTTTTTAAAGCCCAGATTTTAGTGTGGGGGGAATATATAATAAACAATAACAATGATAACATGATAAAGTATATTGTATATTAGAAGATAATTATGAGAAAAAAATAGGATCATATAAGGCAGATCAGAAAAGCCAAAGGTGGAAGGGGATTTCAAATTCAAATAATTAGTCAATATAAAAAGAAAAATATATATATAAGAAAGAAGGCTGAGAACCAAAGAATAGATTCTTTCGAACTGCAGTGCTGGAGAATATTCTTGACAGTCTCCGGGACAGCAAGATCAAACCAGTCAATCCTAAAGGAAATCAATCTTGAATATTCATTGGAAGGACTGATGTTGAAGCTGAAGCGCCAATACTCTGGCCACCTGATGCAAAGAGCTGATTCACCAGAAAAGACTCTGATGCTGGGAAAGATTGAGGGCAGGAGGAGATGGGGGCAACAGAAGATGAGATGGTAGGATGGCACTGTTGACTTAATGGATGTGAGCAAACTCCAGGAGATAGTAAGGACAGGGAAGCCTGATGTGCTGCAGTCCATGGGGTCCCAAAGAGAAGGACATGACTGAGTAACTGAACAACAAGTCAATATAGGCTTCACTCCTTCCAGATGTTCAAGCTGGTTTTAGAAAAGACAGAGGAACCAGAGATCAAATTGCCAACATCTGCTGGATCATGGAAAAAGCAAGAGAGTTCCAGAAAAACATCTATTTCTGCTTTACTGACTATGACAAAGCCTTTGACTGTGTGGATCACAATAAACTGTGGAAAATTCTGAGAGAGATGGGAATACCAGACCACCTGACCTGCCTCTTGAGAGATCTGTATGCAGGTCAGGAAGCAACAGTTAGAACTGGACATGGAATGACAGACTGGTTCCAAATAGGAAGAGGAGTACATCAAGGCTGTATGTTGTCACCCTGCTTATTTAACTTATATGCAGAATACATCATGAGAAACGCTGGACTGGAAGAAACACAAGCTGGAATCAAGATTGCTGGGAGAAATATCAATCACCTCAGATATGCAGATGACACCACCCTTATAGCAGAAAGTGAAGAGGAACTAAAGAGCCTCTTGATGAAAGTGAAAGAGGAGAGTGAAAACGTTGGCTTAAAGCTCAACATTCAGAAAAAGAAGATCATGGCATCCAGTCCCATCACTTTATGGGAAATAGATGGGGAAACAGTGGAAACAGTGTCAGACTTTATTTTTTTGGACTCCAAAATCACTGCAGATGGTGACTGCAGTGATGAAATTAAAAGACGCTTACTCCTTGTTAGAAAAGTTATTACCAACCTAGATAGCATATTCAAAAGCAGAGATATTACTTTGCCGACTAAGGTCCATCTAGTCAAGGCTATGGTTTTTCCAGTAGTCATGTATGGATGTGAGAGTTGGACTGTAAAGAAGGCTGAGCACCAAAGAATTGATGCTTTTGAACTATGGTGTTGGAGAAGACTCTTGAGAGTCCCTTGGACTGCAAGGAGATCCAACCAGTCCATTCTGAAGGAGATTGGCCCTGGGATTCTTTGGAAGGAATGATGCTGAAGCTGAAGCTCCAGTACTTTCGCCGCCTCATGCAAAGAGTTGACTCATTGGAAAAGACTCTGATGCTGGGAGGGACTGGGGGCAGGAGGAGAAGGGGACGACTGAGGATGAGATGGCTGGATGGCGTCACTGACTCCATGGGCATGGGTCTGGGTGAACTCCGGGAGTTGGTGATAGACAGGGAGGCCTGGCGTGCTGCGATGCATGGGATTGCAAAGAGTCGGACACGACTGAGCAACTGAACCGAACTGAAAGGACAATACTTGAATCAAGACTTGAGGAAGTGAAGACATTGGCTGTGCAGATAGCAGGGAGAAGAGCAGTCCAGGCAGAAAAAACAGCAAGAGCTAGGGCCCTGTGGACTGGTGAATTCAAGTAGCAGCAAGAAGGCTGTGGAGCAGGGAGAAAGCAACAAGAGTGAACTCAGAGAGGAAACTGAAGTCCCACCATAAGGACCCTTTCTCAGTGAGTAAGATGGAGAATCACTGAAGATTTTTGAACAGAGGAGTGACATGACCAAACCTAAATTCTTACGAGAATCAGTCTGGCTACTGTGTAGAGAAGAGATTTGGGGCTCAGAGGAAAAGGTAGAAGCAAGGTACTGTTGCAATGATGCCTGAGAGATAGTAGCTTGGATCAGTAGGAGAGCAGGATAGCAGTAGAAGTGGTGAAAAAGAGATTTGGTTTAGAATAGATTTCACAGAGCTAATAGGATTTCCTGATGCATTACCTGTGGGATGTGAGTCAATGATGACCCCCAAGGTTTCTGGCTTGAGAAACTTAGAAGAATACAGTTACTATCAACAGAGAAAGCTGCAGGTAGAAAAAGATTGTTCAGAAAATGGTCAGCACCTCACAGTTTGAAGTCTGCGATGTTTTACTGAACATGAAAGCAGGTCTTCCTTGGAGACCTGAAGAAGCTGGATATATAAGTCTGGAGTTCAGGAGAGAGGAATGAACTAAAGACCTGAACCTGGGAGTAGTTAGCATTTAAACAGTGCTCAAGTTACAAAGTGAAATGAAATAATGAAGAGAGTAATTGTAGATGAGAAGAGAGGATTTAAGGTCTTAATTCATTAAATTAATCCACTCATTTAATACCCATGATAACCATATAAATTCAGTAATTATTACTCTCCTCATTTTATAGGAAATGAAGAAATCAAAGCTTAAAGGAGTTAAGATCACACAGCCACTTGGCCAAGAACACGTATGCTGTCAAGCTGGGACTGAAACCCAGGAAGTCCACCTCCGGAGTCTGTGCTCCTATTACTCAATATTGCCGCCTGTTCCCAAATGGAATTGTTTAATTGACTGAGAGATGCTTAGGATTAGTGATAAAAACAGTGTACAGGACCTAAGAATGGCCAACTAAGCTAAAAACTGGGCTACAAACACAGTGCCAAGACCAAAGACAGGAGCTGAAGTTATTGTATCCAAACACAGGAAAATTTGTTTGCTCAGTGGTTCCCATACTTAGTATGTATCAGCTTCACTTGGATCCTGCTAAAAGATGCAGGTTTCTAGATGACCATCCTAGATGCTGATTTAATAGACACTGAACAGAGCTTGGGAATAGCATTTTGATATATGTCTCAGAAAATTCTCAACACTTACCTTAAGAAGCACTACCATAGGAAATCTACTTTGGCTTACCTCTGTCCTTTAGCTTTCCCCCCAAAAGGACCATTAGAATTGGACTTTAATTCAACTTAGCTCCACAAATGGGACTGGGGCAAACGGAAGATATCTGTATATAGCTAACAACTACAGCTTAGCTTAGAGAAACAATTTGATATTCTTCATAAAAACTGTTAGTCTTCTTTTGCTAACTAGCAAGCAACTCCTAGTTGTTGTTGTTGTTTAGTCATTCAGTCGTATATGACTCTTTGCAAACCCAATGACTATAGCCTACCAGGCTCTCCTGTCCACAGCATTTCCCAGGCAAGAATACTGGAGTGAGTTGCCATTTTCCTTCTCCAGGGGATCTTTCCAACCCAGGGATCAAATCTCAATCTCCTGCCTGGCAGGCATTTTCTTTATCACTGAGCCCTGGGAAACCCAAAGCAACTCCTTACTTGAACTAAAATTACTCTTACTCTTCTTTATTTGTATTAGTAAATAAAATTGGTGCTTGAACTTTGCACAGCAAATGGTGGATTTTTACTAAATGCTCATTGAGAAGACAAGATAAGTGAGAAATTTATGTCTTACACTTTTAGTAGCAACCCAAGTTTAGTTGGATACCTTCACCCAGTGACAGTTGCAATCAAAGTGTAATAGCATTTAAGTTAAGCTAATAAGTGACTATCCTTTATTTTAAAAACGCTAAAGCAGAGCTATAAGCAGAGTGGGTTAGTGTGAATGTCCACTTCCTTTTTAGTTTTCATTAAATAGACAAGTACAGAGCTTCTCAGAAATGTAAGTAATTCCAATAACTCAGCAGTTGAGTAAGCCCAGAAAAACATGAGGAAAATAGCTAATATTTGTTCCCAATTTGGTCAGACTCTAAAGGTAATTGCACAAATGATTTCCTCCAATACCAAATGCCATTGCCAAATGTTTGCACATCATATTGCTTTCTGTTTCTACTTAGGGTTTGGAAAACAGTCCTTACAAATTGTCTCTACTTTAGCAATGTGAATAATCACCATATTAATATAGTGGAGTTTAATTTTAATTTCAGATTTTTTTTCAGAGCCACTGACTCATCCAATTTATTAGTTTCATTGGGAGGCTATGAAATGGATTTGAACAAATTTCTAAAGCAGGAAAATCAAGACAACTGACAGTAATTTCTGCCTCTATCTCTCCTCCATATTTTTATATAAATGAAAACATGGAGACAAGAAGGAATAATTTCTCATTCCTATCCAACTGTCCATCAGCAATTCAATCTTTTAATCCTGTTGTATTAAACATTGTATAGCACTACAGCATAGCAATGAAGATCATGTACTCTTAGTTTCGTGGCCTTGAGTATTGATAAGAAACTGATATTTTCTTCATCCAGAAGTGTGACTAGGGAAAAGTATCTATAAGGATCTTAGGAAGATTAGATGGGACAGCATATATACAATTCCTAGTGTAGTAGTGTCTGGCATACCATAAATGCTCTGCCATCATTGGTGATTATCATTTTTTTATCAACACACATGCTCTGGGTATAAACAGGCACACAGGCGAGCCCTACTTTCGGCCACTTTGCATTTCAGTATTGCACGCAGCTGCCCAGTTCCTGCCTGGTAAGCATTTCTGCTTCACCTCTCCCCCTGTAGCCATTCCCTCGGTGATTTTTGCTGCTGACTCAAATGGTGCTACACCATGGGAGGAGAACACCCACACAAGAGTGGCACTGCAGGGATTTGACATCTGAAGAGGATTTCAAAATGCAGTGGCATCATCTCATGCAGAAATGAAAAAAGAAAGGGCATCTTCATGATAGGTCCACACGCACTTAGTTAAAGGAGGGCATTCAGCTGATCTGCTCCCATGCTTCCAAGTCTATATACGTAACTGCTCAACAGTCAACTGATTATAAAAGCATGGAGTGAGCAGAACTTGAAATCACCCACCTGCCTTCACCATGGGCAATGCAATTTTTATTAAGGAACAGGTATGGGTGATGAGGAGACAGAAAGCCACTTCCCTGGCATCTGACTGCCTTGGTAGCTGCAAATGGCAGATAATTCTTTTTCTTTCCATTTACACTCCTGGAGGGCTCCCTATGTGCCAAACACAAGCAAGGGGAAACAAAATAAGAAAAGATCCCTGAAGTCAAAGTGACAATAACCCATGGGAGACACTATTTCTCTAACAAAAGAGCAGCAAAGGACCGGGCCCACAGCCGATGCTTAATTAAGATTTGCTGAAGAATGAGGAAATATACAATTTGGGCAGTCCCGTATACAAAAGAAGGGTAGAAAACAAAACAGACCAAGTTTGTTGCAACAGCAAGCGCCTGTTGGTGGCTACCATTGCCAGAAGGCATTCTTTGCCTAAATCTGGCCAGAAAGCCCAAGCTTTTACTCAGACCATCGAATCTTGGTAAGTCCATATACCTGTGCTACTGCCATTATTCAAGGTCTTCTCCTGGTCTCCTGAGTTGAAGACAGCGACTTGAAACGGAACCACCGGCAAGGGGAAGAATTAGTCTGACGTCGCCAGTTCACGTGCCCATACTGGAGGAAATCCCCCTTTCAAGGTGGAATAGGAAATCAGCTCAACTCTTCTGAAAATTTTGGGAGTTGATGTATTGTTAGCTCTTGACATCCTTGCTGTGTCCTAACAGCACGGGGATGATCCACCATGATCATGCAATAATAAGCACTGTCCTATTGCAGTCAGCAGAATAAAGGGCTCTGATGTACATCCCCACGGGCTCTCATTCGTAATGTGAACACAATGATGCTTTAACGGCTTTCAGGACGCTTATAACTCGATGCACCATCTGTGGATTCTTGTCATCACAGAAAGCAAATAATTGCTATTTAAAATATCCATGCCACTATTGCTAATTTTTTCATTTCCACAAGCTACCCCACTAACCACCTCTGGGTATTTACACAGTTGATTTAATTATGCTGTAGCTTTGTGTGCACTGAACATTATATAGGGGGGATCCATGCACACTGAACTCACTGTCCTGATGTTTAAAAAACCAGCCCTCTTTGCTTTGTTTCTTTTCTCTATTTTTAGCAGGAGGACAATAACCCCTGTCTTTCTGGCCCCTGGAGGGATTAACGTTCATAAGGGCTGTAAAGCTGAAAGATGCTGCCTCTGTGCTGAGTATGATATAACAAGATATATTTGTAACCACGTGCTGAAAGAGAACTGTCTGCCGGGCATCTCCCACTACCAGCCTGTTCCTGTCGTCAAATGGTATTTATCAAACACGCAGCAACTGTCTCGTGAGCTCTAAATTAATGGGGGGACTCCTGAGAACCTAATTTTAACACATTATCCCCCTCTTTGTTATCTGTATTTGTTTGCTTCAAAGCCTGACACTTTAATTGGCACTGCAGACTCCAACGCACAACTGCAATTTTCCTTTTGAAAGTTTAGAGCACCGCTGCCTGAAGATGTCTGGCTGAGCTATTGGAGCTCACAGACTGGTAGCGAACCGTGTGCCCACAAGTGCCCGGAAATGCCATGGGTATGGAAGAAAGCGGGAGCCTGTCTCAGGGCGGCCGCGAAAGGAACGCGCATGCCATTAATCTTCTCTCAGAGTCACCCTTCGTAACTACTCCCTTCCTGACAGGCATTTGTCTTATTTTTAGTTTCCTTCTCAGGAGCTGTCTGTTTTAACCCTCTGTGTCTTCAGGGGCTTGCCGAGTCTGGTTTTGATCCTCTAATTGGCTTTTACCCTTCAATCCTTTTTGATTCCCCCAGAACAAAAATTGGCCCATGCCTTGCCTATGTTATCCCAACTTTTCCCACTCTGTCATCTCATTTTGCTTGTTTTTCATCTTCCAGTGAGACTTAACCTCTCTTTTCCCCAACATGTCATGGGGGAGATTTGTCAAGTCTCTCAAACCCTGGCTTCCCTGACTTTCCCCAGTGAAGTGTTTCCCAGGGGTAATTTATTCCTCTGATCCTCAAGTTCCACAATCCTTGGTTTGGATCTTCCCTATAACACATTCTATGCTGATTCATATCCATGAGTTTCTTATTGATAAAGATATGACAGAGAACGGACTTCCCTGGTACAGAGGATAAGAATCCGCTTGCCAGTGCAGGGGACATGGGTTTGATCCCTGATCTGGGAAGATCCCACATGCCAAGGGGCAACCGAGCCCATTCCCCACAACTACTGAGCTGGTACCCTAGGGCCCATATGCTACAACTACTGAAGGATGCATCCAGAAGCCACTGCAGTGAGAAGCCCACAGACCACAGCTGGAGAATAGCTCCAGCTTGCCGCAGCTCGAGCAGGCCTATGTGCAGCAAAGAAGACCCAGTGCAACCAGAAATAAATCAACAAATAAAAATCATATACATATATAAAACATAGGCCAGAGGGTCCATGTTCCGTGCCATAAACACTCCGCAGAGTACTGCAGGGAGCAGGTGCTCAGGAAATATTCTGCGACAAATCGATGTCTTGTGGCTAGCTGGAAAAGAATCTGCCTGCAATGTGGGAGACCCGGGTTTGATCCCTGAGCTGGGAAGATCCTCTGGAGAAGGGAAAGGCTACTCACTCCAGTATTCTTGCCTGGGAAATCCCATGGACTGTATAGTCCATGCATGGGGTCGCAAAGAGTCTGACAGGACTGAACAACTTTCCCTTTTTAAATTGCATCAGTATTGAAAAACAAAGTCCTACTAATGTTAAAATCAACACCTAGCACAGCTAATAATGTGTAAGTACTAAGAAAAAAATACAAAAAGTAACAACAATTAGGATCTAAGATTCACTGAGCACTTACTTACCAATGTGTCAGACATGTGGCTAGGTGCTTTGCACATGACTAAGTGCTTTCCTCGGGGTTTCCTCTTAGAACCCTCTCCATAACTTTATGAGGAAGGCATTAATATTATAGATGGGGAAATGCAGCTTTGAGAGTTCCCTTTTTCTGGGGCAGCTAGCTAGCTAACAACTGGCCAATCTGGGATTCACGTTCAGGTCTGCTTGACTCCAGAGTTTGCTCTCTTTTCCACTTGACTGTATTGTCTTCTTTTTCCTTGTGGGCGCATTTAGAAAGATCTATCAGGGTGAAAACCAGAGTGATTCTGCCTGAGACTTTATAAAACCTCGTATAGAAAAGGATAGGTGACAGACACACTGAACACTCAGAGGTGACTTTTCAATTTCTGTAGGGAATGTCTGCTGATTTCTATTCCATGGCAGATGGAAAAAAAGCCAAGGCTCAAGGCAGTTTATCTAACTCTCCAGTTCTTAGGTAGAATAAAAATTTCTTCACTTAACAAGGAGGGGGCCAAGCTAGATTCTCATATCAAATCTTGTTACTTGGCAATGACCATACTTTTCCTGGTCTTCATCTTAGAGGTGGCTTGCACCAGGCTAATTTAAATGTGAACACAGTGAAAATTTCAACCCAGAGAGAGTTTGAGAGAATGAGATTGGGATGGTGGTGGTGGGGAGCTCTATTTACTTTTGGTTAAATGCCAGTCTGCAATAGTCCAAGGTCAATAAAAGAAGTGTGAAACCAATTAGGGTTTCTCACCTTCTGGCTGCTTAAGGCTAGGCATATTGCATACCCGAAATACATGATTTTGCAAGGGAGTATTTCTGGGCTACAGTCATGCTACAGAATGGCATGGTGCCAACCTAGCCTGGGACAACACATGTCTACTTTTCAGTCTTGGGTTAAAAGTGCTGTAACCCAAAAGAACAGAGGGGAACAAAAGAGATACAGCAAGAATGTGAATGAAGCATGAATCACAGATAGAGGAGATTACCATCAAAAGCTTGAAAAAAAAAAAAAAAACTCTGCCAAAGCGCTATAGCTCTCTGCTAATGACTATCACTGTAATTTCTGCATATTTTAACAGATGTTCTGTTTATAAAACTGCAAACGGATTTAGGGGTTATGAATAAAGCCAGGAGGCCTCGGAGATGTTTCTTTGTATGATTAACTGACCACAGGCCATTTGTTTTACAACAAAGATGCTCAATGATCCATGGTCCATGATTTATACCAGCCTATGTATACTAATGGCTGATGTCTCCATGGTACTTCTCATTAGCAGTTGAAGAGGGATTGGAGGAAAACAGATTATGGGAATAGCTCCCCATTGCTCAACATGCTATTTCATTAGTGGGTGTGGAATCGATCTGAAAGAAAACTAAGATAATCATAAGCTGAAATTTGAATTATAAATTATAACAATTAAGGAATTCAGTTCAAGGATGAAAGAAAGAATATAGCTTTTCATAACCATAGCTGTACACACCTTGGTAAACTGGGAATAAGAGGAAGTTTTGTATATTCTGAATAAGAGATAAATTACGTGAAAATTTCACTAACAATAAACATAATAATAGTGCTGACTTGATTATTTAACTATGCATCAGCATTCTACTGGGTGATTTAAATAAACTGTCTTGCTTTACAGCTATATATTACAAGGAGCCCCACAAACCAAAACCAGGAAAACATCAAGGTTGAGGGCATCCCTAGCTACTGGCTACTTTTTCCTTTCTCAAGTTTCCTCTCCCGTGTTCTCTCTACCAAATGAATTTCTTTACTTACTCCTATTCACTGCTGTCTTATTACATCAAAATCCCAACTTGACCTCATGGTTTCATTTCCTCTTAAACTTTCAAAGTTAAATACATCGGTGGTATGTTTCTGTCTAAATTCCCACTAGAAGGGATCTGATAACCTCAACATTTATTTATTTTTGCTATTAGGCCACATCAAAAGTCATAGCCAGCCTACTGATTGGTTCTGTGTTGTCAGTCTTTCTCTTCTAGTCCAATCAGCTGTGGTTGTGGCACCTAATAGAGCCCCTCTATTAACTCTTGGAGTAGAGATTGGCACAGGGTCATCAGATGGTGGGGAAAGGCATGGGCCTTGGAGTTAGGCTATCTGCCTCTGCTTCTTACTAGCTTCAGGATCTCAGGCAGTCATGTTCCAAACCTGAGATTCAGTCACTCATCCATAAAATGGGAAATTTATAATTACCTATTTCATAAGGTTGTTATGAAAATGAAAGGGATGTACAGGTGCTTAGCACAGTGGTTGGCCCACATTTTATCAATGCTAGCTATTCTCATAATACTATTAATATATTTTACAAATAGCAAAGTATAATTGCAATAATAACTTCCTCCATGGTAAGCCCAAATTTGAAGATTAGTAAGTGCTTCAAGGGGCACCCACTTAACCACACTGGAGTGTGAGAGAGGAGCAGCTCAGTGTGTCTATCATTCAAATTAACTGGGTACTTTTGATTTTATTGTACACAGACAAAAGCTAGTCCTCCACTCATTCTAAATGATGAGATTCTTTTTCTAACAGAGGCCAGGGTAGGGGTGGGGTGCTCCCAGACCTTCCCAAATGACACTCACAAATGCCTAGTGGTTCTCGGGGCTTATAGAGTAACATCTGGCTCCAGGAACTCACCCTAAATTTCTCATCCCCAGTCTCATGCTCCTTTTTCAGTCCTATTGAGAGTCCCGCTTTCCTAAACTGCTCTCTCTGGAATGTACAGATCCTTCTGTTTGAAGTGTCTAGGTCAGCACCTAACATCTGGCATAGCTACTCCCAAAGTTGTTGGATAATTAAATTCTACCCAAGAACTCAACAGGGGGTGGTGGCAAATGAATACCTGAGGGCACTGCCTGGCTCTCCAAGTTTCATTTGAGTGCAAATTATCACTATCTGTATGTATTTGTGAGCACAAAAGAATTAGTAAGTGCTTCTGGAATATGATCTCTCTCTCGGTCCATCTGCTGCCAAAGTTCACATTAAGTACCAAATTCAAGGGAGGATAATGAGTTATGTGAAAATGAACTTGCATTTGGAATTTCAATATCCCCAGGTGATGCAAATAGGCACATATGAACTTGCTCAGAAAAATCCCAAGCTTTGGGACCTGAACATATGGTTCAAGTTATTTCGCCAGATGAGACGTGGGATTTCCCACAAGTAGGGTTTTGTTGGCAGCTTGGTAAACAATTGTCCCTCAGCTTGGACGCTCCAAATAATGGCAGGGGTGGAACATGGATGGATCAAGGTGTTTCTGCAAAGGACATTCTCACAAAAAAAGACACCAAATCTTCAAGCTAGGCCCCAAGGCTCAACACCATAACTTGAGTTATGTAACAGATTGGAACCCAAAGGACTTCTAGGGAACTGGAAGGAGTCCAATACTACTATTAGAATTAAGCCTCAGATGAATTTACTCCTGTCCTCACAACCAACATTAATAAGATGCTCCGGGAGCTAAAACCAGAACCATAAGGAATGTTTATGCCATGAAAGGGAGGATACACGAACCTAGCTTATTGCTCCTTTTGTATGATCCAAATGTTGACCCCATAGAACACATGCCCAACACTGTCGATTCCTCTAAATGCTTTACAACTATTATTACTTAGCCTGAGTTAGAGCATTTTTAAAGTATTTATTAGCAGATCAAATCCCCAGGCAATTTGTGATGCCAAATTTTCCTACACTGTGTATTTGTCAGTACTGTGTACAACCCACCATTAGAACAACGCAAGCCCAGGAAAAGCCTTGTGCAGAAGAATGTTCCAATACAGGGCTGGCTTTTTATCAGCCTCATTTGTTAACTTTAGCACAACTGAGACACTTTAAAAGATAAAGGTCATTAATATTTCAACACATCATTAAATTTAAATTCAGAACTGAGAACACTTATAAGTGAGAATCCAACCAGTTTTAATTAGGCATTTAATAAAAATTCTCTATGTAAAGAGAAATATTCACTGAATAGTAAAGGAAGAAAACCACAATAGAATAAATGTTTGAAAAATGTTATATTCTAGGTAAGTCATACAACTTGAGTCATCATGAACAGATCTAGCAAATTAAGTTTCTCAAAACCCTGGGATATACATAGCTCCTGAAAATAAAAGGAAGGCTTAGCCTTGTCAGCCTGGGGTCATCGTAAGAAATATGAATGCCTATATCTGGCACCCCTGTGTTGAAGCCTGCTACTTATAAACTATGCGATTTTCGGTTCAATACATATTTTTGTCAAGTGAACGACTGAATGAATGCTGCTTAGAAAGATAAGATCATGTTCTGTTTAGAAGCAGCAAGAAGTCCCTTAGAAAGATTGGGATACAGGTAGGGCAGAGATTGGAGACTTTCTGAAATTGATTACATACTGAATAGTAAACTCTTCAAACTGGAAGAAAACGGGGCCAACAGAGTGATGGCAAAGTGTGGTCTTATGGCCTTGACAACAAACAAAAGCTGCTTGCTTGAGGAAAAGCATACTGTGCAGTGGTGCACACTCCGTGCTGGGCTCTGGAGGAGCAACGAGGGAGGCAGCCTAGTGGGGGGCTTTGTAACTAGGAGTGAAAGAAGTTCTAACATTAATTCCAAGAGGGGGCAATTTCTCCAGCTCCAAGAGTTGCTTTGGCCTTCAGGATAAAGCTAGTGGGGTCCCAAGATGGTAACATAAAGAACAGCAATTCTCTTCCCTTAAGCTGTGGGGGTCGGATGTTATGGGCTGGGAAGAGATTAACTTTATTGCAAGAAGAGGGATTTAATTGCAGAGATGATTAGCCAAATGATTAGATCAATAGAATGCAGGTCAAACTGTGCTCAGAAAGATCCACAGCTATTATATGGAAGGTTAAAGACTGGGAAACCATTTGGGGACTCTGAGTTATTTGAGCACGAGGTCACCTGGAGACTTTCCTATAAGACTGCAGATGTATGCTTTATACAGCAAAGATGGCATGCTGACTCAAGGAACATTACCCCCACCCCTGGAACTGGAGAAAGCCAACAGAACAGCTGGGATCCTTGAATGCTGATTTTTAAAGAGGGAAAAGAATCGCGCCTCGTCTAGTTCTTCATTCTCTAATTGCAGTAAAAAATCAATGGTTTTGAAAATGGAAAGCAGATCTTTCCCATTTACCCATGAAGATACTGGGGCAGAAGATGGAGTGGTGACATTATCTAATATACTTGTTTTTGCATGAGCTAAAGCCCTTCTATTCAATCAGATCTGTATTAGTATTAACCTTTAGAAAGAATTCACTGATGGCAATGGAACATGGTAAATCAGATATGTCTAAACGATGCCTCAGCCAAAAAAATGGATTGGTTTGAAAGTGGTATTTTATTTAAGGATACCTTACTATTTCACAAAGCATCCCAACAAATTGAGATTATGCATGAGGAGATGTGTCTCAGGGATATTTGCCAGCTCACCCAAGTTGGGAGCCCAGAATACATGGCTCCATCTGTGACCCAGACCTGATAGGCAGAGGCCACAAATCCATTCAATTATCAATAGCTCAACACATCTGAATTTCTAGTTCTTGACATTTATCTCTTAGAATCCAAATCATATGATGGCAAAGACCTAGAAAACTGACCCTACCATGGACGCTGAAGCAGAAAAAGAGATAATAGGGAGATAAAGGCCAAATCTTACAGAATTCTCTAGGAGAACTACAGGTGCCACTTCACTCATCCTAACAACACAAGTGTGAAATGAGGTGGATGATAATGTGAACTGTGTATGCCATTGGACATACGGGAGAGCAGGGAGGTAAGTGGGCGTGTGTATCCTGGGCTGTGGGTACACCCACACCCACACGCCTTTATCTAAGGTCACTCAGAGTCAGCAACAATGATAATAACTGTTCTAAGTTGCAATCTCTGTCATCCAGGTGTGTTAAGAAACTGCAGTTCCTGCCACCGAGGAAACATTTTCTCTTTGGTGCCAACACTGAGGTGCTTTGTTTCCACCTTTCCCACTCAGAGCCGCCATTCATTTTAGGCTCCCTTGGGATAAAATCTATGACTCCTGGAAATGGCTTGTGTATAGGCTTTAGACATACCACTCCTGCTCACGTGGTGGTAACTGCTCTAGAATCCTGTGTTTAGTGATGCAGAAAGAGAAAGAAGAGACTCGACCCTTTCTAGCCCTTCATTTTTGCTGTGTGCCATCCTAAATGCCTTTTCATACTATCCATGGGGTTCTCCAGGCAAGACTACTAGAGCAGGTTGCCATTTCCTTCTCCAGGATCCTGATGCTGGGAAAGATTGAAGGAAAAAGCAGAAAGGGTGGCAGAGGGTAAGATGGTTACATGGTATCACCGACTCAGTGAACATGAATCTGAGCCAACTCCGGGAGATAGTGGAGGACAGGGAAGCCTGGGGTGCTGCAGTCCAAGGAGTTGCAAAGAGTCAGGTACAACCCAGCGACTAAACAACAACAAAAGCATCCTAGAGGCAGATGAGCCCCTGCAGTCAAGTGCAGTGTTAGTCGCTCAGTCATGCCCAGCTCTGCGACCCCATGGACTTCAGCCCACCAGGCTCCTCTGTCCATGGGATTTTCCAGGCAAGGGCACTGGAGTGGGTTGCCATTTCCTTCTCCAGGGCATCTTCTGGACCCAGAGATTGAACCTGGGTCTCTTGCACCACAGGCAGATTCTTTACCAACTGAGCTATGAGGGAAGCCCAAAAGGGCTTAGAGATGAGCCACTAAGTCTCTGAAAAGACTTAGGGGGTCAGCCCTCATCACATCCAGGCTGGAGCTCCCTTACATTGAGGAATGGGGTGACAGGGGGCACTGGTAACGTGGAAGAGCCCTGGGGTAAGAGCGGGGACATCTGAATGTTAGCTCCAGCTTAACTAGTAGTCACTAACCGGAAGAGTAGGGGTAAGGGGTGGGGGTAATCTTCATCCTTTATTATCCTTGGCTGACAAGTGGAAAAAGAAGTATAAGACTAAAGGACATTTGCAAGCTGCTGAGTATCATGTAATGCAAGAGACTTCAGCCGACTGGGGAAGGGCAAGAGGGCACTTGACACCGGAGCAGCCCACATGTTAGGAGAGTTTAGTCTTGGTTCTGCTGCTCACTGTCCCGTGACCTTAAAACCTTCCCTCTGGGTCTCCACTTCCTCGTCAGGAATATAGGGTATTGGTCTTAAGTCCTGGACTCTAAGTGCTCCAATAATCTTAATATTCTATGTGTGGACCCAGGGCCAACAGCCTCTGCAACACCCGGGGGCCTGTGAGAAAGGCTGAACCTCTGTCTCCTCCCGGATCCATGGAATTAGAACTGCATCTAACAAGCCTCCCAGGTAATCTGCTCATGAAAGCCTGACAATCACTGGTCCTCAGGATGCCATCGAGCTTGGTTTCTATAATCTTACTATGTATGGTCCAGTGCCTTGGCCTTTTACAGAACAGCCATCTCATGAGATGCTGCAGAACCTGCTCTCGATGGCCAAGGAGATATGGCATATTTTGTTGTTTCTATGCATACTTCTCACAGTTAGACTCCAGTCATTTCTCCCAATTCCTCCCCTATCTCTTTGGTCACAAAGTTTGCCAACGCTGCTATCTAGATCTGTATTTAGGCACACAAAGATCATATTTCACATGAAAAGATACTAGACCAAGTTTGCTAAGATACAAATTATACCAGTATTAGTGGAAAAAGTTGGCTTAAAGCTCAACATTCAGAAATCTAAGATCATGGCATCTGGTCCCATCACTTCATGGGGAATAGATGGGGAAACAGTGGAAACAGTGTCAGACTTTATTTTTTGGAGCTCCAAAATCATGGCAGATGGTGACTGCAGCCACGAAATTAAAAGACGTTACTCCTTGGAAGGAAAGTTATGACCAACCTAGATAGTATATTAAAAAGCAGAGACATTATCTTGCCAACAAAGGTCCCTCTAGTCAAGGCTATGGTTTTTCCAGTGGTCATGTATGGATGTGAGAGTTGGACTGTGAAGAAGGCTGAGCACCGAAGAATTGATGCTTTTGAACTGTGGTGTTGGAGAAGACTCTTGAGAGTCCCTTGACTGCAAGGAGGTCCAACCAGTCCATTCTGAAGGAGATCGGCCCTGGGATTTGTTTGGAAGGAATGATGCTAAAGCTGAAACTATAGTACTTTGGCCCCCTTATGTGAAGAGTTGACTCATTGGAAAAGACCCTGATGCTGGGAGGGATTCGGGGCAGAAGGAGAAGGGGATGACAGAGGATGAGATGGCTGGATGGCATCACCAACTGGAAGGACATGAGTTTGGGTAAACTCTGCGGGTTGGTGAAGGACAGGGAGGCCTGGTGTGCTGCAGTCCATGGGGTCACAAAGAGCTGGACACAACTGAGCAACTGAACTGAACTGACAGCACCTCTGGGGAGTAGCTTCTATTTTTACCCTTATTTTCCAGATGAGAAACAGCAGTCTTGGAGAAGTTGACTAGCTTAGAATTATACAGCTGGAATTTAGTTGAACTGGGATTTGAATCTGGATCTGTCTCATACCAGGGTGTACGTGTTTGATCACCATAGGACACGCCCTCCCCAGCCACATGGTCATTACTCCTGTGGCACCTTTCCCTAGGTATCCCCTCTCAACCTTTGTGTCCTGCACATCATTCTCGCTGCCTTTCTTTTAATCATACAGTATTTTAGAGCTGTGTTGTCTGATGTGGTCATTAGTAGCCACACATGACTATTCAAGTTTAAATTAAAATCTCAGCTCCTCACTGCATTGGCAACATTTCAAATGGGGAGTGCGCACACGTGTCTAGTGGCTGCCATACTGGACGGCACAGAATTAGAATATTCCTATCATCAGAGCAAGTTTTATTAGATAATGTTGTTTGGAGAATAAACTGCTGAATGTTGCTACTCCATCATTGACCTTGCCCCTTACTTATTACTTCTGAGTCCTGAATGCTCTACTCTCAAAAGTACACTCTTAGAAAACTCATCTCTGCATCCTTCCACTATGGGGTAAAAGGCTGCATGGGGAAGAACTGAGAGACCTTGTTTATCCAACAAGATGCAAGCCCTAGGATGACCCTGATTTCATGTTCAAAGACCACATCCCCAAGAGGGAAAGTCAGGCTTCAGTGTGACTGCCAGCCTTGTAGCCTTGGCCTTTCTGATTCATTGTGACAACGACTCATTTCTGTCAGGGCAACAAAAAGTCCAATCAGGCAGAGTTTTATTTCCTCTCTGAAATAAAATAGAACTGACTGGCCAAGGCATCTCCAGGGACATCGGCTACTGGGCCTTAAATTACCCCATAACACTTCTAGTCAATCCCACTTCCATGTTGGAGTTTGCAATCAACATTTATCTCTATGGGACAGACCATCCGTAGGTTCTAATGCCACTTTTATTATTACCTTGTAAATGTAAAATCCTCCAGGCAGAAATGCCAGCTGCTAACACAGGAGTGTGTATAAGTACCCACTTCTCCAGTGATAAATGTCCCAGAGCTGCAGCAAAAAAATACGTCAAAAATTTGCCTGTAAATTGGTATGGATCCAAAGTTGAGGGCTCTGGGACAGAGCTTTCCAGTGATCCCCGTGTCTTCCCCTTCTCTGTGAGGTGTAAAACCATCCCCTGGGTTGCCAACCTTTCCACTTTGGAAATTGAGGCAAATAATGGGAACAGAAGACAATCATTTCCAAATGCTCCTAACCAGACACAGCACAACAGTCTCCCTGAAAGGTATGTACAAATACGAATAGCTATTATTTATTGAGAACTCCACTTCCATTTTTCTAATTTAGCAAATGTTGATCAAATGCCTATCTTGTGTTGCACATGTGCTATGAATTGCTGAGTCCCTAACAGAACAGTCTAGTCTCATAAAGTTCTCAAGCTAGCAAGTGAACCAGAAAGTACTCTAGTAAGCACCCAAATAAATGTTTAATGATGAATTTTAACAACGGCTGGGAATGAAAGAAATATGGTAGTTGGGTAGAAATTTATATGGGAGGTGTGTTTAGATAGTGGTCAATGAAGACCCTCTCTGAGAAGGTGGCCTACCCCTGTTGGCTGAAAGGAGAGAGATGAAGCAGACAGCCAGTGTGGGCTGAGCTCAGTGAGACAGCCTGGGAGATGAGGCCATCCTGCAGGAGGTGGCCCTACTGTGGGGCTGGACTTAAGAAATTTAGATTTTCTACTAAGTGCAAGGGGAAGTGACTGGTTGGCTTGAAGCAGCCCAATGACATGCACTTTTTGTTTTTCAATCATCATTCTGCTGAGCTGTGAAGAATGGATGGATGTAGAGGATGAGGTGGAGAGTGGAAGCAGGGAGACTGGGTGGGGCTGTGTTCTTGGTCCAGGTGAGGAATGAAAGCAGCTTGGACTCACACTGTGGTGTGGGGATAAAGGGAGGAATTGCCAAGATATGTGGGGGGATTACAGAAAGTGTTAGGGGAACACTGACTAAAACCGCCCACCCTGGCTAGGCACCACAGTAACCATTCATGTGAGTTATTTTATGACAGGAAGTCCTGGTAAGGAACACAGAACTAACAAGCCACTACCAACCAGAAGAATTCGGGGAAGGTCAAAAGAAGCCACATGTCCTACCACCTTCTAGAATCGTCCTCATTGCCATACATCTTGGCTGAGCAATGCATGAGCCACCAGGAAGAACCCTGAGTCCAAATGATCGGGAAAAGACAACCCAGAAACTAATCCCATCACCATAAAAACCCAAGACTGCAACTCATGTGGCCGAGTAGTTCTCCTGGGTTCCCTTACCCTCCTGCTCTCTACCCAGGTGCCTCTTCCCAACAAAATCTCTTGCTTTATCAGCATGTGTGTCTCCTTGGCCAATTCATTTCTAAGTGTTAGACAAGGGGTTCCCCATCCTGCAACAAAAGTACTTGCCAGCTGACCTGTTTTGTGTTGGAGGTGAGATGAAGAAAAAAAATGAGGAATCAGAGATGACTCCCAAGGTGCAGGTTTGGGCAGCTGGTGAGTAGTGGTGCCTTTTGCCATCACTGGGTGGGGGTGCTTTGCATTCATTATTTGCAAGCCTGAAGATTCACCTTGCAAAAGCTTGTATTAACATTTCCCTTTACAAATTAGGAAATTCAGAGAGATTAAGAAACTCATCCAAAGTCACACAGTTTGTGAATGCTGAAGCCAGGATTTGCACCTTCAGCAAACTTCTGGATGCTCTCAGTTTCCACTAGATTGCCACACTGCCACAATTTCTCAGTTGCCAACTTCAAATCTCTGACTCTTCTCTCTCTATTGGTCCATACTAAGTGTTCTCTTGGGCTCATCTCTGCCCTAAACATTTCCTCTGCCTTGAAAACCTTCTCCCCTACCATCTCCATGTGGCTCCCCCTTAGCATTCTCTCGAATCTTAAACACGGCTTTCATTCTCCTGCAATTTGCTCCCTCAATGTACATTCAACTTTATAGCAATGACTTATCTAAAGATTTTCCAGTTAGACTTTAAGCCCTATGAATGCAGATATCTGCAAAGACCATCACTGCCTTGCTAAGGCCTGGCACAGTTCCTGAAACTACACAATAATAATTCAGTGAATATTTGCTAAATGAATTCCCAGTCACTGGTGAAGGTGAGAGACATCTTGTCCATTTAACCCAAGGGATCAGGAGCCTGGATTCATATTCCCTTCACATGCTGCAAGAAACTGGGATTTAGGAGATCTGGGTGAACTTGAGGTTTCTATTACTATCTAGTTAGCTCTATGATGCTTTCCAAGTCTCATTACCTATCTTTTAGCATTCATTATTTCCAAACCTGATGATTAACTTTGCAGAAGGCTTTGCCTTTTAGCTCAAAACAAAGGAAATTAAAACCTGGCTCTCTGACCTCACTGAGTGAGCATAAAATCCAAACAGTTGTGAAGGGGCTTGAAAAGGTACAAAACTACCCAGGTGGCTCAGGGGTAAAAATCTACCTGCCAGTGCAGGACATGCAGGAGACTTGGGT
Organism: Aepyceros melampus; assembly: GCA_006408695.1. Taxonomy (NCBI): domain Eukaryota; kingdom Metazoa; phylum Chordata; class Mammalia; order Artiodactyla; family Bovidae; genus Aepyceros; species Aepyceros melampus. The sequence continues at coordinate 146,664 of SJXQ01002128.1, read as the reverse complement.
TCCATCCCCGGGTTGGGAAGATCCCCTGGAGGAGGGCATGGCGATCTACTCCACTGTTCTTGCTTGGAGAATCTCATGGACAAAGGACTAACGGGATGACCCAGAGGTGAAAATCCTGGAGTCCAGCAGAACTGAGGAGCCCTGGTTCTAACACTTAGCTGTTTATGGTTGGGTAAGTTATCTTCTCTGAACTGAACTGATGAGAACAGCATTGATTTCACAGGGCTCTTCTGAGGTTAAATAAACTCTAGTATATTGCAGTAGTGCATGCACATGTGTATGTGTGTATAGAACATAGTAGCACACACATGGAATACATATACCAATTCATATTCCATACTGAGAATTGGGGAGTAGGGTTATATTATTCACAAATGGGAAATACATCACTGCCAACCTCAGAGGCAGCTTCTTTAAGCACAGCTTCCTAGAACTTTATACAAAGCAGGTTGTCACTCCAAGAATAAGATGCTTTTTTGTTGAAGTCAGTGGCAGCCACACTTAAGGCAAGAATACACAAGTAGCTCTGTTCCGCAGGGACAAATCCAGCCAAGCACTGGGAGATACTAGAGTCCTCAGTGAGTTGAAATGAATCAGAGGGGAAGATAATTTTTTAGCAGCAATATAGCATTGCCTTCCTGAAACTCCACCTTCTGATACACAATCGAAGCCTTCCATTTTCCACTGCTCTGCTCTGCTGCTACACTGGTTATTAGAAAATCTGCTGCCTGAATATGTTTGGCTCTCCAACAGTGAACTAATCAAAAGATAAGGGGGCTTGTTTAACCAGCAGGAAGGATCAATGGTGGGACAAAGGGCACCTAGACAAATGGCAAGAAGAGCACAACCCAGGAATAAGCGGGACAGAGCGGAGAGAGGGAGGTGGAAGTCCTGGCAAGATGACAAGAGTTCAGACAGGACAGGAGCGGAAAGCACAGAGAAGGGAGCCAATCACGACTAGAAGTAGGAGGAGAAGGCAGTCCGAGCAGTGACAGAGGCAGGGCTCCAGCACCTGCTGAGTACGGACTCTCTGACCCTTGGATTCCTCCATCTACAAAAGGAACTGCTCATTATCATGAGGATGAATGAACTACTCTACACAGAGTACTTACCACAGAGTCCAGTACAAAGTATGCCCTCAGTGTGGTGGTGGTGATGGTTTTAGTCCCTAAGTCATATCCAACTCTTATGACCTCATGGACTGTAGCTCTGTCCAGGGGAATTCCCAGGCAAGAATACTGGAGTGGGTTGCCCTTTCCTTCTCCAGAGGATCTTCCTGACCCAGGGATTGAACTCACGTCTCCTGCACTACAGGCAGTCTCCTGCATTGCAGGTGGATTCTTTACAGACTTAGCTGCCTGAGAAATCCATATGCATTCAACAGATGCTTTCAAATAGATTACAGGCAACAAAATGGGGGTAAAAAAAAAAAAACCCTTATGAAACAAATACCAAAGGAAAAGGAGAGAGCTAAGAAGAACTCCACATTCTTCTTACCTTTTTTACATTTTTTCAACAATGTTAGTTTTCTGACTTACCAGTTTTTTAAAAATCTCACCTGCTTCCTCTCAAAGCTCCTCTACATGGAATCCAAGAATGATTCATCACCAAGGGAGAAAAGGGGATATAAAGCCAATGGTACTACTCCTCTCCCAGGACCAGTATCTCCTTCATTGCAGCCCTGAGGGATGTGCCAGTTGCCTCTGCTTCCACCAACCTGCTGGGAGCAGGGGATGAGTGGTGCCTCCAAGAAGCTCCCCTACCTTCCTTGAGAACTCGGTTATAAATGCTCCTTTTTTTGGCAAGTCATATACACCTTACTGTTAGTAGCAACCACAGGTCCAGATTAGACCTTCCAGAGTTGAATTCCCATATTTATTTTTTCCACTCTCCATTCATTTGACACCACCCTCTTCCTGCAGAGCTCTTGAAGGCACAGAAGTTGTCAAGTTTATTTCTTCATCTAGCATCTCACACACTATTTAGCACACAGTAGATGCTCCATGGGCTTCCCAGGTGGCTTAGCAGTAAAGGGCAGGAGATGCAAGAGACATGGGTTCAGTCCCTGAGTGGGGAAGATCCCCCAGAGAAGGAAATGGCAAGCCACTCCGATATTCTTGCCTGGAAAATTACATGGATAGAGGAGCCTGGCGGGCTACAGTTCATGGGCTCGGACATACCAAGCGACTGAGCAAGCAACAGAGATGTTCAGTAAGCATCTGAATGAATGAATGACATTCACAGCATCAAAGGATTTGAACAGCATCTACTAAGAGCTCATCAATTTAAAAGCTTTCAGGAGCCCAAGCAGGTAAAATAAAACAGGAGTCCGCGCATGTAAAATAAACTGGGGAGTGAATGTTTTGCCCAAAGACATTTGAATTCAAATTGTTTTAGAAGAGTCCATCAGCTCAAACCCATTTACTGCTGGATTGTAGCTCCTGCTACAGGACTTTGGGACTGCAATTCCCTTCCCCTAGCCATCAGAAATTCGAGCTTCCTCACTTACTTCCTTTACAGATGCTAACTCACCCTGCCTCCAGCTTCCCTAAGGATGGGGCAAGCAAGACCTTCAAAACTTAATCACTTGAAAATTCAGTATCTTCCCCTGAAAGCTGTTTCCTGGCAATTTTTGTTAACTGTCCCTTTGAGGCTGGCAAAACATACCGACTTCTTTTTCTGTTTGATTTCCCTGCAAATATTTGAGTTTATTTCCCACCTCCTCCAAGCCCACTAAACGTTCTCCCGGTTAAAGTCCTTTCGGCTGTTCCTTGTGTCAAGATTATGAAACTCCCGCCTTCCTGTTCACTACGCTATGTCAATATTCCTCTCCAAAGTATTGGTTCACACAAGCATGTATAGTGTTATAATAATAGTGAAAAAGTTCAGAAAAGATCCGAATGTCCAACGAGAGGAAATTGGTAAAGCTTGGTACCTCTATAATGGATGGCTTATGTATCTATTAAAAGTCATGATGGGGTTAACAGAGAAAAGTGTTCATATTAGAATATTAAATGAGGAAGTCACTGACAAAACATTGCATACCTTACTGATCCTAATTTTACTCCCCTATTTCATTGAAAACCTGTTTGAGTAAGATTACAAACTGGTATGAAAACTATTGTCCTGAAATTACAGCCGTAAAAACACAGGCTACTATTTTTTTTAAGTATTTTTCAGAAATTAATTAAACATTTCAGATTGCAAATCCTTTGACATTGAGAAGGCCAAGGGGGCCAATGCCTTGATATAGGCCAATGTTTAAAAATCAGAGGCCTACATGGGAGCACCATTTCTGAAATTTATATGGTTTAGTCCCTCCTTCTCCTTCCCCTAGATTGGAATATAGTCAGATTGAAGGGTGGGGACTGCTCAGATTTGGAAAAAGAATTGGAAAAAGATTCTCAGGTGATTTTGATGCATACCACTGGCTAAGAATTAAACTAGACACTAGATTTCTGTTCATGCTGCCAAACACCATATCCCTTTTCTTGGCAGCCACGGCATTCTTTCAGCTCACTCTTAGAGCTAACTATGACCCTGGAGGCTTGTTCTGATGAGGTGCTCCTAAAAGCTACTCCCCTCCCTGCGTGCATGCAGGTGGCTTTATAGACTTCAGGGAAGATATTGGCATTGATCCCCATATGATTTGTGTTATTACTAGATTTGGCCCATCAATCTAGACTGTCAAGATCTTGCTGTTCTGGCTCCTTCTCCCAGCTGGGAGTCATCCTAAAATCTCAGTCAGAATGACACTTGAGGTACTTATCCTGCACAAGTCCTCTTTCCCAAGATAATCATCCCCGGTGTTATTAACCAGGAAGCCTAACACACATTTTTCTTCACCATCTGACCTGGACATCCTCTGACATAAGTGTATCTGTGTAGCCTGGTCACCACTGAAGATAGAGGGCTATCTTCCTTCCCCCTTTTTATTTGGATAGTGAAATATGACTTGAAAAGGTCCGTTTTTTTTTTTTGCTGAAAGTCTCCAACTAGAGTTTTTAATTAATTACTCAAGTAATATTGGCTTATGGTAAAACATCTTTAAAAGCTATAGGCATGCGTTCTCAGTAATGTCAAAAGATGTGCTGTATGTTTTCGCAATCACTTGGAAATTCCACCAGCTAATTAAAAGCACATCGTTTAGTTGCTCAGTCACGTCTCTTTGTGACCCCATGGACTGTAGCCCACCAGACTCCTCTGTCCACTGTATCTTCCAGGCAAGAATACTGCAGTGGGTTGCTATTTCCTACTCCAGGGGATCTTCCCAACCCAGGGATTGAACCTGAGTTTTCTGGGTCTCTTTCATTGGTAGTAGGCAGATTCTCTACCACTGCACCACCTGGGAAGCCCTTTAAACACTTTATGAAAACATGTAAATAAAAATCTCCCTCCATCCCCAAGTTCATTCCTACCAGGCAATACACCAACAATTTGGTGTATACTGAAAGCTCTATGTGCACCTCTCTACAAAGTTTGATTTTATCTCTTTGACCAATAGTCAAATGTCTCTGTCACCCATTCCCTAATAATTACTTATTTTGGTATCAGTTTTAGAGGATTAATTCAGTTCACGGCTTTGGCCTCCAAAAACACCATCTAAAGTAACCCCATTCATAAACATCACAGGCAGAGTCAGTTAGGAATTTCAGTATGCATATGATATTCAATAGATTGTTTTGAATGAATGAATGAATTGAATTCCAAGGATATCCATTTCTGCTAAAAAAAAAATCATGGAGATATTCATACTATTTCTAATTTAGTCTCTGTTCCTTCCATTTTGTTGGTGGATTATTTTCTCCTCACCCTTATTTCATATAGAGAGACACCCATGATTATAAACCATTACCTTTTTACTGACAATACCTTAGAGAAGCATCATATCAGCCCCATTGTTTCAAGGGAACTCATGTATTTTGAACATCAATGATGTGCGGATATGACTGTCATGCACCTTAGCTTATTTCATTTTCTCAGTGACTCAATGAAGTAGTTTCATTATTTCTACTCTATAAATGAGAGAAATCTGAGACTCAGAGAGACTAAGTGACCTGGCCAAGATCACGAACAAGAAATGTTAAGAGTTTTCCATTGTTTAACAGGTAGTCAATGGAAAGGATGCTGGCCTGGAAATTGTGAGATGTGAGTTTTAGTCTATTTCATGTGAAATAGACTTGGGTGACCTTGAGCCAACATGTAATCTTCAAGTTCTGACTTCCTTGTAAATAAGGATAATATCTGAAGATGAATTAAGACCAGGCCTTCACAAGTTTCTGAATAGGAATAAAGCACAGCATGCTGTAAAGAGTGATTATTCCTCCTCATCCCCCTAGACCCAAGAACCAACAGATGGTCTTCTCTTCATTTGAAAATCAAACACTCCTACCAAGGTCAGTTATGCGTACAAATCAATGTAGGCTTTCTTCTCCTGCACAAAATCTCCAGCTGGAAATCAGCTCTAATTCTTTCTTTTGCTCAGGCCTTGCTCTGAATAATATATTTTAAAAATGAACTATTTTGGGGCCAAGAAATCTGTAAATCTGAGCTGATTCATCACTTTCACCATCAGGCTTTTTCTTTCCTGTTTCTTCTGCTTTGTCAGATAAAGACATTTTATCTCCACCAGCAGTTTCTCAGGGGGCTATGTGGAGAGTTCTCCTTTTATCACAATAAGATTCTTTGTGAAAGATTAAAAACATAAGGAAGGGCAGAGTCTTAAGAAATAAATCTAAAGTAAAGAAAACACTGGGTTGGCATGGACATATACCGACAGAGACACAATTGCAGGAAAGCAGAAACTAAATGGATTGTAACACAACACCTGTCTTTGAACATGGAGATTCCAATAATGTCAACTGGCTATTGTCTCAACTAATAGAATAGGGAGACAAAAGATAATTCCAGAAAACATACTAGTCAAAAACCAGCTCTAGTTAACTTTGGAATGCTTGTAACTCTCTCCCATAAGATTTACCTTTCTATGCTTTTCTCAGATAAATGTATATTAACTACTCATTGACCAGAGATATATTAACATGGCTTGTGTTACTCGAATGTTATTGACCAGAGTGTTTCAATATTCACTTAATAACAAATCGCTGGCCAAAGGCATTAGTTTCTGCAAAAATCCCCTCTTCAAAAAGTGTTAAAATGAGTTTACTTTGAGAAAATAAGGGACATATCAATGGTAAAGAATCTGGCTGTAAGGTAGGAGACACATTCCCTTAGGCAGGAAGATCCACTGGAGGAGGAAATGGCAACCCACTCCAGTATTCTTGTATGAAAACTCCATGGACAGAGGAGCCTGATGGGCTACAATCCAAAGGGTTGCGAAGAGTTGGACACGACTGAGCAACTAGGCACACAACAACACACCCTTTAAAATATGCTCAGTAGAATGCAACAGCCAGCCTAAGAATAAAACAACTGTCATGGGTGCTCATTTGTGGATGACTGTTTTCTGAGGGGGACAAAAACTCCCTGCGAGAATCCCTGATGTTCAGTGGGAGTTTTAAATGCTATCTAAGAGAGAAATGCGATCACAAGAGTACACCAATATTATATAAGAAAGGCCATCCTGTGTGGGGATCTTTCCTCCCATTGCTCTTCCTCTAGGCCATACTCTCTAAGCTTTGGACCTGATTTCCAAATCCACCCCTTCACTGGTGTCTCCGTGTGGATGTCAGACTGCTCCAAACCAGAGAGTCCCAAATTTGTTCCCATCTCATCTTCTCTCCAAAACTCCTTCTACCTACTCTTTCCTCATTTAATTTCCTAGGACTCCATCTACATACACCACTGCCAAACTAGAGTCTTGGGTCACTTTCTCAGCAATATCTTGGCACAGAGAGAAGCACTACTGATTCTGTATTTAAATAACTGCCCTAATAAGCCTACTCCTCCGTACTGTCTTAATTCTGGTCCACACCATCTCTCACCTGGATTTGTGCACTAGCCTTCAAATAGGCCTCCCAACTGGTCATTCCCTTGCCTTGACAGTGGCATTTCCAGGCACATCCTGCCCTCCCATCAGCTCTAAGCACATGCACACGCATACACACACTCCACAGAGAAAAACCACACACAAATACACACTCTCAACACCAAATAATAAATAAATAAATAAATCCACAGACAACACACACACACACCCACACACACCCACAGATCCAACAGAACACATTATCAAGTCACACCAGTCTGCCTCCCATTCCCTACTCCATATTTCTCTCTCATTTTGAGACCTCTGTTTGGGCTATTTTTCCTCCTAAGATGTCCTTGCTTCACCATCATACCACTCATTAATGTCCCTGGAAGTTCTTACTTGTCCTTCCACATCAAATTCAAAGCACCCCTCCTCCGTGAAATCATCTGAACTTGTTTCCTCCCCATTCCAGGCTGTCAGATCCCAGTGTACCAACAAGTTTTGTTAGCCTTGATTCCCTACCAGGCACTGGAGCTCTGAAATAAGCAGAATTTACAACATGAGAGAAAGCAGAGCTGGGATAAAATCTTGGCCATCTCTTACTGGCTTGGGAAAACGAACTCTCCAAATCCCAGTTTCTCACTTCAGAAACAGAGATCACAGTTGGAATCGGAAGTAAATGAAAAAGTACATACTACCTAGCACGTAGGCAAGACTCAATTCAAAGACAACCATTATTATTAAAACTATTCAGATTCCCTGTACCCTGTGTTCAACAAATGTTTGATTGCATGAATGGATTTAGTTTTCAGTTCCTTCAGTCTTATAATAACCATATTGGGGGCGGGAGAAGATGGGGACGACAGAGAATGAGGTGGTTGGATGGCATCACTGATTCAATGGACATGGGTTTGGAGGAACTCCAGGAGTCGGTGATGGGCAGGGAGGCCTGGCGTGCTGTGGTTCATGTGGTTGCAAAGAGTCGGCCATGACTGAGCGACTGAACTAACTAACTAAGCATACTTTCAGACCAGAGCTCCCAGGAGTTATGCAAGGTAAGCAAAAAGGTAGTAATCTTCTCCTTTAATGCCAATGGGGAAATATAGATTGAGAACATAAGTAACTTGGCTCAGGACACAGTAAATTAGTGGCCCTGCTGAGACAAGAACTCCGCTTTCAAACGTCCTATTACATGTAAAACAATGATCACATTTAAGAAAATGAATCCATCTAAAAATAGCATAGCTATCTAATCATTTGCACTGTGCTGGATCCTTGTTAAAATATGCTTATTTTATAAGAAAAGAAATTAGTAAAATAACAAGTCAGTAAGATGCCAGAAAAAGGACTGGCTCCCCAATTTAGAGCAGAGCCTTGCAAATGAGAATGCAGATTTGAAAGAGCTCTTTTGGAAAGCATAAATCCAATCACGTCATTCCCTGCTTACTTTTAAGCCCTCCTCAAACTTTACAGTGCCCTCAGAATATAACCACCCTTCGTGTCATGGCCTCTAACCGGCTATGTGGTCTGTAACCTCCTACCATTCCTGTCACTCTATCTTTCCGCTTATTCTTTATGTTCAACCCCCACTGGTCTCTGTTCTTTACACTCTCCAGCATCATTATTTGCTGTTTTCTCTGAGAGTCCTCATTCCTGAGATTTCCTCCTTTTTGCTACCTTTCTGTTATTTAGGTCTTAAGTGTCTAGAACTTCCCTCTATATTCCATTTAATGGTGGCTCCCGACTGCCCATACTCTCTATTATAACACTTACTTGCTCTAGTCTCTTCCTATCATTTATCATCTTATAAATTCTTATTTGCTCTTTGGATCTTTTCCTTCTTGAGACTATAATGTCCATGAAAACAGAGAAATACCTTGTTGATCTTGCTCACTGCTCTACCTTTAGCACCTAGAATAGTTCCTGGGACATAATAGGTATTCAGAAAATATTTGCGAAATGGATGAATGAATAAGCATCACTAAAACACCAAGATAAATTGTTCTATGCATTAGCAATCTAGACTGATAGAATATCCTTGAACCTAAAAGCAATACAGTCCTCAAAATTAGAACTCATGGGAAGAAGTGAGGTAATACGGAACATCATTTTCACATCTTTGAGAACAAAGGACTCTTGTTTTTATTTATAACCAAGGAAAGCTGAGTTTTTTTGGCAAAGAGAACTATTTAGAGACACTCCTTCCATTTGAACCAAAAGGTCACATAGTTTCTTCTCCAGCTTGGAGCTCAGCCCCCTGGAGCTCTGGTTTCAATCTGGAGATTTTATCTGACAGTCTGCATGTCACTGCTTTTGGTGAACTTGCTCTGCTGCCAGAGAGTTAACTTAGAAGATATACCACACAAAGAGAAAAATGTGCATCAAGAGGGAAAGAAGGGATCTTTAAAGTATAATAATTTAATTTCTATGATTAACTTTAAGATGATCTAGAAATTTCTTTTGCAATGTTATAATGATCAATTTACTTTAAAATGAAAAATTCTGGAAATTCAATTATCCATGACAAATACACATTCTTCTCAAGCAGAAGGATGAAGTAGTTCTCTTTATCCTCCTGAATTTTTCTCCCAATAACATGAAACAGTAACAAGACCTGTAATCTAGCAGAGTGACTCTGTAAAACCTAGCAAAGCAGAAGTCCCTATTGTTTTGTTTCAGGTAACTTTAGAAAGCAAAGTTGGAAAATGACTCAAACCAAATTTATACTGTAATGATCCTTGCTAACAAGTAAGCAGGGGCATCCCAGGTGGCTCAGTGGTAAAGAATCTGCCTACCAGTGCAGAAGATGTGGCTTTGATCCCTGGAAGATCCTCTGGAGAAGGAAAAGGCAACCCACTCCAGTACTCTTGCCTGGGAAATCCCATGGACAGAGGAACCTTGTGGGCTACATACAGTTCATGGGGTCACAAAAGAGTCAGACACAAGTTAGTGACTAAACAACAAGTAAGTACCATCTGAAAGGTTAGGGTTGGGAATCCATTTCTTTCTAGGTCTTCAGTGATTGATGTACATGCAAAGTGAATTCAGGCACAAACTGCAAGCTCTCTCTCAATGAATTTGATTTTCCTCTTCTTCATTTTTAAATAGCTGAGTCACAAATTCCTCTTTATCAGATACCACAGAAAATTACAGAAAGCAGGATTTTGATTGGATATATGTAATCATGTCAAATTGAAAAGACGTGTCATGTCTTTTCATTGGAAAAGACCCTGATGCTGGGAGGGATTGGGGCAGGAGGAGAAGGGGACGACCGAGGATGAGATGGCTGGATGGCATCACGGACTCAATGGACTTGAGTCTGAGTGAACTCCAGGAGTTGGTGATGGACAGGGAGGCCTGGCATACTGTGATTCATGGGGTTGCAAAGAGTCGGAGATGACTGAGCGACTGAACTGAACTGAATCATGTCAAATATGATAACTGAAAATTGATAAGCTTACTGAATGTGAGGTTATTTCTATTACAAAAGGAACACAGAGTCAGTCTCCTCCTCCCAGCCCTCCTCTCAGCCTTAAAACTCAGAGATTCATGACATGGAAAAAGTCACAGGAAGGTGTCCAAATTGGTGCCCCCAGTTCAGGCTGCCTCTGTTTATGTTACCCACAACTATCTCTCTGGTCTTATAGTCAATGAGGGCAGATATTGCTTGCAGAGCAGCCCTGTTCTACTCTTCTTAATGTATGAGTCAGCCCTTTGACTCCCCAGGGCCAATTCTTCAATAGCTACAGGATTAGCATCTATAGATTTCCATTTGGCTTTTATCATCACAGAGGAGGATTAGCCATACATTGAATAGTTGAGTTAGGGAGAAAGCATTGGGTAAAAGAGGGAGGAAGTGCATATACTAAAAAAGTAGATTTATGAAACTCAACTGTGATAGACTGGCAATTATTTAAATGGGCTTTAACAGACAGAGAAAGAAGGTTGTATAAAGGCACTTCACAGTAATTAATTGAGCCTTTCCTAGTTCTAAATTGAGAAAAATACAAAAATCAATAATTTCAAATGTGTCATACTTATTGACACTAATGAAACCTCCTGAATAAGCATTTAATGCAACTTCACTGCTATTTTAAATTTATGTTCCTCACTGAGTGAACATTACAAGGTTAGGTCAGCTCCCCTGGGCTTCAGAGAGCTGATGCTATCAAACAGACAGGACTTTGTTCATGTTGTATATGGAACAACCCTTCAGAGAGTTGCTGTGCTGTCCATGGTGCTGAAAAAACAGCTCTTTCTCCTTTGGTTCCTAAGAGACACACATTCAGAAATGAGATGGTATCTTAATAGTATTGCGACCCACATCTCTGTGTGTACTTGTGGGGGGGGGGGGAGATTCTCCTCATACTTGAATTTCCTGGAAAGCTTTGATTACGCTATCTCACTAAAATCTCTCATTTTTACTCTGTACTTTTAGATATTAACTGTAATGAGAAACATTTGCATTTGCTTGCATTATTCTTTGTAACTGTTCTATATCTCTAAATGGACTGTAAGCTCAAGAGTCATGAAAATACTCATGGACTTGTTGAAATATTTGGATTCAAATTTGGGCTCTACCACTTACTAGTTGGGTAATTTGGTTGACTGAGTTGTTATTCTCTGTGCCTTAGTTTCCTTATGTGTAAAAAGAAGCAAATACCACCCAATTACTAATGTTGTAGGAGAATCAAGTACAATATTATATTTTAAAGTGCTTTGAAAACTAATAAGCTATAAAATATTAAGCATTTATCATACCAACTTTTTAAGCATCACATATTAAAATATTCTTGACAGTGAAATATTCATTCACAGTGAAAGTTTTTGTTGGCTTTCTAATTCCCAATAGGCATGTGGAATTCACAATAATTAAAATAATTATTTTTAGATTTCACGCCTGAGGAGTCTACAGAGGCAAGGAGAGACCGATCAGAAGAAGGTAAACAATGCTGGAAATGGAACTGAATATTACTCAATGTTTTGAGTAAAGCATTTAAAAATTAGGATCCAAATGCTTAGTCATCTCCAGGTTCATTATCTCTACCTTATAGTACTTGTCATTCATTTAAACAATGCTGCATTCAGCATGCTATGTATATATACATTATCTAATGAAACAGTGTCAGACTTTATTTTTGGGGGCTCCAAAATCACTGCAGATGGTGACTGCAGCCATGAAATTAAAAGACGCTTACTCCTTGGAAGGAAAGTTATGACCAACCTAAATAGCATATTTAAAAGCAGAGACATTACTTTGCCAACAAAGGTCCGTCTAGTTAAGACTATGGTTTTCCAGTAGTCATGTATGGATGTGACAGTTGGATGGTGAAGAAAGCTGAGTGCTGAAGAATTGATGCTCAAGAAGAAGACTCTTGAGAGTTCCTTGTACTGCAAGGAGATCCAACCAGTCCATCCTAAAGGAGATCAGTCCTGGGTGTTCATTGGAAGGATTGGCTGAAGCTGTAACTCCAATACTTTGGCCACCTTATGCAAAGAGTTGACCCAGTGGGAAAGACTCTGATGCTGGGAAGGAATGGGGACAGGAGGAAAATGGGACGACAGAGGATGAGATGGCTGGATGGCATCACTGACTCGATGGACGTGGGTTTGAGTGAACTCCGGAAGTTGATGATGGACAGGGAGACCTGGCATGCTGCGATTTATGGGGTCGCAAAGAGTTGGACACAACTGAGTGGCTGAACTGAATTTAATCTGAATACTCATTTTGTAATAAAATAACCTATCTAGGAGTGATTAAATAACCTGTCCAAAGCAATAGAGTGGTATATCCAAAGTTTGAAACCAGATTATTTTGAATCAAAAGCTCCTTCTCTTCACCATCCTGTCCATAGCCCTCTATATCTGATTGGGTTCTTGGACCTTGGTTAACCTAGAAGCTGGACAAAATTCTTTTGGTCCCTTATGCTGGAGAAGAACTTCTGAGATCACATTATCTAGCACATTAGAGGTAATAATGAAAACAAGTCCTATTGGGAGCAGAGAGATAAAATGAAATTTACTGCAATCTTTGCCTTATGAGTTCTAGTCCAAGGTAAATTCTCAGATCACGTGATGCAACAAGTGAGAAGTGGAATAGTCTCCTGGAATTACACATGCACTGACTTACAAATGACCAGTTCAGTACCTCTAAACCACTTAGAAGTTATTTCACTGCAATACAAAGGATTCAAATAAGACATATTTGGTGTAATTTTTATTTTTTCTATTACAACTCAAAACTTAGCAATGTTAACAATTATTTTAAAATTGAATTTATGGTGCAATTCCATCTCCATCTAAATCCTTTCCATTCTAAAGACCCAGATTATATTCTTTCTCTATGAATATTCACAGATGGTTTCTAGTCAAGATAATTTAAACTTTCTCTTCATTCCTGTCACCTCTAACTATACCATATATTTCTCAACTAATCCTGTATTATCCTAGGATATATCTCCATTTTCCTACATAGATATTTAACATGTATTAACAAATAATATATGATTATTAATACATGTATACCTTATTTCTTTAACATTACTAGAGACTGATTCATAGTAGGTGCTCAATAGCTAGTTGAACTAAAATTTGAGAGTTTCTACCATTGAAATTGATTGTTGATATCCTGCTTTCTCCCCATCCTCTCATGGATCCTCATTAGATCCTTGAAGTCATGGCTATTTTTTTTTCCACTACTGTACCCCTTATGGTCCACACATCATAGGGGATTATGTAAGAGTTGGAATAAATGAAGGAAAGAATAAACGAGCCAACTGAATTGACAGAGATTATTACCTTACACTGAAAGCCCACACCCTCACCCCTACCCCAACAGCTATTGCCAGAAAATTTCAAATTTGGATTTGAATTAACTGTGGATTAACTGTGGTCCTAAATGAATTTATGTAATTTGACAGGAGAATCCCTTTCAAAGGATCATAGGAAATTTGTATTTGGAAATTCTGTTCTTACATATCCAAAAAGGTAGCATGGGTTATACAAACTTACATGGAAATAAAAGGGAAAGGGCACTTAGAATATATTATTTTCTAAATGTTTCACATCAAGAAAATATTGAGAAATTATATCTCACCACAGAACTGTGAAGGAATTTATATGGACCATTTTTCAAGAGCATACGAGCTGCCCTAACTTGATATATTTATGTATTTATTCAATAATATTTACCGTAGTAAATATTGGAGACAGAAATGAACAAAATCAGTATGGTTCCACCTTCATAAAACCTACATTCTAACCTAATGAGGAAACTTCTCCCTTTCACTTATGCAGTAAGTATTGATAAAGATTGATAAAGCAGCACTGGGTTTCTGTTTCCTAGTCTCACGGCATCACTGATATTACTGTGTATAGAACAGATGACAAAAGCAGTTAATCTGATTTAATAAATCCTTTAATTCTCTTGGTAAATCCTGGAGAAGCAAAGGGATCACAGAGAAAGAGGGTCCAGAAATAGATTTTAATCCCCTTTTCCATCTTCTTCCTATACTCTTTACCAGAAACACTAAGACAGTTCCTTTAGAGGGAGCAAATTCTGTCTTGCTTAGTGGGAAAACAGTTGGGAGTATCCATAGATATACTGCGGGGAGGGGGAACATGATTATGGAGAGAGAGAAACAGTCAAAGATGCTTTTTTTCATGGTGGGTATCCTGGCCCCAGCAATGGACAGAGTCCAAGATGGTTAAGAAGCAAACTCATCCTCTCCCTCTCCCACAGAGTCCAAAAGACTGTTCTATATATCTGTGTCTCTTTTGCTGTCTCGTATACAGGGTTATCATTACCATCTTTCTAAATTCCATATATATGCGTTAGTATACTCTATTGGTGTTTTTCTTTCTGGCTGGTGCACTGAGACAACCCAGAAGGATGGTATGGGGAGGGAGGAGGGATTGGGGTTCAGGATGGGGAACACGTGTATACCTGTGGTGGATACATGTTGATGTATGGCAAAACCAATACAATATTGTAAAGTAATTAACCTCCAATTAAAATAAATTTATATTAAAAAATAAATAAAAACATAAAACAAACAAAAAAGAAGCAACCTCTCCTACTTGGACATGCATATACTTTCATGGATTCTATGATTCTTTAGTTCAAAGGTTTTTACTCACACCCTTTTATTTGTTATGATGGAATTTCCTATTATATTAATGCAATATTTATTATAGTAATCCTGTATTTCCCTCAAGTTAAATATCCAGTTCAGTCACTAAGTCATGTCCATTCTGTGACCCCATGGACTGCAGTACATCAGGCTTCCCTGTCCATTACCAACTCTGGGAGCATGCTCAAACTCATATCCATTGAGTTGGTGATGCCATCCAACTATCTCTCCTCTGTCGTCCCCTTCTCCTCCTGCCCTCAATCTTTTCCAGCGTCAGGGTCTTTTCTAATGGAGGTTGGTCTTGTAAAGATGACTTTGTGCTAAGTCACTTCAGTTGTGTCTCACTCTTTGTCACCCTATGGACCGTAGCCCACCAGGTTCTGCTGTTCATGGAATTCTCCAGGCAAGAATATTGGAGTAGGTTGCTATGCCCTCCTCCAGGGGATCTTCCCAACCTAGGAATCAAACTCAGATCCCCCACACTGCAGGCAGATTCTTTACCGTCTAAGCCACCAGGGAAGCCCAAGTCAAATATTACTTTTCTCTAAAACAAGGCATTCTCTTGCGATTTTACATACAGAGTTTCAGTTATTACTATCATCATAAAGGAGAAAATTATGTATCAAGGACCAAATCAATGATCAAATCCTCAAACCAGAATCAGGGCTTGGTATATGCCTTTAAAAATGCTCATTATTTATAGATAGCTTAATTGCATTAAGTGCCAAAGAATGTACTGCTTTCTTTGTAATGAGTTTTTATGGTCTTAGTCTTTAGAAGCTCAGATTCCATCTGTGACAGCAGACTGTTGTAGAATTCAGCTATTAATAGCTGCTGGTCCACACTTACTCAGAGCTAAGAGGCCCAGGGCTGTAGAGACAGCCAGATGGAGATAATACCACAGGGTGACTGGATGGACAAAAAGATGATCTATTTTTTTCCAACACAAAACAGACAACACTAAAAACACGACACTTCTGTTTCATTGCAAGCCAAACTCTCTATGGAAAAAAATTTTCCTTTGGAATTCTCAACTCTAGTTCTAAATTACTTTTGATTTATCACTGTTTCTGTTGTTCACGTAACTCCTTACGTAGGTTACAAAGTTAAAAACATCCAGAGGACTTAGTAAAATGAAATCCTGATTCAGAAAATCAGGAATGAAACAATTTGGCAATTGATTAAGGAAAAAATAAACTTTGATACTGGACAGTCTTAATCAGAAATATTTTCTCTGACAGAGGAAAAGGAAAACAAATGGATTGAATAACACATTAGACATTTCCTTATAGAAAGAAAACACTAAAGGAAAATAAGCCTGTTTAATGTGATTTAACATGATTATGGTCTCAGTTCATTTTTATTCTAATGAGAGAAAGAAAAATGTACTGCAAAACAAGAGTAACACAGCTACCAAGTTTAACATTGGGTTATGATTCTTTGGGGATTAAGTTTTATAACACTAATTTTTTGTCTGTTTTAGAAATATGTAATAACTTCTGATATTACAGATGATAGCCAGAAAACTATTTTTCAATATGTGATACAAGGAAAACTACTTTTTAATATGTGATTCAGAACAAAACTGAATGACTAAAATATCTTGGTGGGGGTACCTTTGCAAGTTCCACAAAACATGTGTTCTATTTTTTTTAAGCATAGAAATATGAATGGGGATGAATGGGAATGCATGCATGCAATGCAAAACATCATCATTAAAAAATAGGCCAGGTGTTATTTAGCATGTCTTCTCATTTGGTCTACAGCATGGGTAGAATCACATTGTGCAAAGCTAAGCACAGCTAAATGCTAGAGGTTCAGCCTCAGCTAAGATGCCAGGGCTGAGATGGACACTCTGCTCCCACACATTAAGGAAATTCCAGGGAAGTTAGTGGATTGTGTGTTAAGTACCTGTAACCTATTTCATAGAGATATCATATAAAGAGTTCTGAAAATAAAGCAAATAAAACTGACCCAGACAATAGAGGAAAAGGTGACAGGTTCAAACAGGTGGATAAGGATTCCAGGATGTCTCAGACTGTCCAAAGAATCCAGGTTCTAACTGATAAACTCACATTTATTCCTGTAACTGTCCTTACACTAGAGGGAAGTAGTAGTCCTAAATTTTGACTCTTTTTATTACAGCAATTTGGCACACTAAACTACTATTAATGACCAGAGTCATTTTCAATGAGTTCACAGTCTTAGTCTACATCTTACTAGTTGTATAAAACTGGGCAGGTTCTTAACTTAAGCCTCTATTTTCTCAGCACAAAATAGGTACAGTACGATCATGAAGATATACAAGATCTTCTGTGCAAAACATATAGTCTAGTGTCTGGTACACAGTCAATACTCAATAGATACTTCCTCTTCTTTTTCTTTCTTAAGATGATGCTGTTAAAGTGCTGCATTCAATATGCCAGCAGATTTGACTGGAAAAGCTCAGCTTTCAATTCCAGTCCCTAAGAAGGGCAATGCCAAAGAATGTTCAAACTACCACACAATTGCACTCATTTCACTTGCTAGCAAATTAATGGTCAAAATCATTCACAGTAGGCTTCAACAGTATGTGAACCGAGAACTTCCAGATGTACAAGCTGGATTTTGAAAAGGCAGAGGAACCAGAGATCAAACTGACAACAGCCACTGGATCATAGAAAAAGCTAGAGAATACCAGCAAAATATCTACTTCTGCTTCACTGACTATGCCTTTGACTGTGTAGATCACAACAAACTGTGGAAAATTCTTGGAATACCAGACCATCTGACCTGCCTCCTGAGAAACCTGTATGCAGGTCAAGAAGCAACAATTAGAACCAGACATGGCACAATGGACTAGTTCAAAATTGGGAAAGGAGTATGTCAAGGGTATATATTGTCACCCTGCTTATTTAACTTAAATGCAGAGTACATTGTGTAAAATGACAGGCTGGATGAAGTACAAGTTGGAATCAAGATTTCTGGGAGAAATATCAATAATCTCAGATACATGGATGACACCACCCTTATGGCAGAAAGCAAAGAGGAATTAAAAAGCCTCTTAATGAAGGTAAAAGAAGAGAGTGAAAAAGTTGGCTTAAAACTCAATGTTCAAAAAGCTAATAAGATCATGGTATATGGTCTCATCGCTTCACAGCAAATAGATGGGGAAACAATGGAAACAGTGACAGACTTTATTTCCTTGGGCTCCAAAATCAGTCTGGATGTTGACTGCAACCATGAAATTAAAAGACACTTTTTCCTTGGAAGAAAAGCTATGATAAAACTAGACAGTGTATTAAAAATGAGAGAACCACTTTGCCTACAAAGGTCCATATAGTCAAAGCTATGGTTTTTCCAGTAGTCATGTATGAATGTGAGAGCTAGACAATAAAAAAGGCTGAGCACCAAAAAATTGATGCTTTTGAACTGTGGTATAGGAGAAGTCCCTTGGACAGCAAGGAGATCAAGCCAGTCAATCGTAAAGGAAATCAACACATAATATTCATTGGAAGGACTGATGCTTAAGCTGAAGCTCCAATTCTTCAGCCACATGACATGAAAAGCCACCTCACTGGAAAAGACCTTGATGCTGGAAAGATTGAAGGCAGGAGGAGACGGGGATGATAGAGGATGAGTTGTTTGGATGCCACTACTGACTCAATGGACATGAGTTTGAGCAAACTCCGGGAGACAGTGAAGGACAGGGAAGCCTGGTATGCTGCAGATCATGGGGCCGCAACGAGTTGGAGACAACTTAGTGACTGAAGAGCAACAACATGCACAGTGCTTCTTAAAGGTAGAAATATCTGAGTTTGAATGCTGACGGGGAGTATCTGATCAATATTCCTCAGTTTACTCATTTGTAAATATATAGCTAAGTATAGAGTAAATGTAAATATAGAGCTAAATATAGCTCTAAATGTAAATACAGAGCTAATTGTGAGTAGTCTCCCATACTTTATAGCAATGTCACAACTAAATTAGATAATTTATGTCACACACTTAACATACTATCTGACACAGGCTATCTCCTGCCTGAAAATTAGCTATTATGAGTCCTTCATCATAAGCATATCCACTCAATAAGGCTGATGTGACACTTAAAAGCAATAACGTACATAAAGGACAAGTGTGATGTCTGAATCTTCACAAACATTAGTTCACTCTTCTTCCAGCTGGGTTAGCCAGGCTGCATGTATCATGTATTATAATTAACCAGTGGGCTCATCTGTATACCAGCTTCAATATTTATTACCTCCAAGGTCATTAGGTGACTTGTTATCATACTATCATTTCATAAAGCAATTGAGGTGAATGCATCATATACTTTCGCCAACTCGACAGGGGAGATAGATTCAGCCATGTTGTTATACTTCTGTTAATACCAGAGGGCCAACGACTTAAAACATTTCTAGATACTTTCAGCAGATAACTCACAGGCTGCTTTTGCTTACTTTGTTTCTAGCATTCTCATTTCTGAATCTGCCACATTAGCGTCTTGCTTTCAAATGCTTTCAATGCCAATGTATCAAGCTCATCATCAAAAAGGACACCTTATGCGTGAGTTCGGCACGCAGCGCTTCAACTGGCACATTCCACAAAAGGTTTTTTTTTTACCTGCATTCCTAGGTGGCAAGGAGATTTTTGCTGTGCTTCTTTCCTTCTCAACGAAAATACTAACTAGCTAGTAATTTCACTGTCATCTTTAAGCCTTTCACTAGTCATAGCAACAGCATATGTAAGGATCTGAATAAGCCACGATCTTAGGCTGCCTTGAAACAAAACCTGTCTGTATCATCACACCAAACTCCCTCTGGCTGTTTGGATGCTGGCAATGGAAATACAGCGTTTTCTACCCAGGCTCTGCCTTCAACGTGACAAGGCAGGGCATTCAACGATTATGAAACCTTGATATCTTACTTACTGCAGGGATGACGTGTTGAAACAGCTCTCCCATTCTCCAAGGCATGTTCACATTAAGCTCTGGTGACTGGGAAGTAATGAGATGGACCACTGATTGGTCTGTCAGGCAAGCTGTGTGTCTGTCTCTGTCTTTCTGTCTCTCCCTCACCCTCTCTGTCTTCCCATCCTCCCCACAGCAGCACAGCTGACAACTTCAAACATTTATTATTATCGATCCCCTCGTCTCTTAACAATCAATAGCCTACATCCAAAGAACCAAATAACATTCAAGGTGCAGAACTGTATTTATTTTTCACATAATACTGTAGGGAAATTAGAGATGACTCATTATGTGAGTCAGTTATCTCTTTAAGGAATGACTGCCCTTTCTAGCCACATCCGAGGGTTTTAGCTAATGTGGCTCTAAAACAGACCTGGTGAAATGCTCTTATACTTTTTGGTGACATTAATCTATTGTCTAATGATCTCCTTGGTAAAATATAATCTTATGATATCTAGAATTTTAAAAAAGGATGCTTGTTAAACATGGTAAATTACTTGTCTTCTAATAAGAGGAGTAGCTAACATTTATTGAGGCTGTGCAATGCATGGGGCAAAGTCTTAAGTGTTTTACACAGATAATCCATTTTATTTGCATAATAACTCTATGGAGGTGAGTCCCATTGTTATTATTCATGCTTTATACAGATGATGGCAATGACATTTTGACAGAATAGTGATTTGATTAAGGTTACAGCTAATTAGTGGCAAAACTAGAATTAGGATTATTCTATCTGAATCAAGAGCTGAAAGTCTTCACCCTGCTTTACATACCTTTCTTGATGATTGGAATGATTTCAAACAGTCTCTGTTTCAGTTTAGCTATAAATATTTCACTTGTGTCAACTCACCTAACGTCCTTGTTATCAGGTTTCATTTTCAGTGCTCAGAGCTGTAAGTAATGCTGATTGCTTTCTCCAAATGAAAAATAATAAAGGTTTATGATTTTTCAGAAAGGTCAAGCTCTATTTTATGTTCCAAAACTGGATTTCAAAAATCAGAATAAAAGATGATCTCAAAATGTTTTAAGGACCTATTAACCCATTTATAGTTACAATCTAGGGGGAAAATGTTCATGGCGAACAATAACACAATTTAGCATTATATGATTTTTTCATTATGTTTGAGAAGAAAATCATACTAAAATAGTCCTTCAAGAAATAAACTGTAGATTGTGGAATGTGGCCAAGTCATAGAGAAATTGCAGAGACTGTTCAGAGCTTCTTGTCCACCACTTCAACACCAAGCCCACTTCAGCAACCTCACGAGGGAGGTTCAGTGCTGGAAAATATGTTCCTCTTTGGTTTGTTGGCTCTCCATCGTGAATGCGGAGTGGAATGACCACTGTTTCACATCCTTCCTTTTCCTCAAGTTTCCAAGACGTAGAGAACTAGAACGCTGCACAAAACCTTAAACTCAGTGTATTCCAGCCTTCACAGTCTACAGTCTTAAACAGGCCCAGAAGTAGCCTCCTGGTATCTTCCACCATACTATGCTTCCTGCTTCCTCTCTACCTGAGGCTGCATGGTACAGATAACCAGTAGAAGATTCATCATTTGTGTTCAAGGGTGACAAGAATATCCCCTCCTCTTAAGGTTAACCAGAAATGGTTTTATTGTAAGGAAAACAGATGCTGCTAATTCTTTAAAGATACCCCGTATGTTATGATCATTACAGCCTAATGATCTGGGTTAGGGTCCCAGCTTCACGAGTGGTAAGTTGTGTGACTTTTGGTTAAGATACAAAACCTTCCTGAGCCTGGTAATAAGGTGATAATCACACTACCAATCTAATTGATATATAAATGTAATCATTCATATTTATTTTTTTGGGCTCCAAAATCACTGCAGATGGTGATTGCAACAATGAAATTAAAAGATGCTTACTCCTTGGAAGGAAAGTTATGACCAACCTAGATAGCATATTAAAAAGCAGAGACATTACTTTGTCAACAAAGGTCCATCTAGTCAAGGCTACGGTCTTTCCAGTGGTCATGTATGGATGACAGAGTTGGACTATACAGAAAGCTGAGCGCCAAAGAATTTATGCTTTTGAACTGTGGTGTTGGAGAAGACTCTTGAGAGTCTCTTGGACTGCAAGGAGATCCAACCAGTCCATCCTAAAGGAGATCAGTCCTGGGTATTCATTGGAAGACTGATGTTGAAGCTGTAACTCCAATACTTTGGCCACCTGATGGGAAGAGCTGACTCACTGGAAAAAGACCTTGGTGCTGGGAAAGACTGAGGTCAGAAGGAGAAGGGTATGACAGAGGATAAGATGGTTGGATGGTATCACTGACTCAATGGACATGGGCTTGGGTGGACGCTGGGAGTTGGTGATGGACAGGGAGGCCTGGCATGCTGCAGTTCATGGGGTCGCAAAGAGTTGGACACGACTGAGTGACTGAACTGATTCATATTTAATACTCAACAATAGTATAATACATAATAAACAGTACCTATTATTTTCATTATCCTTATTAGTTTTCAAATTGTGGCAGAAAATTCACTATTAGGTCTACAAGTAATTCTGCCCCAAACTCTCTGCCCATTAAACTGCCAACAAACATACTGTAGTCAACATACCAGTTGATGAATTCTCAAATGCATGAAAAAAATTCTAACTTATTCCCCACCCTCATCACACACACATGCCCCACCCACTTGGAGTACGAACTCCTGTGAAATATCTTACAATGTGTATTTTGGCTGTGGTTCACCACAAACTTCTTAAGGCTCTTCACGGGGGAATATCTCTGATAATGTGATTAAAAAAAAGTTCCAAACAGTACGGAAGTTCCTCAAAAAACTAAAAATAGAGTTGCCATATGATCCAGTAATCCCACTCATGGGCATATAACAGAGAAAACTCTAATTCAAAAAGATACATGCACCCCTGTGTTCATAGCAGCAGTATTTACAACAGCAATACATGGAAAAAACCTTAAATGCCCATCATCAGATGAATGGATAAAGAAGACTAGGTACATATATGCAATGGAATATTACTTAGTCATAAAAAAGAATACAATAATGTCATGTGCAGCATTATGAATGGACCTAAAGATTATCATACTGTGAGGTCAGAAGAGAAAGACAAACACCATATGATATCACTTTTACATGAAAGCTAAAATATGACACAAAGGAACTTATTTACAAAACAGACTCACAGAGAGAACAGATTTTTGTGGTTGTCAAGGAGAAAGAGGTAGGGTAGGAATAGGCTGGGAGTCTGGGATTAACAGATGTGAGCTATTATATAGAGAATAGATTTAAAAAATAAGCTCCCACTGTATAGCACAGGGAACTATACTCAATATCCTGTGATAAACACTGGAAAAGAACATGAAAAAGATGTATTACTGAATCATTTTGTTGTGCAGCAGAAATTAACACAGCATTGATCCACTATATTTCAAAAAATAAATTTTAAAAAACATAAAAAAGAAAGTCCCTCTATGGCCATATGACGGCAATGCACTGGCAGGTCTCCTACACAAGGGTATTTTGTCAAGATTACTGTATTGGAAACCATGGCAAGAATTGCGTTTACTTTCTGATTTCCTTGGCTTAAGGTACTGAGTCAGAATGAGACCACTCTGTTCCAAATTTCAGCTAACTAGACTCCAGTCATATTTTGTATAGTTGAGCTGATTCTGTTTAGCTCCTGGAGGAATGCTATTTGCTTACTTTCCTGAGATGAATTCTTAGTAACTGCTGTTCTCTCCACTTCTGGACCTCTCAGGGTAGAAGGTGGAGAAGGCAATGGCACCCCACTCCAGTACTCTTGCCTGGATAATCCCATGGACAGAGGAGCCTCAAGGCTGCAGTCCATGAGGTCGCTGAGGGTCGGACACGACTGAGTGACTTCACTTTCACTTTTCACTTTCATGCATTGGAGAAGGAAATGGCAACCCACTCCAGTGTTCTTGCCTGGAGAATCCCAGGGACGGGGGAGCCTGGTGGGCTGCCGTCGATGGGATCACACAGAGTCGGACACGACTGAAGTAACTTAGCAGCAGCAGCAGCAGGGTAGAAGGTGTCTTACAGGTTCTGCACTTTGCTAAATGAGTGGCAGCCACGTATCTGTCATATGCAAAGCACAAACATTTACACAGTTCTGAGAACTGTTCCTTCTAGCGACAAGTCATTGCTCAAGGTCACAGAGCTAGCTGTAAACCCAGAGGTAGTCTGAGGACATATTGATCAGTCTTGTGCTCAGATCTTTACTGAATAATCGGTACAATACTCTCTTGGTGAAATCAGCTGATTTTTTGACAGTCTGCAGCCACTGAACTTGTCTTCTACATAAAACACATTAAGAGTCTATGTTCCTCTGAAGCTCACAGGCTTCAGAATATAGCTCCTGCCCATGTATCCATCCATGCATCCATTCATCCATCAACAAATATGTATTGAAGTCTTGACGTTAGGTGCTATGACAACAAATGGCAGTATCAATAATAATGGTAGTGTCTGGAGGAGTTTATAATTTAGAAGCAAAAATAATCCATATGACAAATATGTTAGACAGTCAGATGGCAGATGGTAGAAGAAAATCGTGTGGCCATGAAGTGCCACAGTGAAGCACTAGGACAGCATGTTCAAAAAAAATAAAAAATGAGCCACATATGTGGTTTCAAATTTCTAATAAGTACACTAAAAAAAAAAACCCAAAGAATATTATCTTTAATTTTATGGTTTATATTTTATTTAATCAATGCATTAAAAATATAATTTTTACATGCAACCAAGTGGTCATGTATGGATGTGAGAGTCGGACTGTGAAGAAAGCTGAGCACCAAAGAATTGATGCTTTTGAACTGTGGTGTTGGAGAAGACTCTTGAGAGTCCCTTGGACTGCAAGGAGATTCAACCAGTCCATTCTAAAGATCAGCCCTGGGTGTTCTTTGGAAGGAATGATGCTAAAGCTGAAAGTCCAGTACTTTGGCGACCTCAGGGGAAGAGTTGACTCATTGGAAAAGACTCTCATGCTGGGGGGATTGGGGGCAGAAGGAGAAGGGGATGACAGAGGATTGAGGTGGCTGGATGGCATCACCGACTCAATGGACATGAGTTTGGGTGAACTCTGGGTGTTGGTGATGGACAGGGAGGCCTGGCATGCTGCAATTCATGGGGTTGCAAAGAGTCGGGCATGACTGAGTGACTGATCTGAACTGAATGTTAAAATGTTATTAATGTTATATACTGAACTAAATCTTTGAAGTCTTATGTGTACTTGACACTTAGAAAGTGAAAGTCACTCAATCATGTCTGATTCTTTGCGAGTCCATGGAATTCTCCAGGCCAACATATCGGAGTGGGTAGCCTTTCCCTTCTCCAGGGGATCTTCCCAACCCAGGGATCAAACCCAGGTTGCCCACCATTGCAGGGGGATTCTTTACCAGCTGAGCCACAGGGAAGCCCTTGACACTTGAGCACATCTCAAAGAAAATAACTACATTTTAAGTACACAGTAGCCACATGGGTGGTGACCTTTTGGATAGCATACCTCTAGGAAATTAAAAAACAGAGAACAGCTGCCTCCAGAATAGAGGAATCACAGATGTTGACTCATGAGGAATCTGGCTATTTGAACTGAGTTCTGGACTAAGTTTGCTCCCTAGTTCCAACCTGCAGTAAAAGAATGTCTTTCTCAGTATTTTATGAGCCGTTGGTGGTTCTATGTTTGTATCCCTAAAAATGAGCCTAGCATATATCCATTCTGGTGTTAAAGTCTTTACCTGCTGAATAAAATGCATGAAAGAAAAATAAAAACAGCTGTCTCCCACTTGCTAGAGCCTGTGTTGGTATTTTGCATTAATTCTCTCTAACACAATGAATTTGCAAGGAGTCACACATATCTCCATTTTATAGGAGAGGAAGCTAAAGCACAGAGTAGTTAATTGATTTTCCAAGATCACAGAGCTAGGAAGAAGGGAGGGAGAGAGGAAGGGGCACATGAACAGGAGGGAGAAGATACAGGCAGAAAGATGGGGGTAGATTACAGCTTAAAGTGAGGGTGGGAACAGGACCCAGGATGTGCAAAGCATCTGCCCTTTACCCCATCCCTATAGTTTGCGTGTGTGTTTGTGCATGTGTTATAACACGTTTATGGCTAACATATACTAGCTTATTTAACAAATCTTTATATACTATACTTTGAGCCACCACTGTCTCTCCTGATAAGATTTCCTTGAAATAATCAACAAAAACAAATTCCTAGCTTCCAAGGGCAAAGGGCATTTTGGGGATTGAGAATTAAAGAAATCCTGGTCAGAAGAGGCAAAGGAGGTTAACTCAATCTTCCTCAGTCTGCCCTCTTATCACCTCTTTAAAGGGGATCTCTATCCTCCCAAGAGGAGAAGGGGGTGACAGAGGATGAGATGGTTGGATGGTATCACTGACTCAATGGACATGAGTTTGAGCAAACTCAGGGAAATGGTGAAGGACACAGAAGCCTGGCATGCTGCAGTCCATGGCGTTGCAAACAGTCAGACATGACTTAGCAACTGAACAACTCCTTCCTGTAAAACGATCATGTCCCAGCCTGTCTCTTCCACTCCTTGATGGCTGAGTACCAGAAGACTGTTCCACACAGAGACCTCCAGTCTCCCTTCATATAACTTGTAACTAGTCAGGAGCTAGCTCTTGTTGTGCTCTACACAAAACTCTTCTTCAGTCAGATTATCACTTGCCTCATATTTGTGATGCTGGTAGGGGTGGCAAGCATTATTTATGTAGCACTTGAATTAAAAGAAGCACAGATTCAGACTGAGTCCTAAAATGCAGATGCACTTTCTTAAAAGTTAAAAACTGTGTATTTGTATCAGCTGGGAGGTAAGTGTAAGAATTAGAACTTGCCCCTATAAAACTTAATATCGGGGCTTCCTGGGTGGTCCAGTGTCTAGGACTTCATGCTCCCAACACACAGGGCCTGGGTTCAATCCCTGGTCAGGGAACTGGACCCCATATGCTGCAACTGAAGTTGCGGCTGTGTGCCACAAGTGAGACCTAGTGCAACCAAATAAATATTTAATGAGAATAAATTGAAAAATAACTGAATATCAAGCAAATAAAAACTACTGTGAAGTATCACACCTCCTATCAGTTAGAATAGTCATCTTCAAAAAAAATCTACAAACAATAAATGCTAGAGAGTGTGGAGAAAAGGGAACCTTCCTATACTCTTAGGAATTTTAAGTTGATACAACCATTATGAAGAACAGTATGGAGATTTCTTACAAAACTAAATATATAACTACCAATTGATCCAACAATCTCAGTCCTGGGCATATATCTACAGAAAACCATAATTCTAAAAGATACATGCATCCCAATAGTGTTCACTGTAACACTATTTACAATAGCCAAGACTTGGAAGCCACCTAAATGTCCATCCACAGCGGCATAGATAGAGAATATGTGGTACACATACACAATGGAATATTACTCAGGCGTAAAAAAGAAAGAAAGAATGCCATTTGCAGCAATGTGGATGGACACAGAGGCTGGCATACTAGGCGAAGTTAGTCAGACAGAAAAGACAAATGCCATATGATATTGCTTATATACAGAATCTAAACAAATGGTACAAATGAACTGATTTACAAAACAGAAATAGACTTACAGATATAGAAAACAAACATGGTTATCATGGGAGAAGCAGGGGAGGGATAGATTGGAATAGATAACTAATACTGGCTTCCCAGGTAGCACTGGCAATAAAGAATCCGCCTGCCAATGCAGGAGACATAAGACATGTGGGTTCGATCCCTGGGTTGGGAAGATCTCCTGGAGGAAGAAATGGCAACCCACTCCAGTATTCTTGCCTGGGAAATCCCATGAACAGAGGAGCCTGGTGGGCATACAGTCTATGGGGTCACAAAGAGTTGCAAACAACTGAGCAACTAACAGTTTCACACACACTCATAAAGCATTCCCTTTGCTGTACACCTGAAACTAACACAACACTGTAAATCAATTATATCCCAATAAAAACAAA
The DNA here is from genome assembly GCA_006408695.1 of Aepyceros melampus. NCBI lineage: Eukaryota > Metazoa > Chordata > Mammalia > Artiodactyla > Bovidae > Aepyceros > Aepyceros melampus. The sequence goes on along the minus strand of SJXQ01002128.1, from coordinate 118,647 downwards.
CAAACAAAAAACTTACTATCTCCTTTTTTTTTAACTATAGCTTAGGAAAAGACTTTTAAATCTGCTGACCACATGGAGTAGTCGTCAGTGACTTGGAGAGCTGGCATTCTGTTAAAAATAAAATTGCAAAGCAGAACAAGAAAACAAGATAAAGTTCTAACTTGCTGCTTTTTGGCTGTGTCTGGATGGCGACTAGCCCACCCTACCCTGGGGGTAGGGAGGAGGAGACAGAGACTAAAATGCAAGGAGTGTTACCATTATGGCAACTTTATTTTTTCCAAATGTTTATTTTTGTTCCCTTAGGGTATCAGGAAGAGTTTGTTCTAACAGTTCTCAGTTCCTGGCTGAGTTGTTGCCAGGAAGTCAAGTTTATCTTTAGCATCATCTCTGGGCAAACAGCACAGAGGAAAATGATATTTGGGGCCAAATGTTGAAAACTCAAGTTTTATGTAGCTTGAGCAGAAAAAGCTAAGAGCAAAAATGAAAAGCTAATATTGTTGGTTCTGTGTTTTCTCTACAAGAAATTTTCCTTAGAGAAGAAATAGTAGTGGAAAGAGGATGGCCTTAAGGACCAATACCTTTGGGTTCAAATTCAGGCTTGGTCCACTGCTGCCCCATCAAGGACTTTTGAATAAATTTAATTCAACAAACATTTAGCTGAATGATTCCTCTGTATCGGATACTTGGCTCTCACAGAACTTAAAGTTCAAGTAAATTAGTTACCTCTCTGAAACTCTTTTTACAACTAATGAAGAAAATACATGCCTCTTTGTAGGGTTCTTTGGACAATTACATGAGATAACATGTGTAACATTACACAGACCAGCGCTTAGGTAAAGTGACAAATCTTAGTTTCTCTGTCTTTAGAATAACCAAAGTAATCTTTCATTCAGTCAACTGGAAGTTTAAAAGTACTGTTCTAGGATTTAACTAAAAATAAAACCAACAGAGAGTTTCATAAAACCTAGACAGTCCGCAAATACCCCATGTTTTTTGGCAGGTCCGCGACAGCCAGAGTTCAAAGATCAGTCTCAGATTCTATCAATCACTTCCAATAGTCCTACTTTGACTCCAACTTGGTTTTATACAATAGCACTGGAACATTTATATTACCATACGTAAAATGATAGCCAGTGGGAGTCTTCCGTGTGACACAGGAAACCCAAAGCCAGTGTTCTATGACAACCTAGAGGGGTGGGATGGGGAAAAGGACAAACGTATACCTATGGCTGACTCATGTTGATGTATGGGAGAAAGCATCACAGTACTGTAATTATCCTCTAATTAAAAATAAAAAACAAATTGCCTTTTCAATCACCAGTATGGTATACGTAGCATAAAAATCAGAGCTATAAGTGATGCTGAAATATTAGAACTGTTCATTCAAAATTATTCATTGATTGTCTATAACATGTGAGACACTGTGATGAAATTAAAGTCTTAAAAGAACCAGATGTGTCCCTGACCTGATGCATCTATCCCTCTAGAAGGAAAGATATAAAGTCTACCCTCAAGGAGGCTACAAGCAGCAATAGAAACAAGGCAGGCATGCATTAAATAATAGTGGGTAATACACTCTTTTTAAGCATTACGAATAGAATCCCTGATACTGGGGTTCAGAAGAGATGACATAGTCAAGGAGACTTTGGGGGAAATACAGAATTTGAGCTGAGATTTTTAAAGATGAGAGGATTTTTTCAAGGTCTTCTATTCTCCTTATAACATAAAAATCAAACGCATCAAAACTCAAAGCAGAAGTTAGAGGCAATAACACCTTCTCTATCAGAATGTGTATAGTCCTCTCTCTGCTCTTTAATTATTCACTAGTACCAATTCTGCTTGGGGTCCCTCTCTTCCAAAGGCAGCATTAACTACACCTGGGTAAAAGACACATGGTTAAAGTATCATTGCATCATTTTTAAAAGAGCTATTCTTTCCAACTGACTCTGCTTCCTTCTCCCTCCCAAAAGGAAAAGAAAAACCCAGGTTAAATGCACTGTTTGCATTTCCCAATTGTCCTACAACCAAGTATTGACTATTAGAAAGTCCGGCTCCTAGACTCTCAATTGGCAAATTCAGTTAAAATAAATTTTAAATGCAGACATTTTTTGTCCTGATGCTTAAAAATTATCCAGGTGTCAGCTATGAATAATGACCAAGTTGGGTCTTGATTCCATTATTTTTATTAGCTATTCAATGACACTTGGTAGTGTACTGAACATTATTTTTGGTGAAGTATATAAATCTAGTTATTTTGGGGCTTGCAATCAAACTACTTTATCATAAGAGAGATTGTGAGCAGTACTGGAGTACAGGAGATTAGGTTTTAAATAGTCCCAAGGGAAACGTGGCCCCATGGAGCTCAGATTCTACTCTATCCATTCCTTAAAGCTGTGGGGGGAGGGGGAGGGAGGGCAGGGGGCTTTGTAATGGACTGTAAGACCAGAAAAGTCATTGGTGTTCTCTCACAAGAGAAAAAAAAGGTACAAATTAAAAGATATAATCTCTTTGTCCTTTTTGGCCACAACTAACCATGTGATTACTTTCTCAAAACCTCTGCATTCTTCTCTGATTTGGAAGTGGTTCTGCTCACTTCATATATTTACAGAATTATCATGACCATGAGATAAAATTTTCAAAAGTATACTAAAATATTCCAAAATGTCCAGCAAATAAAACTCTGTCTTCTTCTCTGGTCTCCTTGGATCTTTGTTCCTCCTTCCCACACACTAACAAACTGTTGGCAGGATCTTCTCTTGTTGGACTTCAAATTCTTTAAACTCTACTTCCAGAGTCCCTATCATGATATCTCACTTGTAGAACTGAAATAGCTTCCCAAATGATCTACCTCCAACCTATCTTTTTTCCAACAATAGTCAGTGAGCCTAAGAGTACATATTTTATGTTGATCCAAGGATGAGTGAGTGGGTGAAGTCGCTCAGTCGTGTCCGACTCTTTGCCACCCCGTGGACTGTAGCCCACTAGGCTCCTCCGTCCATGGGATTCTCCAGGCAAGAGTACTGGAGTGGGTGCCATTTTCTTCTCCAGGGGATCTTTCCAACCCAGGGATCAAACCCAGGTCTCCCACATCGCAGGCAGATGCTTTAACCTCTGAGCCAGCAGGGAAGCCCAAAGACAAATGGGTCCTAAATCCTTAGCCTAGCCTTCAGTTCCTGACATAACGCTAGCTCCACTTTATCCCTCCTCTTTCCCCCTCCTCAAGAGTCCACACTCCAGCCCTTTTCAACTCTGTAAAGTTCTCTCAAGGTGCCATGCTTCCTTTGGCTTTTGAACTTTTGTTCTTTCTGTTGTAGCTCATATCCATCACCGTCCTTGTGTCAGTTCAACTCCTATCCTGTTCTCAGTATAGAGTCAAGGAAAACCACTGTGTCTGGTGTGTAGGATTTAAGGCAAGGGCATTCTCCTGCCGCCAGCAACTTTTCCTTCCCACACCCACCCTCACCGTCACCACCCTCATCACCGCCACCACCACCAGAGGGCTTATGACATGGCAGGCATGTGCGAGTCACTCTCCATGATTACTCTACTGAGTCTCCACCATAAATCCTTGAGTTGACAGCAGGCACAGAAGCCTATATTTATCTAGTACAGCATGCCAAAACTGGTCTAAGTATTTCACAGGTATTATCCCAGACCTCAGGACAATTCTCTGAGATAGGTACTATTATTATCCTACTGACTGATAAGGAACTGAAGTCTATATAGATTTAGTAAATCATCTAGCTCTGCAGCTGGGAGTTTGAGCTCCTGTAGTTTGACTTTGAAGTCTATTATTGATTCATGGAAGGTTTTATCATCATTTTATGTATTTATTTAAAATTTCTTACATGCTACAAATGTTGTAGTGGAGTTCTTTCTTTCTTTCTTTTTTTGGCTAAGCAGCACAGAATGTGGGATCTTAGTTCCCTGACCAGGGATTGAATCTACACTTCCTGCTGTGGAAGCATGGAGTCTTAACCACTGGCCCACCAGGGAAGTCCCCACATTACCATTTTAGAGATGAGGAAATGCAATCAGATGGTCGAGTCAACTGCCTAAAGTGCTCAAGTCAGGATTTGAAGGACCAGTGAGATGCCCCACTGTGTCTCCCCATCACTCTATACGTCCTCCTTCATCATACCGCATTACGACTGCCCACCAGCTTACTGGACTCCCTCACTAAACTACAAGGTTCTTTTTCTTTAACTTTTAAAAAGTTTTAGGTTGACTGAAAAATTAAACAAATAGCACAGAGAATTCCCATATACCTCTTGCAGAATTTTCCCTTTTATGAACATCTTATGTTAGTATAGGACATTTGTTATAATTAATACACCAGTATGGATATATTACTATTAACTCAAGTCCATAGCTTAATTCCTATTTTCTCAGTTTTTACCTAATGTCCTTTTTCTGCTCTAGGATCCCTTCTAGGATACTGTTACATTTAGTTGTCATGATTTCTTCGGCTCTTTCTGTGACAGTTTCTCAGACTTTCCTTGCCTCTGGTGACCTTCATGGTTTTAAGGAATATGATCGGGGATACTGTATATTGCCCCTCTACTGGAATTTGTCTCATGTTTTTCTCCTGATTGAAGATCACAGAGGTTAAGTGCCATTTTCATCACATCCTATTAACATAGTTTATGACTGTTCCAGTGGACTTTGATCACTAGATTAAGTAAAATCTGCCAGATTTCTCCTCTATGAAGTTAGCTTCCTGTCCTCATTCCCCACCTTCCTAAACTTCACTCTGTAGAGAGAAGACTATGTGCGGTCCACACTTAGGAAATGGGGAATTATGCCCTTGAGTCTGAGTCATCTATATAATTTATTTGGCATTCTGCAGAGGAGATTTTTCTCTTCTCTTCCATTTGCTCATGTATTTAATTCTTTCTTTATATCTGTATGGATTCATGGCCATTTATTTTATACTTTGAAATATAGTCCAATACTACTTTATTTTTTCTATAATTATTCCACTTGAGCCATTGGGAACTCCTCCAGTTGGCTCCTGTTGACACAGTGTCATCAATGCAGTTTTTTTTTTTTTTTTTCTTTTTTGAACACTTCCTTCCATTTTGGCACTAAGAGACTCTGGCATCTCGTCTATTTCCTTTTCCAGTCCCCAAGTCACATATTTCTCCAAGGATTCCTGTTCCTTTTATTGAAGAATGGTTTCAGAAATCAAGATCTGGGTGCCAGCTGTGCGTCTTGCTACAAGGGTGTCATTTCTTTTAGGCTCTCCCCATTGACACAGAAAGAAATATAGGTAGGTATGCAAATCCATATATGTTCACATAATTATAACTATTTCCTTATGCAATCATGTGTATCTGTGCTCTCCTGTGCTTTGTCATGTCCAACTCTTTGCGACCCCTTGGGCTGTAGCCCACTAGGCTCCTCTGTCCATGGGATTCTCCAGGCAAGAATACTGGAGTGGGTTGTCATGCCCTCCTCCAGGGGATCTTCTCAACCCAGGGATTGAATCCACATCTCCTACAATGCAGGCAGATTGTTTAACATCTGAGCCACTAGGGAAGCCCAAGAATACTAGAGTGGGTAGCCTATCCCTTCTCCAGGGGAATCTCCCAACCCAGGAATCAAACCAGGGTCTCCTGCATTGCAGGCAGATTCTTTACCAGCTGAGTTACCGGGGAAGCCCCAACATGTATCTATATAAAGTTTAATAGGAGTTCTTTATGATGTCTCCAACTCTAATTCATCACCACATGCATCATTCTAACCTTCTGCCCTTGCTTTTCTATAAATTTCATGACAACAATGGGCAATGACTATAAGCCTCTTAAGGTAGTATTATTCTTTATTCACAGCTGTATCCCAAGTACAGTTGGCACCTATAACACAAATATTGACTGACTGCTGAGTTGACCCAATAATTTCAATTCTGCAAAGGACTACAGAGGAATTTGCAAATGTCACCAAATATGGATTTCAAAGACTAAACTCACAACAATTTATTAGGGCAACAGTACAAGAGGGTACACTAACTAAGGTCTGATTTAAGTGTGTTTATTCAACTCCGTGAAGGGAAAATGATAGTAATACATCTAAACTACACAAAAAGGATTCAGACTTCCCTGAAAAGGATTCAAGTGGCATAAAATGGTTTGTTTCTCCACAGCAATTTACATATATTAAAAGAGATAATAGGCATAATCATTGTCAAAATAGAGCTTCCACCCTGTATAATGTCTTAATATATGCTCGGAGTTCCTGACAAACAGGCACAAAGCCCCAGTGGATTAGATCCTAAGTGGGGGATGACTCTAATAGCAACAGCATAAAACCAATCTCACATTTCTGGGAAGGAAAATAAGACCTGAGAACAGCCTTTGAAGGCGAAGGGGAAAGTACAAAGGAAAGACGCTCAAGTGATACATCAGTTGAATGGGAAACGGGGTGCTAATGTGACACTCTGCATCCATGATGCTAATTTATATCTGGGTGAGCGTGTGCACTGACACAGAGGAGAATGGAAGAGGTCTATATTATACCTTGGAGAAGCTCACCTGCAGTCTCTTGGAAGGGTACTTGCTTTATATTGGGGACTGCCTTACATGGGATACATTATGTAGATTCTGTGTCAGTTTCATATGACAAAATCACTTATCTATTTCCAGATCGTTTCCATTCTGTCCCTTACAATGCAGCCAGAATGATCTTTTTGAAAAACAAATTTGGTCATAGCTCCCTATCTTCCCTACATTTTAACATTCTGCTTGACTCCTGGGATAAAAAACAATAAAGGCAACATATGCCCTCAAGGTTTTGCAAGATCAGGCTTCTGTCCCATGCCCACCTTGCCACAGGGTCCCCTTTTACTTCTCTGAACGCATGTTCTTTTTGCTGCTACTACTGCACATGTTAATACGTCTTTGCCTCTGCTCTTCAACACAGCTAACTCCTACTAAGGCTTAGGGATCTAGCCCATTCACTTCTTCACCTGAGATGCCTACCCTGTCCAGGTCACACTCACAGCACCACAAACTCTTCCTCTGCAGTGCTTGTCACAGTTGTACATTTATCTTTGTTAGTCTGCTGTTAATGTATTTCATCAGATGGCCTTGTTACCCCACATTCCTGGCACCTAACCCCATGCCAGGCATATAATAAGTGCCTCCCAAAACATCTACTGAATAAATTAAAGGAAAAATGACCACACAATCCACCTACCTATTGCCAAGACTTTCCTGAACATTAAAGCCCCTCTCTGGATTCTGAATGATATGTCATTTCACATCAGAAATGTGGTTGGTCACCCTTGTGATGAGCGTAAGAAATGTCACTGCTAGGCCAAAGATATAGGAAATTCCTTTTATCAAATATGTCATTAGTACACTGAAATAGGTATTATGTGGAAGTGACATAAAGGGGATGTGAAAAATAATCTTATGCTAAAGAGGTCAGCTATGGTGTCCTAATCCTTTATTAGTACTAAGATAACTGTTATCAAGTAATTTTGCTTTACTTCACAAAATCACTACTACTAACTTTCAAGCTCTCATCGTGTCTGGATTTTATTCAACAAATATTTACTGAGCATACTCTTTGTACATCAGGCACTACTTTAGATTCTAGGATAAATGCTGAGCAAGAGACACAAGTTCTCACCTTTGAGGGGAGGAGAAGCCAACACAGATTGATAGTCCTTTCGGATGAGTAAATTGCAAGTGAGTGTGATTAGTTTTGAGGAGCAAAGAAGTCATGTGCTATGGCCCAATGCTCACATCAGCACTATTCACAACAGCCAGGACATGGAAACAACCTAAATGTCCATCAACAGAGGAATGGATAAAAGAAGATGTGGTCCATATATACAATGGGCTACTATCAGCCACATAAAGGAGTGAAACTGGATCATTTGCAGAGACGTGGATGGACTTAGACAGTGTCATACTCAGTGAAGTAAGTCATGAACAGAAAAACAAATAATGTGTATTAATGGATATATGTGGAATCTAAAAAATGGTATAGATAATCCTTTTTGCAAAGCAGAAATAGAGACATAGAGAACAAATGTATGGATGCAAAGGGAAAAAGGGAGGTGGGATGAATTGGGACATTGGAATTTACACATATACACTATTGATCAGTTCAGTTCAGTTCAGTTGCTCAGTCGTGTCTGACTCTTTGCGAGCCCATGAATCGCAGCATGCCAGGCCTCCCTGTCTGTCACCAACTCCCGGAGTTCACCCAGACTCACATTCATTGAGTCCATGATGCCATCCAACCATCTCATCCTCGGTCGTCCCCTTCTCCTCCTGCCCCCAATCCCTCCCAGCATCAGGGTCTTTTCCAATGAGTCAACTCTTCGCATGAGGTGGCCAAAGTACTGGAGCTTCAGCTTTAGCATCATTCCTTCCAAAGAAATCCCAGGGTTGATCTCCTTCAGAATGGACTGGTTGGATCTCCTTGCAGTCCAAGGGACTCTCAAGAGTCTTCTCCAACACCACAGTTCAAAAGCATCAATTCTTTGGTGCTCAGCCTTCGAAAACTAATGAGAACATATTGTATAGCACAGGGAACTCTACTGAAAGCACTGTGGTGACCTGAACAGGAAGAAAATACAAAAGGGAGGGGCTATATGTATATGCATGGCTGATTGATTTGCTGGACGGTAGAAACTAACACAACATTGTAAAGCAACTATACTGCAATAAAAATTAATTTAAAAAGAAGCCATGTGCTTTGGGAGTGCAATCATTCCCACTGTCTCAGCATGCTCTCAAGTGATCCAGTGCCTCGCCAGGATAACCTGCATCATTATTGCTCTGTGGTTGCATGTCAAGTGGAACACAGTGTTTCACTTAATTAAGGATGAAAGGATTTTACATTTTAATGTCATGGGCTCCATAAGGATTTATATGTATTTACTTCCTTGGGTTAAATAAAAGACTAGGGAAGATACCAGGTCTATCTTTTCTAAGGAGTCATTCTAATCCCTTAAAATCTCTAGTGTCAATTTTGATGTAACCCCGAAAGATCAAAGTGCCTTGTTCTCAAAGACGCCTATCTCAACAGAGCATCTGTTTCACACCAAGAGAGTTTTCATTGGAGGGGTTTTATGATAAGCACTGCAAGGAATAGTTACTGTCACAGAAAATTTTAAAGACACCTACAGAGAGATTGTAAATTTTGCAAAGGTTGAGACAAGACTCTTGAAAATCATTACAAACCTTAAGGCTTAGGGCAGTGTTTGGAACATAACTGGCTCTCAATATTTATGTGTTACATGTTTGAACAAATAGAACTACTTTGAGAAAATCAGCTAATAGAAGCTTGGGACCAGAGCAGAGGAAAAAAAAAGAGAATTACTACTGCAGGGGCTTGCTTAGCAAGAGGAAAAATCACAAAGAGAGGGCGCCCGAAGAATACTCTCTTCATCCCGTTTGACAAAGATGGTAGATCTAAGAGGGGCTGGAGCTGGGAGAATCTTAGCGACAGAGAGTGGCACCTCGAGGTCCCACAGCTCCAGACTATGCTCCTGTCCACCGTTTCCAAGGGAGAAGAATAAACAGCAGATTGATAAATTCTTCCATTTACACCCCTGAACTAATTGCATCTTTGTCTTTAACCTAACAAATCATAGCCTGATTACAGGTCATTAGTGACAACTAATACATGAAATTGTTTGCATTTCACTAGTATATCTAAATTATAGCCTCACCTTTCAATTTAGCTCAATCAAGCTTCCAAAAGGAACCCCACACCACCCCCACTATTGGGGCCTCAAGCAGGACTTAAACTAACAATTAGCCTCTGGAATTCAACTATGATGCAGAAGAATTCATTATTTTAGTTCACTGCAGATCTCCCTAGCGTAGACCACAACCAGCCATTCCCTTTAGAGTGGAGGCATGCTCTCTGTGCCCAAGAGCTTACAACTGCCTCTCTCTGAATTTTCTCAATTATTCCCAATGGTGGCTAATGCATTGGCCAGCAACATGGGCCTGCTTGTGTGTCACTAGTGCAGACAGTCCTAAGTTCACAACAACACAGTGGCTGATTAGAGTGCAGATAAGACTGTCAGACATTGAAGTGACAGGAAGAGAGTCTATCTCGCAAAGAAGAAGAGGCAAGGTTGAGAATATATATATATATATTCTCATATGTATATGAGAATATGTATGTATATGTTTATGCACACATATTCTCATATATATATATATATGGGTTGCCCTGGTAAAGAATCTGTCTACAATGTGGGAGACCTGGGTTTGATCCCTGGGTTGTGAAGATCCCTTGGAGAAGGGAAAGGCTACCCTCCCCAGTATTCTAGTATTCTGGCCTGGAGAATTCCATGGATTGTGTAGTCCATGTCATTGCAAAGAGTCATATATGACCAAGAGACTTTAAATATATATATATACTTATGTGTGTGTGTGTGTATGTATGTCAACCAGGTTGTCCAGATATATATATATATATATATATATATATATGTATGTATGTATGTATATTTTTTTAGAATGCATTTGGGGCTCTGAATTATCCCTATGAGAAGCCAAGACCTTGAAAAGAACTGGAGAACTGCCAAGCCTCCATTCACTTTGTGCCAAGCAGTCATAGAGGCACATGGAGTGATTAACAGAAATTAACAATCTCAGAAATGTTTGAGGACTTTCTAAGATAACAGTTGTCATCTGGGAGCAAATCCATGGTCCAGCTCATCTAATGTTCAGTTGCTTCAAAAAAATATCCCCTAGGGAATGTCACTTTTGACGACTAGTGTGCTGAATGCATGGAATTAAAAGGGGCTGCTAACAAGACAAGTAACAGAAGCCCACATATGGCTAAAACCATTTTTACTTTTTATTCTAGGTTAGCTACCAAGCTCAGGACTCACGCTCAGCTCAACATGTACAATGACAGCACAGAGTTCCATGCTGTTTAAAATCTCTCTCAAATAAACTGCCCCACTCATTTCTATATCATTCCTATGAAAAAGTTAGATTATGAACAACATAGTAATGGTAGAAAACGCAGACTCTAGAGTCAACTTCTGTTTTCAAATCCTGGCTTTTCCACTTACTAGCAGGATGGCCTTAAGCAAGTCACATAGCCTTTCTAAACTTCACTTTTCTCACCTGTAAAACAGAGATAATAAGGATGTGGCTCAGATGGTAAAGCCTCTGTCTACAATGCGGGAGACCTGGGTTCATTCCCTGGGTTGGGAAGATCCCCTGGAGAAGGAAATGGCAATCCATTCCAGTACTGTTGCCTGGAAAATCCCATGGACAGAGGAGCCTGGTAAGCTACAGTCCATGGGGTCGCAAAGAGTCAGACACGACTGAGCGACTTCACTCACCTTATCTAGAGATTATAAAACTCAAGTTGGTAACTAATGTCTAGAAATTCTTTAGTATGCTTAAACATGGCGCTTAATAAGTGCTCAGGAAATGTGAATGGCTATTGTTTACCTCCTTTTTCCTTCTCCTACCAATCAGGGCCACCATCTTTGCCAGAACCCTTATCACTACCACCATCCCCACCCACCTCACTCCCCCAGTACCCACAGGAAGATAAGGAAACTAAATCTCCAAGATGGACTTTTTTTCTGAAGTCAACAAACTAAGTCAGGTAGGACTAACCCTTTATCTTCTGCCCCATACCACCATCATCACCTACCTGGAGCACTTCATCCCTCTTCCCTTCACCTTCCTCCTCCTCATCCATCAGGTCCCAGTTGAGCCATCTCCTCCTTCACGAGCCCTTCTGCATCATCTCACAGTGCTTTGTCTTGCCCTCATCACAGGACTTCTCAGACTACATAATAACTGCCTGTGTCCCCCATGAGGACGCGAGTTCCTTGAACAGAGGAGTCTAGGTGTGTCTACTATACTTCTGCATCCCCAATACAAAGCACAACACACAGTAAATGCTCAGTAAATGCTGAGTAAAGGAAGGGATGAATGGCAACTCCCTTCGTGCCAATCTGCTGCTACAGCTTAAAGTCTTGTTTCTCTTTGGAGCACAATTTAGGCAATCAAAGATTGCAACACATGACTTCAGGCCCTATACTGCTATTACATAATTTTAACCTATCATTGAAACCTCAAGGCAATCTTAACCAAATTCTAACAGAGTCCATTTCTGAAGAAAGTAGCTTAACTTGTGAAAATAATGCCTTGCATGGAACTTACATTATATTAATACATACATACACATTCATTTCATACCTTATGCTTATTTACGAACCTTAACCCCTTAGCATTTTGAAAGGGCACAGTCTTCTTACTTTGAAAGTGCTTTTCAGCAACATGTGGACTTGATGAGATGTGATGAAAAGCCAGTATTCATCCTTGCAATTTTCCCTCCAAACAAGTACTTAATCTTTTCACTCTGAACCATGGCTTTCTCACTTACAGCCTTAGTGCTCTTGGAAATTTTGAGTCTAACATGATACAGACCCCAAAACATGACCAAACAACCAAATACTTCAGTCCTTCCCTCCCCTCCCTCTCAGAGGAGGTAAGGAAAGCATAAAAGCTGGAAGCTTCCGGGAAACCTATTCAAAGGGCATCTAATCTTATCTCATTAAAGTACTATCACTGAGGAGAAACCAAATAAAACTCAGCCCTTCCTCCAATCAATACTGTATTAGAATGCAATGAAAACGTGATTTGGTTGGTAGGAATGATAAAAACGTACACTGAAATTACAATGAAATATGCGAATACTGGAGTGGGTTGCCATTTCCTTCTCCAGAGGATCTTCCCAACCCAGGGATCGAATTCGGGTCTCCTGCTTTGCAGGCAGACGCTTTATCCTCTGAGCCACCAGGGAAGCCCCATACTGAAATATACCTGTTATTAAAACAAGTCAGACAGAAAAGTGTCAATTTTTCTAGAGCAATGAAAGAGCTGAACTCTACCTCACATCACAAATACCCCTCAGGTATTACTTAAAAACAAACCCTGCTCTCTTATTATCTTATTTTAGAAAACACATTAAGGAATTTAACTAGTATGGAGTTTATATCAATGTATAAAGCTAAGGTTGTTTAATTTCCTTGGGGCACCAATGCCTGACACATCCTTATTTATAGACTGATGGAGAATATGCATAAACATATATACATACACATAAATATACAATTTGCTTTCTTCTTCTGCTAAGTCATTGACCACCTTTTCTGTTTCATTTCCCTATAAAAAATATTTATTTGGAAACTCTTCTTTCCCCATTCTTTTTCTCAAAAGGGACTCTTCTGTCTTCCTCTTCACTCTAAGAGTTCTTATCTACATCTGTTACAAACTCCACTTCAAGGGAAAAATCTCTGATGATTTTTTTTTGAATAAAAATAGTTCTTTTGTACAATTTTCCAGGGCCCCCAAAATGCAGCCACATGTCAAGGCTATAAAGCTAAAGGGTCTCCCCGAACAGTTTCAAGAAACACACAAAAACAAGCCAGCAAAAGTCCTCATGCTATGTCCTCCAAATCAGGCGGGACTATTTAGGTGTTATAATAAAAGGGATTTCAAATATTTAGTACAGGTTGGAAGATACTGTCTTTCCCACATAGTGATTTCTAGATCTGCTTTCTAATTCAAAATTACCCATTGAGTAAGATGCATCATACACAAATTAAGAAGCCCACATTGTCTTTCTTTGTTTGCTGACCTCAACTCTTTTCTTTGTCTGGTTCACCAGCCTACTCGACATACATCTCTAGCGTCTCTAAAGCAGGGCCTATTCTTATCTTACCTAATCTGTTTCTGCTCATGTCTTGGCTAATTATTATTTGTCTTTGCCAGATACCAACACATCTCATCAAAACACATTCTTAATTCTATTATAAAATAGTAAGTTCAACAATGCTTCCTATCTACACTTTGCTTTCCGAATGTGAATTAATGGATTTGAGTCCCACAGCACAACTTTTAAGCAATGGAAACTGTCTGAAACTTCCATATGGCTATTTTATTAAGAATTGCAGGTATAAACAATAATACTAATACCTTGTTTCCATAGGTGATTTCATCTGGATAATTCATGCTTCATTATTGGGCCACTATTCTCTGTCTTGGGTTCTCCCTTGGGTCCTGTGACAAACACGGGGTTCAGATCCAGACTCCAGGAGGCAGTGAGGCGACAACGTTCGTTAACATACACAGGTGCATTATAGACTCCCCAGGTCCCCCCTTCTAGTTTCATTCTGTGAGGTTGCTCTTGGCCTGTCAAAATCCAGGCTACTGAAGGAACACCACCAACACTACAAAACCTCTCTGGGCTTCAGCCTCCTTAACATGAAGTGTGCCGCCTCTGGGTTTTGGGGAGAAGTGGTTATCAAAACGTTGCTGTGACCCACCAGCAACAGCACCTCCTAGGAAATCCTTAGAAAGCAAATGTTTAGGCCCCATCTCAGACCTATTACAGTAGAAACTCTGGGGGGAGCCTAGCAATTTGTGTTTAAGGAACACGTCAAGTGATTCTACTAACATAAGAGTAGATAACAGTCATATGGCATCTAGGGAGTTTTGAGGAAGTTTGTGGTTAGGAGAGCTATCTTCATATAGTTCAAGAGGGATCATGTGCCCAGGACTAAGCTTTTGAGGTAAGGTTTCATACTGTGGGGCTAGGACCAATGGTGAAAAAGAGAGACCGCTCTGATACACAGAACAACTTATAAGCAGTTAGATGCGCTCAGAAACAGAAGTCATCTCACTGATGAGAGGAGGCTCCCTTTCTCTTGAAGTGTTCAGAGTTATAAGATTATACTCTAGCAGAAACTATGAATCAGGCAAAATAAGTACTAAAAATAAAGAAGCAAGGTTTTTTCAAAACTAACAAAATTAAGTCTTAATACAAAGCTTCAAGATGCCACTAATATAGAAAGAGGTTTATAATTAATCTATTATTCATTTTTTAGTATCTCAAAGCTATTACCTTTAAAAACTATCCTATTGATGGTATCTAAAGTAGATAATGGATTTTCATTTCTTAATTATTTATCTCATATTTAGAAGAGACAAGCAGTTGGCAAGTCTCTCATAAGATTCTATTAATTATTTTATGAGCTTATGATGCTGGAAGGGATTGGGAGCAGGAGGAGAAGGGGACAACCGAGGATGAGATGGCTGGATGGCATCACAGACTCAATGGACGTGAGTCTGAGTGAACTCCAGGAGTTGGTGATGGACAGGGAGGCCTGGTGTGCTGCGATTCATGGGGTCCCAAAGAGTCGGACATGACTGAGCAACTGAACGGAACGGATTTATTATTTAAAAGAGACCAGTCACCACTAGCCAGAACTGATACTAGATCAAAGGTTAAGGTTGGGTTATTAACCTGTTTCTGTTTTGTAATCAAAACAACCGTTATTTGACAGCAATGATTTTGCTTTAGGACAGTTAGGTAACTGAAGTAATATTAGTGAAAAGACAACCTAACATGATTTAGTCTTTATTGCATGCTACATATTTGGCACTGTCCTGAGCACATTATATACAGTGTAATACATATTTAATACTCACAGCAACCCTAAGAAGTTAAGCATTGTTAGCCTCATTCTTACTCCTTGGAAGGAAAGTTATGACCCACCTAGATAGTATATTAAAAAGTAAAGATATTACTTTGCCAACAAAAGTCCATCTAGTTAAGGCTATGGTTTTTCCAGTGGTCAGGTATGATGTGAGAGTTGGACTGTGAAGAAAGCTGAGCACCGAAAGAATTGATGCTTTTGAACTGTGGTGTTGGAGAAGACTCTTGAGAGTCCCTTGGACTGCAAGGAGATCCTACCAGTCCATCCTAAAGCAGATCAGTCCTGGGTGTTCATTGGAAGGACTGATGTTGAAGTGGAAATTCCAATACTTTGGCCACCTGATGGGAAGAGTTGACTCATTGGAAAAGACCCTGATGCTGGGAGGGATTAGGGGCAGGAGGAGAAGGGAATGACAGAGGATGAGATGGTTGGATGGCATCACCGACTCGATGGACATGGGTTTGGGGGGACTCCAGGAGTTGGTGATGGACAGGGAGGCCTGGTGTGCTGCGATTCATGGGGCCCAAAGAGCCGGACACAACTGAGCGACTGAACTGAACTGAACTGAAGGAGGAGACACCTGGGGTGAGAGGGGTTCAATAATTTGCCCAAGGTCATAGAACTAGTGAGGGATGGAGTCCAGAGAGACAAACTCAGTGTTTTTCCAGAGTCAGGGCTCTTAATGCTTTGAGTATACCTTTTAGTATACTTCTGAACTGTAGGGACTTGGAGGGCAGAAAGAATGTTTGGCCTAGAGCAAATAACACAGGATCATTTAAGGCTTCTAGAAATACTAAAGACAACCAAGCAACCATTTAATGAATGTTCAATCTATGTCAGATACTGAACTAACCATTGTACAAATACTATCTCACTTGATCCTTACAACAGCCTTAGAAGGTGGTTACTCTTATTGTCATGGTTGTGGTGGTGGTGTTCAGTCGCCAAGTCATGTTCCACTCTTTGTAATCCTGTGGACAGCAGCACCCCATGCTCCCGTCTGTCACCATCTCATGGAGTTTGCCCATGTTCACGTCGTGATTTTACATATGGGTAATTATAGTTAGAGGATTTAATTATTGAGCCCAGCTTCTTAATAAAGAATACACTGCTCACAGAATTAAATGTAAAGGAAGCAAAATAGGTATTTAGCATGTAAAGACCACTCAGTAAATCTCACTTCTCTGTCCTTGGATCATGTTTCCAGGGGATAAGGATGGTATCAGTAGTGATGAATTCATTGTCTTTCTTAGCTGTTTTTTTATTTGTCCCATATGACAGCTATTTGTGAGTTAGATATTTGAATGCTGTACTCAGTCTTGAAATAGACCCAAGTCCACTGACTGCTCCACATCTTTATAATCACCAAACTCTACCTCTTTGAGGCTTGCACCACTGGCCAGGAATGTGGCCCCAACCTGCCCATGTGGCAATAGTAACAATAAATAACCTTAGGAATGAGAAATCTCACAACCAAGGTCAACAATCAAAGGGTAATATGCCACATTGCTCTACCCAAACAACCTCATGCTAAGGATGAAGGTGCCAAAGCCTTGCAAAATGAACACCCTTTCCCCAAATCACAAGATTTCATCTACTCAAGATTTCAATGAAGCTTAAGTATTCTAATCTCATGGGAAAGATTTCTGTTTTTGGAATCAGAATCTGGACCTCAGTCATGTCTCCACTACAAACCAGCCACATGATCGTGGACAAGTTGATGAACTCCACTGGGTCTGTTTTCTCACTGAGAAGATGAGACAAAATAAAACCTGCTCTCCAAATTTGTGCCTCATAGGTAAGAGCTGAGAAAATACTTTGCAGAAATATAAAATCCCATCAGAAATATAAGAGGGGGTTATTATTTCAGTAACTCCTTCCTTGCCTAAAATTTGGCCACTGACATAACAACCTGGTTAGCCAAATTGGTCTACTGGAAGACTAGTTTGAAAGGTAGGAGGAAAAGGGACGTTTAAAACTGATAATTAGTCTTGGTACACCAAGGACATCCATGGAACTATCTGCCCAGTTGTTTTGATGGTTAAAAGGGACTCATTTCCAATGGCCTCACTTCTCTATGAAAGTTGAAAGTTTAAAATTAAGTCGCTCAGTTGTGTCCAACTCTTTGTGACCCCGGGGACTGTAGCTCACCAGGCTCTTCCGTCCATGGGATTCTCCAGGCAAGAATACTGGAATGGGTTGCCATTTCCTTCTCCAGGGGATCTTCCCGACCCAGGGATCGAACCCAGGTCTCCCACATTGCAGGCAGACACTTTAACCTCTAAGCCACCAGGGAAGCATGTAGTGAATGTTACTATGAAATAGACTGAGAAACCTTTCTGTGCAAGCAAAAAGGATTATCAGCAAGCCATTATGTCACTAAATAAGAGACACTATTGGTAGCTCCACAAGTGGGGGCTCAATATATTGTGCCAAAGACACCTTTAGATTCCTATTCCAGTTCAAGGTGCCTAGTTATTCACATTTGCTGTCTACATCAAAAAGTAAAAGTTAGCCTACATGCAGATTGGTTGGGACAGCTGTAACAAGAGACAGGGAAAAGGGCTTTTTATGTAGGGGAAAAAAGAGAAATTTCCTCTGGAGTTAAACTTGGAGAGATGAATAAAAGACAGTATTTAGTACTATTGATTGCTTTTACATCTTACTGAGAGGATTCAACTAAGGGATTCAAGAACAAAGAGATAAAAATCAAGGAAACAATGTCTTTGGTGCCTTCACTTTCACCCTGGGCTATGGCTTCCCCTCATGTTATTTGATAGATTAAGATGGCTTTATGATGTGACACCACCATCCTGCTTTTCCTATTATATCCTTTTCTTAAATATTTTGTGATTAACACAACAAAGTCTACATTTTCCCTGGGCCTGTATTTGGAAGGTAAATTCATCTTTTTTTTTTTCAAGTCACTCGTTGTTAAGCAATAAAGCTGATGGCTTGATTAGCTGCTCAAACTCTGGCTTATATCATCTTACCAAAGTTTACCCTCAATATACAAAAAATAGAGTTTATGGAGGTTGCTTACATCATGGTCAGTAACTGGGAAGGAAACTCAAGCTTCTCAGACACAAGACATGCCAAACATTTTAAAGTCAAGGCCATCTCATTTTCCTGCTTCTGTCTCTCTAATAAAGCATACTTTTGCTCGGTCACTAATAGCCACTCTGCAATACACTACCCTTGACCAGCTGCCCCCAGGTGCCCCCATTGCCAGTGGGCCTGGTTGTCATGAAACTACTGATTAAACATTTTAAGACTGGCTTAGGCAAAACATGCCAGAAATTCCTTCAGGGTAATTAAAACTATGTTCTGTGTCAATAAACACAGTCGGTGATATCCTTTATGTACAGAGGGGCTGGCTCCAACCCACAGGATTTAGGACATTTTTTCTTCGATGACTTTTCCATCATTGCAACTGATTTTCACTGACTCTTCCAAGACCTTTCTCCAGCCACCTTATGAGATGATAGGTTGAGCTCTCAAGTATCATCTTACCCTTACTGTTTAAGCCAAGACACAAGAGCAAAGGAGCTCTAAACCTAAGAGCCAAGCTCATGGCCAAAGCGCTTTACTTGAACCTACAGGTACTGAACTGTAATGGAATTCTCGCTACAGAATCTGACAGTGTCCACTGTTCACTACTCTTCAAACCGATTTTCATTTAAAGAGCTTCAAATGGGACTTCCAAGAAAATAGGAAGAATTCGGGTGAATATTTAGTACGTTGATAGCCAGAGACTTATTCCTTGCACATAATAGATACTCCATGAATTATTTTTCACCACAATGACAGCTTTATAATTTTTAGTGTGTAAACAATGCATATAGGTATTGAAAACTATCATTCATTAGAAAAGATAAATAGTAAAAATAAAAGTTCCATTAGCCAGAAATTTTTTGGTATTTTGACAACTAGTCTGTTCACTCAACTCTCACAGTTCACATAGAAATTTATATGGGAGGAATTACACTATATATTCTTGTCTTATCACTGATGTGGTGAACTTTTTAAAATTGTCTTTTTTTTTTTTGCTCACTTCTCCCCTCCCCCTCATAATCAATATTAATAACCCTTTATATACATTTTCATTTGGATGTTATCATATGCCAACTCATATGGTATGAATGACGTTTCAGTTGCTCAATCAATACTTGCTGAATGGTTAAAGAGTAAAATGAACAAACACATTAACAAATGAATGGATGAGCGAATAAATAATGAGCCATGCTCTTAATGAGCTGGTACAATTTCCAAGTGACTGCAGAAACATACAGCACAACTTTTGGCGTCAGCCCTATTATCTAAACCCTAGAAGAAGTAGGAGAAACTGGTTTCAACATGTTAACAGGGAGCCCCAAGATCAAGCTCCCACATAAAGTTACTGGCATATGTTTACTGGCTGCTGTCCTAACTATGGAGACATAATCAATTTATTCTCCAACTCAGATCCAGGTTAAAAGCCAGGTACTAAACATCTGTACACCCAGCACCACACTGTCCTCTGTAACATAAACTAAAGGAGTAAAGATGTGATAACTGTGTTCTCAGAATTTCTTTTCAGTTGGGAAGACAAAATTCAGGTCTGCCTCTTCTGACAGGCTGTCTGGACTTGGACCTCAGTTTTTTCATTTATGAAACGGGGATAAGACTATACATCTAAGACTGTTGTTATGATTAAGTCATTCAAATAGTTCAGGGGACATGTCATTGGAAAATGTGGGTTGGAGGCAGGTCACATAGATCCTGGGAAAGTGACTTAGAGGGACAGGGAAGCAGGAAGGGCTGGGGTGGTTGAGGACCCCACACAAGCCAGCCTGTGTGGCTTGAAGATCTGTTAGGAGAGACTCAGGTAGACAAAGGGACAGGCAGAAAGACTCATAAGCACAGGAGAAAATGGTGAGCAGACTAATCTTAAAGTCCAAACAAAAGGAGGAAGGTGTGTTTTGCCTTTTCAGCACGTGCCAATGTCTAGATCAAGGCCATCCATATGAGCGACTCAAAGGCAACCTGCTTGTCAAGTAAATGGAAAAAGGAAAAACAAAGAAACAAAAAACCTGGCCTGTGTAATGGGCTCAAGTCCAAGTTTCTTAGACTTATAGGGAAAATTCTGATCGGAAAATTTCCATCTCAAATTGTGCTGAGGAAGCTTCGGGACTGAGTAAGCATGTTGGCAGCAGAAGCCCAGGATGATCATCAGACTCCTCTTGCATTTTTCACTACAGTGCACAGAGTTCTTCAGGTCCTGGGGAGACCTTAGTAGGCTTTTGATCTCTGACCCTGCAACAGGTCAGGGAACCCATCAGGAAATACACTTTGTACCCAAATGGAACTGTGCCCAAAACTTTCCTCTTACGTCCTATGAAGTGACTAGAGGGTTCTAACTTCTAAAGCATAGTATGTTAGTTTCACCCAGGCTAATCTGACAGATCTGGAATGGGATCAGATATTAATCATTGCAAGAGACATCATCAGTTGGAGGCATTAAACGCTCAGGTTCCCAGGGCAGTTCTTCTCCCCTGTGTCATATCTTTTTCTTTTAAACTAGCACCATTGATGGATTCCTAGAAGCTTGTCCCCATGCATTTGCACTGCCCCAATCAATACTCTCACTCCACCCACCTGTGCTGGCTTCACAGCCAGCAGAGAAAAGAAATGAAAGGTTGATTTTAATATTACCATCTCAAATCATCACTGAAATGTGATGCTTCTAGAAACTGTTTTAATACTTTTAGTCTTCTGAGGAAGCAGCTGGATTGCCTCCTAACCACACAAATCTTTACCCATTCAACTCACCTACTAAACCACACAAATCTTTATTCATTCAACTGTCCATCTGTTCGTTCATCCAGCTGTCCATCCAGCCAGCCAGTCAGACAGCCATGTATCTTTTAAAGTCTATTTATTAGACACTTAGGTCACAAACTATGCCTCATTTTTTAATACTTCATAAAATTGTAAATAAAAAGTGAAAGAATTTAGTATTCTACAACAATATGTCCGGATAGTTCAAAGGGAGAAAAATGCCACAAATATTCAAGTCAAAAAGAACTGAGACTTCAGACTGACTCCAACTATAATCCCCAAAGGCTGGTGAAATACAGAAAGCCAATACAGGGCTGACTCTGGAACAACATGTAGTTTGAAGTACGCAGGTCCACTTAAACATGGATATTTTAAAACAGTAAAATACCTGAGTACCACACAGTCTGTGACTGGCTGAATCTGGATGCAAACTGGGGGTATGGAGGGATGACTATAAATTATATCTAATTAACCTCTGCATTCTTCAAGGGTTATTAGAGGGGCCAAAATCACTCACTGGAAATGCAATCCCAGTGGTAATTTATACAATTTTTACTTTTCATTGCCATACAATCATTTTCCCAATTTGGGGATGTCTGGAAATCTTGAGCCAATAATAGAGTCTAGTTTTCTCAGATTTATTGAGGTTCAAATTATATTGACCACATATAGTATTAACAAGAAAAAGTTAACATAGCTTTCAGAAATATCAGATTTGAACCTCACAAGAGGCTAGTTCATTAAACAGCCATACTGGTTGTCATGGTGGGTCAATCACTCTTGGAAACTACCTTCTCACCAATTGGAGGAAAATTAACATTTCTGGGTCACCAGTTCCACATACTTATCTACAACTGATGTCCTGGAACCAGGAAAGTCATTTGATTTAATATAGGTGGGCAACTAAATCCCAGAGGACAAGCTACTCACCCATGTGTTTAATACATGGCTCAGCTGAGCACTGAGCTTGCTTTCCCATGAGGAAGGAAAAAAGCACCAGGGCTTTCGGGGAGGATAAGGGCAACAGGTTCAAATTAAAGCTCCATGATTCTGTCTTTATGACTTCCTTTTCTCCTGATTTTCACCCCATATATGTTCTCTAGGATGAATTTGAACACTTTGAAAATGTGTGACAAGGTAAAGCAGAGGAAAAACACAGACTAGAGAAAGTGAGAAAGAGCCAAAGCAATTACAAAGGTGCGCCTTGGTACAGTATTTTAAGAAAGCAATTGATTAATATGCTCTAGATACCTAATTGTTTGTACCATTTAACCCAGCAATCTTGACATAGACATTTGTCCTAAGACACTAACCAGAGAAATGATTTAGATACATCCAATCATTTATCACACAAATATTACATCAAAATACTGGAAATCATCTAAACGTCCAGCATTGGGTGATTGGCAAAATTATAGTTTAACTATGGGATGTTACAGAAGAATGCTCACAGTATTGTGTGTGGGACCAAAACAAACAAAACAAAAACAAAAACAGATATGATACATTTTTCATATAATTCCTTTATTCATCCATCTCTCTCTCCTCTCTCTCTCTCTCATACTCACACACACACACACACACACACACAGCCTGGAAGAAAACACATCAAAAAATGTTTATATGATTATGTTTGGGGCTTTTCTTTATAGTCCCAGTTTCCATCAGTGTTCTCTCACAGCCTCTATTCTTTTCCTACATAGCTTTTAACAAGATTTATATTCATGCTCTTATGTCTGTGTATAATGTGTATCTTTCCAATAGAACACAAGTTCTATGAGAACAGAGTCTGCATCAGGTTTTTGTTTTCTAATTACATACCTGGATTTTTTTCTTTTTTTTCTTTTAGCATGGTGCTTCTATATAATAAGCATGTTTAAAGTGACCACTGAGTGAGCAGTTACAGGGACACTACTCAGAAGACATGTGGGATGTATGCAGGTTCTAACGGACATCAGACAGTCTGCTGTATCTATAGTTTCCAGCTCGTTTGCTCAGGAATACAGCATTTTCCTTGCTTGCTTTTGCCTCCTAAGAACACAGTCCACCCTCCATTAGGAATGCCTCCGCCGCTGTTCTCCACCTGTCAGCATCCCATCAAGACCCCACCTTTCCCACTGAACCATTCCTGTTCAGGCGAGTATCTTGTAGCACTTACTGCAGTCACTCACTTGGAAGATCAACATTTTTAAAAACTTTATTGGGTTCCAAACAGTTTTTTGAACAGAATTCAGCAAACTACAGTCCATGGGCCACTACCTGATTTTATAAATAGAATGCTAGAATGCAGCCATGCCCACATGCTAAAGTGACAGAGTTGAGTAGACTATATGTTCAGGAAAGACTAAAATACTTACTATCTGGCCATTTACAGGACAAGCTACTGACCCTCTTCTCAAGTATCTACATATTTGTGTAAAGTGGAGATAATCCCAGATTGGTATCCTATTAGGAAAATCCCATGGACAGAGGAGCCTGGTGGGCTACAGTCCATGCGGTCTCGAAGAGTCGGACATGACTGAGCGACTTCACGTTCACTTTTCCTTTCATGCATTGGAGAAGGAAATGGCAACCCACTCCAGTGTTCTTGCCTGGAGAATCCCAGGGACGGTGGAGCCTGGTGGGCTGCCGTCTGTGGGGTAGCACAGAGTCAGACACGACTGAAATGACTTAGCAGTAGTAGGTTATTTTTAAGGAAATATGGGATCCAAAGTACATGTCCAAAAGCTTTGTGAAAAAGAAAAATTATTATAACAGAACAAAATTTGTTGTTAAAAACATAGATTTTGGGGTCAAACATATGTGCATGCAATGTCCTGAGGCTGCTGATTGATGCTAGGCAGCTTATACAACTTCTCTAAGTTTCATCATATATTCCCTCATTTGCTTAATAAACATGTAATGAGTGCTATTTGCCAGATGTTGGACTAGGAGATGGATAATAGACAGTGGTGAATAAGGCCTAAAAGTCTCACCTAATTCAGCCTTAACTGAATTAATGTGAATACAGCTGAGGATTGTTGTGAGGATTAAATGGTACACCCCCCACCCATACCCATTATCCTATGTAACCAAAAGCTTTGTGAAAAAGAAAAATTATTATAACAGAACAAAATTTGTTGTTAAAAACATAGATTTTGGGGTCAAACATATGTGCATGCAATGTCCTGAGGCTGCTGATTGATGCTAGGCAGCTTATACAACTTCTCTAAGTTTCATCATATATTCCCTCATTTGCTTAATAAACATGTAATGAGTGCTATTTGCCAGATGTTGGACTAGGAGATGGATAATAGACAGTGGTGAATAAGGCCTAAAAGTCTCACCTAATTCAGCCTTAACTGAATTAATGTGAATACAGCTGAGGATTGTTGTGAGGATTAAATGGTACACCCCCCACCCATACCCATTATCCTATGTATACACACGAATGTAGTACACAATATATATACACATAATATATAATTCATATATAATATAAACAGAGTTCTTAACTCAATTCCTAGTACACTGTGAGCACTCAGTATATGATGGCTCTTCCTCCTTATCATAATTACAACAGAAGCTCTTTTAAAAGATCTCTAAGAAGATGACTCATCAGATGAAAAAATGCTTTCAATTCCCTCTGTAAAATGTGTCTCCAGCATGTTCTACGTTCACAGCTAATTTATTAGGCTCATCTCTGGTCCACTGGCTCACTTCCACTTCTTTTGTTTGAGCTGCATGTCTACTGAAAGTCAGCTGTATCGGTTCCCAAATTCCTTGATGTCAGTTGTACTGGTTATTTAACTGAATATCATGGACAGTGATGACTGTCTGACATGAAAACTAAGTTGAATGCTTTCAAAAGATGATCAAGAATTGTCAAGTAAATGTGGGAAAGATAAAATATGGGGGACATTCGTGAAAACCTAGAAGGATCTGTACTTCAGATTGCTTCTCAGGGGTCTATACTCTCACTCAATCTCAAGGAAACCAAACTCAGACATGGTCTTTGTCATTTTGGGTGTGGTTTGTGCCAGAAGAATATGTGCCCCAGTCAACAGTCCCACCCATACTCAAAGATTAAGCGTTGATTCTTCAAGAAGCTTTTCATCAAAATTAGGCAATGCTGCTTAAAATAGATGTATCAGGAACTATACATGATATTTAATAATATCTATAAGGAAAAGAATCTGAAAAAGAATATATATTGGAATCACTTTACAACTGAAACTAACACAACATTGTAAATCAGCTAAACTTCAAATAAATAAGTAAGTAAATGTAATAGGTGTATCATTTTTATGATTCTCTGCCTTAACTTTTCCAATTTACCATCGAGTACTGGTTCCAAATGCATGGAGAGGGATTCTTTGGTATGTATTCTGTGATCACATATAAACAATAATATGTTAGGGACTTCCCTGGTGGCTCCAGCA
Organism: Aepyceros melampus; assembly: GCA_006408695.1. Lineage (NCBI taxonomy): Eukaryota > Metazoa > Chordata > Mammalia > Artiodactyla > Bovidae > Aepyceros > Aepyceros melampus. The sequence continues at coordinate 92,898 of SJXQ01002128.1, read as the reverse complement.
GTAAAGAATCTACCTGCCAATGCAGGAGACACAGGTTCAATCCCTGATCTGGGAGGAACCCACATACCACAGAGCAGCTAAGCCCTCACGTGCCACAACTACTGAGCCTGTGCTCTAGAGCCCGGGAGCTATAAGTACTGAGCCCTCCTGTTACAACCACTGAAGCCTGTGTGCCCCAAAGCCTGTGCTCCGCGACAAGAGAAGCCCACACACCATTAACTAGAGAGTATCCTCCACTCACCCAACAAGAGAAATCCTGAGCAGCAATTAAGACCAAGCACAACCCAAAATAAATAAATAAAATGGTGAAAAGGATATCATGCTAACAGGGGGCATGTTGCCTCAGCCTGTGCCATATTTTACAGGGAGGAAAAGAATCAGAGATGGAGGGTCTCTTCCAAGGCCTCAGAACTGGTGTTGCTGGAGGGGGTCTAGAGCCAGGCAGGCTCTGATTCCACTGTCTCAAGAGAGGCAAACATAGCACAGACTCACCCAGTCTGGGTACTTATATGATTAAGTACCTTTTGAGAAGGACAGAGCATCATCTGCTCAAATGGATAGAGAGGTGCTTGAGAGCAAGAATTTCTATTTCACCACACCCCCATCACCACCACCATAGCAGCTGGCAAGAAATGGGACAAATAATTTTGAGGAATTTTCTTTCTTACTTTATAACAGTAGAAGAAACTGGGGCTTCCTGGTTTCTGAGAGAACCAAGTTTACTTGGGATTTACAACCTCCTCCATGGAGCAGACAATAGCGAGGGAGACAGTCTATTGTGCCTGTCAGATCATGTCACTGAGAGCTCAGCCTTACCAACTGGCACTTGCTCTTGCCTGTCGTTGCGGCAAGATGAGCAGTGCCCTGCTCACCAGATGGTTATTTGTTCCACCAGCCACCTTTGCTGCACCCCTGATTCGCTCCAGCCCAGGACGGGCTCCAGCATTCGTGCTGCAAGGCAGCTCCTGCCAATAACTTTGCCAAATGGCTCCTCTCAAAGTCATGGGCTGCCCAGACAGGCTGGCTCCTCCATCTGCAGCAGCTTTTGGCAAAGAGATGCTTCTCATTCTGTCTCCACTCTTGGCTGCACCACAGCCTTCTTGCCAGGAGGATGGTCTGACCCATCAGTGCATACATTTTAAGCCTATGTCTGTATCTCCCAGGCTCACCCCCAAGCACAATGTCATAACACACGAAACAGAGCCAGGTGATCACAAATACAGGCAGAGGGTACCACGGAAACTTAGAGCCAGAGAAATCCACTGAGAGCTCGCCTTCCCTCCCCATCTTCAACCGCATTGTAGTAGATTAAGAAATGGAAGCCAAGAGAATAAAAGTAACTAATTATGGTGGCAGGACTGAGAATAACATGCAGGTCTCATGGGCATTCCAAACTACTGCCTAACAATAAAGACTGCATTGCCTTATGTTTCCTCTGTTCATTTTCAAATTCTTGATAAAAATTAGACCGTTTGTATGGATAGTGATTCAAAGGAGAATTTCTTTAAAATAATGAATAATTTTTTCCTGTATCAATATCATGCCTTTTTTTCAAAACAGGTGTGTCCAGGCACTATGCTGACAGACCTGGAGTGACTTTTGTTCTGCCACTCACTCTTGGGTGACCTTGGACAAGGAATCTCACTCTGTTTCAACTTTTCACTTACAGGGGTATAAGGACAGTATCAACGAGAAAGATACTTTAAATCTCAAGTTTATTTGTGGCACAAGGCAGGTCCTCCACGACTGCTAGTCATCAACATTATCTTATATGAACACTCAAATCCACAGTGGTTTCAGAATACGCATACTATGCACATATACATAGGAATACCAGATATTTCTTATATTAAGAAGTTCAAGTTCATGAGGTTAAAGGACTTACCCAAGGTCACTTAGAGAATAAATGAAGGACCAGAGATTCCTTCTTGCTATTTTGCTAAGAAATGAGAACCAATATCTTGGCTTTGAAAGATGATAAAATCAGGAAGGAGAATGTCAACAAGAACATACATACACACACACACACATATATATGTGAATAATCACTCCAGCATCATTTGTAAGCAGAAGAGGTGACCTGCCATTCTGTGACTACTTCAGGTTCATGACTTAACGGGTTCTCAGCAGTGAAATCAGCTATGCATGGAGGAGGAGGCTGTCAGTAACCCAGCGTCAAGCACACCTCGAATACATGGTCTCATAGGTATGGTACTCTTCGGCACACTCCTTCTGGCGGACCTCATCCTTCTCATGTTAAACTCCTGCCTGCAGAGGGCCCTCCAGACCCTGGGACTCCATGCATCTTCTCGTCCCTTCATTTCTTCACATTTGCTGGAATCTATCAGGCCTCTCTCCTCTACAGCATAGAAATGACAGCCTGACTTACACCCCTCTACATGCCCATCCTTTTCCATTACCCACAATGATCCTTTCTCCAAAGAAACCATTAATACTAATTAGTTGTCCATGGATTTCACACATTTACCTCCTATCATCACCACTCCCTGCTATTTCCATAGTTAACTTGGAGCATAAGAATTCAAGAGTTCCTGGATAATTTATGACAAAACTTCTAATGGTCTTATAAAAAGAATCTGTGCTTCTAGTGGGATGGTTATGTCAGGATTGGATTGTCAGATCAGAGCTGATTTTTAGCTTTATTCCACAGTTCTACTGGAAAGGCAACAGAAGGAAATTGGATGGTAGAAATGAAGTCTGGTGAAAGCAAATTCATCTTTTTTAATGGGAGATGAGTAGAGAACCACTGGCCAATACAAGTTCTTCAACACCCCCATCCTTTACTTCAGTACAAAAGGACATTAGCCATCATACAGCTGGCTATGGTCCACTCCTTTCACTCCAGGCAACTACATGAGTTGCCATCAGCTCTGGAGAAGAGACACCTAGATGGTTCAGTGGAAACTTCACTGTGAATGTCCTAGGTGGAGGGACATGGAGAGGGCTATACAAAGCCAGGTAAATTTCATATTTTGATTGCTCAATTTCATATTTTCTTTTCTTATTATACACATGTGTGAGTGTGCTCAGCTGTGTCCAACTCTTTGTGATGCCAAAGACTATAGCCCACCAGGCTCCTCAGTCCATGGGATCTTCCAGGCAAGAATACTGGCTGCTGCTGCTGCTAAGTCACTTGAGTCATGTCCAACTCTGTGCCACCCCAGAAATGGCAGCCTACCAGGCTCCTCTGTCCCTGGGATTCTCCAGGCAAGAACACTGGAATGGGTTGCCATTTCCTTCTCCAATGCATGAAAGTGAAAAGTGAAAGTGAAGTCGCTCAGTCGTGTCTGACTCTTGGCGGGGATTTTCCAGGCAAGAGTACTGGAGTGGGTTGCCATTTCCTTCTCCAAGGGATCTTCTTGACCCAGGGTTGAACCCACATCTCCTGCCTGCATTGGCAGGGTGATTCTTTACCACTGTGTCACCTGGGAAGCCCTTATCATAAATAGAGGAAAATAAACCTACAGGAGTGAGTTAGCTAAGGATTCTGGCATCAGGTAGGGGAATTCAGCTCCCTCCCTGTGGGAAAAAGAAGAAGGCCCAGACACATGCACTGCCTTACTGGGAAGAGATGGACGAGGTGACTGAACGGCCACCAGGGGAATGTATGCAGAGTGTTGAACACAGCCAGCATTTCCCCCCCTAAATTCCAAACAAGAGACAGCAGGGATGGGCCAAGAACTCTTGCCTAGATCCAGGCAGTCACTGATCCCAATCTGGTTCTGCCACTTACAAGTATGCAACCTTATACATAAGTTTCTTTGCTTCTCCAAACCTTGCAATTTCTTATTCTGAAAAATGCATCTAATGCAAGTATTCTCTCAGAGTTGCTGAAGGTGATGAAGTGAGTAAACACATGAGAAACATCCACAAAAATGACTGGAATACAGACAGAACTGAAGAAACCTTCGCTCTCTTCCCTCGCCTAAGCAACTAAACTGGACCCTTAGTTTCTTCATAAATGCAAATGCTAGAATTTAGGAGTGTCAGTCTACAGCTGTGCTCTTTTCATTGAGCATTACCAGTATTTTGACAGGACTGGCCTAATATTATTCACCCCAGGTTTATTGGTACGTTTCTGACCAGCCCTCATAAAGGGCTGAGGATAGCCCCTGGAGACCTGAATGCTAATAATGAATACTTGCTAGTGATTTTCAATGCACTCTGGTTATTTCGTTTAGTAGCGGAACATTTCCTATCCCCGGAAAGGTCATTTATAATACTGTAAGGCAGCTTCTTCCCACCTTCCATTTCAGATTTTTCTGAGAATAGCAGAGAACTCAAACATTCATCCATATGCATTGGAAACACTATTCTGATCTGCATTTGCATAAAAATACCAAAGCAACTTAAGGAACTATTAATACAAGGCAGCTCTCCATCATGACACCACATCTTTTTACTTTTCTAATGCCTTTTCATTAGCTTCTTATGAAAAGTCATTTTCACGTTTCTTCCTAGTTTTATTCATTATAGCTTCCCTCCTTTCTTGAGGGTATGTGGGATGGATGGGGAGAGAGGAGGAAGCACAGGCCTTTACTTTCTTACTTTGATTCTTGTGCCTCTAAAAAGCTGTAACATTTCACAGATCACACAGATCTCATGTTTGGAGACCCTCTAAACTCAACTCACCCAAGACTGGTCTCTTCTTATTCTATCACATTTCTGAGAAATGGCCATACAGAGTTATTTGAATAATTTAAGTGTGTGGTTAATTACTCTTATACCAAGGTGAGTGAGTGAATGAGTGAAGTCACTCAGTCGTGTCCGACTCTTTGCGATCCCGTGAACTGTAGCCCAGCAGGCTCCTCCGTCCTTGGGATTCTCCAGGCAAGAATACTGGAGTGGGTTGCCATTTCCTTCTCCAAGGTACTCTGTTCTAATTTCTTTATATGAAGCCAAGATCAGTTTCCTTGAAATTTTTCTCCCATAGGGCTCAATCTGCCCTGGAGGGCTCTTCTAGGCATCTCAACTGTTCATATACTTTTAAGTGCCTTTAATATACCCAAGACACCCCAAATTATGTATCTAGTCCAGATCTTTCTTCTGAGCTTCAGAACCAATATCCAAAGCTTACTTGATAGTCTCAATATGAGGCTAGATGACTCACACACCTCATTAATTTCCAAAGTCTTTTTTCCAGTTTCAGTGAACAGCCCCATCATGCATCTATCCTCATGGCAAGTCTTCCTTGACACCATCTCCATCATTTCTCCATCTCCACTTATTCTATCACACCAAGTCAGCCTGATCCATTCTTCTCCTACAACGTATATCAAACCTATGGAATTATCTCCATCGCTACTTGTGCTACCATCCTACAGAACAGCTATGGCCTCCTAATATCTCCCTGCTTTCACTCCAGTTCACTTCCTAGCAAGCTCTCTGGCCCCACCCTCCACAGCAGCAAGCCTGAGCTTTGAAAAAACTAACCTAATCATATTTCCCCCCAGATCAAAATCCTTTAATGGTTTTCGATCCATCTTTGGATAAGGTCCAAACTCCTTATGGTCAACAAGGTTCAACGTGACCTAATCCCTAAATACCTCTCCAGTTTCTTTTCTGTAGCATTATGAACATTTTTGAACAGATAGCAAAGTTGAAAAAAAAAAATTACAGTGGATATCCACTGACCATCTGGATTCTACCATTAACATTTTATATTTGTTCTATCATCTGCTTGTCTATTTATCCATTCCTCTCCAATATTAATCTTGTGGGTTTGGTCCATTCCAAAGTAAACTACAGGCTTCAGTCTCATTTTCAGCCCTCTTCCTCTTGTTCCCTACACTCAGCCCTAGGCATCTTCTCATTCTTTGAATCTGTCAGACTATTTTATATCTCTGCACTTTGGACCTACTGTCCCTTTTACCTGAAATGTCTTCAGCTCCTTCCTATTCATTCCTGACTTATCCCTTGGTTTTCAGCTTAAACTTTGTCTGAGGCAGTCCATGAGCCTCAATCTCAATTATATTTACCTTTCTCCTTTACACATCATCTCAAGGCTTTTCCTGTGCTTTTCTTGTACTTTTCCTGAATATCACTTATCACAATTGGAAGCTACACAATTCTTTGGAAAATTGTTTGTTTAATGTCTACCTCTTCCACTAGATTTCAAACTCCATGAGAACAGACACAATGTACTGGAGTATGCAGGATCACTTCTGCAGAAAGTCAGTTAATAGTTGTTGAAGGAACTAAAGTCAGAAAGCATCAACAGTTACATAGTAATAATGATATCATATTAATATAATAACTATACACAGACTAAGTAAATTTGCTCTTTTAAAAATATGTACCAAGTAGTATGGGTTTTTAAAGGCCTCTAAGGGAAGACAGAACTTGCTGCCAGAATATAACCAGCAATTATTTTTGTAAGATATTATGGAAAAACCCGAATGAACTTTTCAGCCAACCCAATACATTAAGGCAAATTGCTAAGAGGCTATCCATGGCTACTGGATAAGCCAAGAAGAGACTGTGGTGGGTTTTAGGGACGTCTCTCCTATTTCCACTAGCCCTTCCCTCAAGATCACTCCAAATCAACAACTGCTGCTGCTGCTGCTAAGTCGCTTCAGTCGTGTCCGACCCTGTGCGACCCCATAGATGGCAGCCCACCAGGCTCCCCCGTCCCTGGGATTCTCCAGGCAAGAACACTGGAGTGGGTTGCCATTTCCTTCTCCAGTGCATGAAACTGAAAAGTGAAAGTGAAGTCGCTCAGTCGTGTCCGACTCTTAGCGACCCCATGGACTGCAGCCTACCAGGCTCCTCCATCCATGGGATTTTCCAGGCAAGAGTACTGGAGTGGGGTGCCATTGCCTTCTCCACCAAATCAACAACAATGGAGGAAAATCATTGTGCTTGCAATACAAATGCAATTTAAGTTAAAATAACAACAGCTATAATTACTGAGGGCATCTATCAAGGTCTGGCTTTGTATTAGGCACTGTCTTGAGTGCTTTTCCTACATTGAAAGTGAAAGTGAAAGTCTCTCAGTCGGGCCCAACTCTTTGCGACCCCACGGACTATAAATTTTTTTCCCCTGTGGCGTAGGTTCTGCTGTTATTCCCATTTTATGGCTAAGGAAATTGAGAAAAGAATAGTTAAACAACAAATTATCTGACTTCCCCTTCTAACCAGATTGCCATTCCTGCGAACTCCTCCTATGTAGAATATTTCTTCTGCCCCATGAGAATACAAGTATTAATCTAGAAAACTCTGATTGTGCTATTGGAGAAGGAGTTTTAGTTGGTTCTAACAAATCAGAAAGATAAAAGCCAACCCTACCAATGCTTTTCCTCATTGATAACCCTATATGGACATTTTCAAATGATCCTTGCAAAAAATTTTCCCTCAGAAGGGAACACTATTTACACACAGAGATAAACACTGTGATCTTCCTCATAACAGGAGCTAATAGTTAAAGAAAAATGAAGCTGTGCAGAATTTTCTAATAGAAGAGCACATCAGACAGTCTAGAGTCGGAAGACAAATTTTACCCTGACTGTGTGACCTTGACTAATCAGTGTCATTTCTGGGCCTCAGTTGCTCAGTTTTCTTATTAAATATGGAAATCACAAGATCCACAAAACCGGGTGTGGACATATTGAAATGCTACTTACAAAAATCTCAGTACATACAGTGCTTGGACAAGAGAGATGCTCAAAGATAGCAACTTTTTAAAAGGGAGAAAAAGGAAAAGGGAAGTGAAGGTGGTAACTTCATACTCAGAACAAAATAAAAGTTATAAGGGCACATCATGCATTCTTTTCCCACAGAAAGAGAGAGAGAAAGAGGACAGAAAAGCTTGGGAAAAGTGTCCTTTAGTATTTGCATTGCTCTTAGCTGGATGAACTTGCCTGCAGCTACCACTTATAATGCAAATTGAGCTTGGAGTCCTTCACACTAACTACACAGCAAAAACCTTTCAGCTTTAAATAGAATACTGCAGTGTGGAATGATCCGAGCAAAGGGAAGAAAAATTCAGACATAAATGCAAAGGAAATTTTGCAGGAAAAAAGAAAGCTGACGTATCTGGGCAAGACAGGAAAATGCAGCAACATCAAAGAAGACAAAAGGAAAAGCAAAGTCTGTAGAGGACCGAGAAACTAATTCCCCAGAAGGTGGGCTTCCGTTAAAAAGGGGGAAGAGAACTTTGGGCAAATCCCAAATGCAGGATTTTAACAAGGAATATTTTGATCTAGCGGTGTTCCTTCAAGGTGTGCTAGCACTTTTGAGGTGTTCATTAGAAGAGCAAGGATGCTCTTCTGATGAATAAAATGCAATAAGGAATTGCACGTAAAAAGACAACTTACATTGTCTAAGAACCATTTTTTTTCTTTCCAGACTTTCACTAAGCTCAGGTTAAAAAAAAAAAAAAAAACACCTTGAAAATGTACTGTGAAATAAAGTTTGTTTAGTTTTGAATGTAGTGGCATGGGGTCTGGGGTGCGGAGAGTGATCCAAGGAGGCTGATTTTGAAAGATTTTAGAAAATTCTTTGCTATAAACTCTACCTCATTTCAGGCTATATGAACCCAGATATTTTATCTGCAATCAGAGTCTACCAAAATGGCATCAAAGAGAAACAAAGATTAGGTCTATCTAAGGCCCTGAAAGCAATGAAGAATGCCATGTTTAACTCATTTCTTCATTTTACAGATGATACTCCTACACACATGACCTCAATTTTCCCATCTTCCTAGCACAGTAAGTTTCCTTTGCCTGCACTTGGAGGCATAAGGCAATACAGAAGAAAAGGTGAAGGCAACCCTCTGTCTTTGTTGTCTCAAACAACAACAAAAAAAGTGTGCCCCTAAAGACAATGGACCCAAACCAGCTTCTTTTTGCATGCTATGCTCAGACCCAAAGCTGATCATATGCTGCCTGGTGAGTCAGTGACAAAGCACTAAGACTGGGGAAGAACATCTAACAATCATGTTGTCACCAGGCAAGTAAAAAGACTCAGTAAGCATGGTGCTTAATATGGGGCAGGGACAAGCTGAACATCTTAAAAACCACCTCTAAGCTCCTGAAGGCCAGAGCTCATACAGCTCTGCTTGATTTGTGTAGAACCACGGACATATTAGGCATGATGCTCTCCAATGATGATGATGAATAAAGCATATATTTTCAAAAGCGCTGAACATTCTATCTGAAACTTTCAGGGATGTTTATAGAAGATGCCACCTTTATCCCTAAATTGTGTGTCTTTTTCTTTTCAGAACTTGAACTCTTTACCACCCCCATCCACATTTCTCTAGTAGTCTTGATGAGATTAAATGTGACAGAAATTTTAGCATCCAGGAACAGTAGGAATCATCTGAAATGAACATGCCTTGCTACATGTTCCTAAAACCCTTTCACACACATTTTCTCACGTGGGTATTACAATGTGACCATGCAACACTGTACAGGAGTGCTTAAGCATAAAGCCGACAGGTAGAAAATGAAAGCAAAAATGCAAAAGTTTTGGCATTTGGAAATGCCCCCACTTTCTATTCCCACACAAAAGGCAAATGAGATTCCACCTGCTGACTTTCCTTTCCTGCCTGTACCTCACTCAGGTTAACGTCAGAACAAGCTGGGGGGAACGGTGAGAGAGAGACAGAAAGGGAGAGAGAGAGAGAGAGGGAGAGAGAGAGAGAGACACGACAATTTCACCTCTTGGCAAAGCTTAGCTTACTGAACCCTCTTGCTTTCTGCTGGCTGTTGATTCAGCAGAAACTACTGCTGCAGAATTCATAATGGTGATTTTTAAAGGCCCCACTGATCGCATTGCTCGCCCCACGTGTCAGACTCATTCACTCGCCGCCCCAACACTGTTTCCCAAGCCACCTTTTTATATCTTGCTAATGCACTTCCAAAGGGAGAGAGGGTCGCCCTTTATGAACGGGCCTTTTGGGCTTTTGATTGTCTAACCAGGTAACCCAGCCCGGGAGATTAACGGGCAGGAAATGAAACCATGCCCTCCCTTGCAGCCACTGAGAGACACATCATTCCGCTCAGGGAGAGGAGGACCCACGGTCCTCTTGGGCCCTCTTCTTTCTTACCTATCCCCCATTCCACCGACCCCTGCATATATATTCGAGGAGGAGTCATCTGCTTTCGGGAGCAGGAGTCATTTTTCCAGCCTGGAGCCCCACCCTGAAAAACCTCATCCCCGAGGGCCATTTTAACTCCCGTGGGCGCCGGGTCCACCTGCTGCTGAACACCCAGCTCGCCTCGCCGAGCCCGCACGGATGTGGGGCGCCCGGGCAGCTGCCCCTGCGGGCCGAGCCCCCGCCCCAGCCCCGGGGCCCGGAGGAGTCTGCGCCGCTACGCGCCCTGCCGCCCGCGGAGCTCAGCGATCCGCAACTTGCGCCCGGCCCCAGCGGCGGAATGCGGTGGGGCTGGCGTTACCTTCGGTCGCATAGCTGTGGTCGCGCAGGAAACTGTTGTTGATTTTGCGGGTATAATGTCCTCCTCCATTGACAGCAGGCTTACTTGCGTGGGAACCAGAAGCCGGCAGACAAGTATCCATGTTCCCTCCCCGCAGCCAGTCTCACAGGAGAGGGGGGCAGGGGAGCCAGTGGGACTGCACCATGGTCCGAGCCTGAGGAGGAGACGGGGGAGGCGGAGAGAGAAAAAAAATAAAAACCCGGCAATGGAGCTGTCACCTCCTCCGCCCGGGATCTCCGAGGCTGCGGCGGCTCCTCCCGCGGTGCGCTCACTCCAGCTTCAATTCCCAGCGAGGATGCTGCGCCTGCCTCCGCCGCCTCCGCCTCTGGGGTGCCAAGATGCGCCGTGCCCCGAGGGGTCTGGTCCCGCCCGCCGCCCCGGGAGGCGCTCACAAGCGGGGCTGGGGAGATGCCCAACAGGTTCCCCTCATTGGCAGCCGCTCCGAAATGCAAAAAAGATCCCTCCTCCCCCCTGGGAGAGCGGGCAGCCGCGACAAAATGGTGCCTTTCTGGACCCGAGCTGCAGTGGCGAGATGGCAGGGTCAGGGTTCAGGCTGGCCCGGCCCGGAGGAGGGTGCTGGTCTCACGGGAGGGCGGCTCCGGCTGGCGGGGGCTCGGCAGCCGGCGGGGAGCTGGGCAGGGCGCTCGGCGGCCGGCGCCAGCGCACTCACCCTCACACCCACACGCGCGCACTCGCAGCTGCTGCTGCTGCTGCTGCTGCTGCAGGAGGCTGGAGGCGGCTGGTGCATTAAAGGCGAGGCTCCTCCCAACCGCGTCAGCAGCCCCAGGACTCTTTCCCCAGCAGCGGCGGTGGCCAAGGCAGAGGCTGCGGCTGCTCTCTGCTGCAGTGGGGCGCACGCAGCCGCCAACCCGCACCTGGGCAGCGAGCATCCAGCTCCGCAGGTTGACGTGAAAAGCGGTCTGACGCGCTCTTCTGACCTCCCTCCCCGCCCAGCGCCTCGCAGCTCAGGGCGGCGTTTACTCCGGCACCCAGAGTCCCCTAGCTCACTGCCTTTCTTCCGACACCTGTGCTCCAGGTAGCAAAGAGAAGGTTCTCTTGAGCAAACAGGAAGTCTACATCTTGGCTTCTTTTGCTCACCCTTCTATCAAGCATACGGTCCCTGGATGAAGGTCAAAGGTGAAGCCTGGGGTTCGAAGCCTCACCCAGAGTGCGGAGAATGCTCACAGCCTAGCTTAAGCCCTTCTCTGGGTTAGGAATAAATGGGGAATCAGAGGCCAGAACTTTTCTGCGGATCATTCCTGACTTCTCCCTTTCAAAGAGAGTCAAAAATAACTTTTAACTGGGGGTGTCTAAGTCTATACTAGCAGAAGGAGGAAGAGGGTCGAATTATGAATCTAGTCAACACGCTCTGAAAAAGTCCATATTCCCTAACCCTTTGCACTCACTTTTGGTCAGACTGCTCCAGCCCCTCCGCTGGGTTTTGCTTGCTAAGACACAGCACTGCAGGAACTGCTGACATTTGCTCTCCCGGTGAAAGGTACACTGGAGCCCTGTGCCCCCAGAGCGCCACTGTTTCCCAGGAGGAATTTCAAAGATCCAACGAATATCAGAAAGTGGCCTGTCTTCCTCCTTCACCTAGGAAGAAAATACAGAAGTCCGCCCTGCCCCCAATTTTTCCTGACTTGCCAAATCGCAGATTTCATATTTGAAAGAAAATGAGATCATTACTGTTATGAAACAACAATCATTTCTGAAGCAACCCAAAGCACTAGAAAGTCAATTTGGACAAGAAATGTCCCTGATTTCCTCTTGTAGAAGGTATTCATTTCAGTGAGCGTCACTGCAGGGGAGAGACATCAGCGAATGTTTTGCTCAGTTAAGCTCCACAAGTTTAGCTGGATGAGCCCAGAGGGATCTGTGAGTTAATTATATACATACAATGCTTCAGCTAACACAATTTAGAAAGTATTTGAAGTTCAAAAAAAAAAAAAATGGGAAAACAAGTCCTTAGCTGAGGTTGGGAATTGCCGTTAGATTTCCATGAAGAAAACATTCTTCTGGCAGGTGAAAAATGGCAAGGTCCACATCTCCAGAAACCACTGCTTATCTCTGGGAGAAGGTAGAAGAAATATTCTTTGATATATAATATTCAGCTTACAAAAGATTCCATTTAATTCTCATCTGGTGATTAAGTCTTCCCTATTTCTTTGACTGTGTGTGCCAAATTCACATATGAAATTCCAGGAGGAGATGAAGACTGATGTACAAATTGATGCAGTCCACTTCAGTGCCAGTTGCCATGGCTGGTTCTTCCACGTTATGAGTCGTATCAGACTCCAGTGGTCAGCTCATCTGTAGTTATGCAGGCCAGCTTCTCTTGCAGATTGGCATAAGGGGGGAGAGGGAAGAGGGGAAAAGCTAAATTCATCTTAAAGTGGTGAGAAGATATCTTGCTTTGAGTCGAAATGACCTTTAGTTGCCACTGGAGACCTTGGAGTAGTATTTGAGATGAAAAGTGAAAGTGTTAGTTGCTCAGTTGTGTCTGACTCTTTGTGACTGCATGGACTGTAGCCTGCCAGGCTCCTCAGTTCATAGAATTCTTCAGGCAAGAATACTGGAGTGGGTAGCCATTCCCTTCTCCAGGGAATCTTCATGACCCAAAGGATTGAACCCAGGTCTCCCACATTGCAGGCAAATTATTTACTATCTGAGTCACCAGGGAAGCTATTCTTTCCCCTATCTTCCCAGGAGGTGGGCTATATTGGAACAGTTACAAGATCAACCAGGAAGGCCCAGGTTTGTTAGCCAGGCTGTGCCTGAGAAATTTTCCACTGTAACCAATGGCAGTGGTGTCCCTGCCAGAGATCAAACCCCTGGGTTTACTAAATTTTTCCTTTCCTGTTTTCTGCAAAGTTCCTCTTGCATTTATTTTATTCAACAGTATAGACAAGTTTTTTCCTAAGACACAAGTTGTGGGGAGGCAAATTAGATGGCTATCCATTGAGTAGATTAAGAAGACTCCAAGATTTCTATTTTGTGAACCATTCTTTTCTACTATGGACAGTGGGGAACTAGCCCCTCCAACCAAAACCAAGAAAAATACACCTGTTGGCTTTGTTCTTAACACAACAATGTGCAATAAAGGAGGTCAGGGAGTGAAGGAAGCCCGTGCAAGCCAGGACTACACAGACCATTTCTCAGAAGACTCACTGACCTTCTTTCTGTTCCTCCAACATGTCAAGTTCTTTCTAAAACCTTTTGGCATTTGCCCATGCCATTCATTTCCTATTCCCCTTCCTTGTGTTCCTGGCATTCTTCAGCATTGCAGCTGACCTGTCTTTACTGAGGCTTTCCCTGTCCTCCCCATATTCCCTTCCTTTGGAATTTTTTGTCTGTACATCTTTTTTTTCTCTTCTTCATGGAACATTTGCATTTTGTAATAGCTTTTTATAATTGTCAACCATTCCATTATATCTCTGCTATTAAGTGTCTAGCACTTCAGTTCAGTCACTCAGTCGTATCCAACTCTTTGCGACACATTTTGTGGCACATTTTCAATAGCCAGGGCATGGAAACAACCAAAACATCCAACAACAGATAAATTGATAAAAAAAGATGTGGTATGTATATGCAGTTCAGTTGCTCAGTCGTGTCTGACTCTTTGTGACCCCATGAACCGCAGCACGCCAGGCCTCCCTGTCCATCACCAACTCCCGGAGTTCACCCAAAACCATGTCCATTGAGTCAGTGATGCCATCCAATCATCTCATCCTCTGTCGTCGCCTTCTCCTCATGCCCTCAAATCTTTCCCAGCATCAGGGTCTTTTCAAATGAGTCAGCTCTTCGCATCAGGTGGCCAAAGTGTTGAAGTTTCAGCTTCAGCATCAGTCCTTCCAATGAACACCCAGGACTTATCTCCTTTAGGACGGACTGCTTGGATCTCCTTGCAGTCCAAGGGACTCTCAAGAGTCTTCTCCAACACCACAGTTCAAAAGCATCAATTCTTCGGTGCTCAGCTTTCTTTAGCACTTAGTAGATGCTCAGTTATATATACTGAATGGAGATAAATATTTCATAAATAAATGAGTAAATTACTGAATTTGTTCAGTGATATTTAGGTTTTAAAGCTCTACTTTTATTAAATTCTTACCCAACAAGAAAATGTGTTGTGAGTAAATTTCTAGATTGTAATGCCTATTCCTATTGGAAACAATTGTCCTACCCATTCCTGTATGCATATGCACTGAAAATACTTACTGAGCACTTAATACATGACAAGAATTTTTGTAGGTACTGTGATACAGTTAGAACAGAGTTCCTTTCTTTCACAAAACTGAAATTCTATCATCTGATTTTAGAAATATGAGCTTTCTTAGAAGTACAACGTGCATTATAAATTAACAGACTAGAGTATAATATTAAGTGCCAAGGCTCTGCTATCAAGCAAAACTGATTTTCTGCCATTTATTATTATGTCCCTGAGCAAAGTTGCAAGATTTCCCAACCTATGTTTTTTTAATCTATAAATTAGAAAGAAAAATAATACTACTTAATGGAGTTTCTATGATGATTAAATGAGATAATACTTGGAAAGAATATACTGCTATGACTTGTTGAGTACTTACTATCGTCATCACTGTCAATATTGAACAAATATTTAAGCACCTACCATGTCGGCCACTGGGATAGGTCTAGAGTTTCAGCAACATCAGTGCTGAAAATGTATTGTCATCTCTGCTGTCATGGAACCTAGTATCTAATTTATGGTTTATGGAAAGGGGGGCTACAGGCTGCAGAAGTG
Organism: Aepyceros melampus; assembly: GCA_006408695.1. NCBI lineage: Eukaryota > Metazoa > Chordata > Mammalia > Artiodactyla > Bovidae > Aepyceros > Aepyceros melampus. The sequence goes on along the minus strand of SJXQ01002128.1, from coordinate 77,676 downwards.
GCAGCAGAGAACAGTCTGAAAGGCTGACCAAATTCAGGCTTGTGCTGTACACAGAAAAGGCCAGTTACAAATACACAGGCTTCTTAAGTTACACAATGCATCATGATAGCACAGGAAAACATTCTTTTTTTCATTATCTTTCATATGTTCCCCCTTCCCTTAACACTCTCACATACCCCCAGCCCAGTTAGGTTAGCACTGCCTATGTTAGAAACCCTTTGTAGGTCATGCTATCCAATTAGCACATTAAATATCTACAATTTTATTAAAATCTTTGACTTAAGCCAGTCTAGAGATTCTTAATATAGGCTAAAGGAATCAGACAGTCCTGGTTTTCTGTCTTAGCTCAGGCATTTATGAATTCATGACCTTTGGCAAGTAATTCAACATCTCTGAGCCTTTGTATTTGCAACATTGAAAGAAAATAATAGGAACCACTTCATAGGGTTGTTGAGTGGCTTCAGAGACTGTGTAAGGAAAGTGCTTAATACAAGCTTGGCCCATAGCCAGGCCTCACTAAAATGTCCCTTTGGCCTTCTGGTAGTGGCTCATTGGGGTCTCTGTCTGCAGAGAATTGGAGAAATGCACTACCAGTCAGTCAGATGTATGGACACAAGTGACCTAGAAACCTGAGTTTAACCACCTAGCAATCTGTCTTAATGAGCCCTAGTCACTAGAAACAGGAGAGCCTTACTGTCTTATAAAAAGCCCTTTATAAGCCAGGAAGTCTTGTGCAAAGGGAAGGAATTAGAATTATGCTTTCCTGATTTTCACATATGTAAGTGCAGGCCTAATCAAGTTTGTCTATCAGGGAAGCCTATGGAATCCCTCTCTAGATCACTGGCCCCCAAATGCACAGCTGCCTCTCTGAGCTGGTTTGCCACGACTGCCCAGAGGATGATCTCTTGAGTTTCTAGCAAGGTTTGCCGTTCCTTTTTGTGCGTGTTATAGCATGTAATAAATACCACATGAGTGAGCCTTTAGCATTGGCATTTAACCTAGGAGAAGAAAACAAAACATCTTGCTCTCAAAATGTATTAATTCTAGATTCTGGATATACTTAATGGATTTCACTGAGTACCATGTTCCCTCAGTTATCCAAGTACAGAGACTTATGAAAATAAACAGTTATATGCAGGAGCTGGGAGGTGCTGGATGTTGAGAGCTGGTTGTGTCGATTACACACATCTTTTTATCCAGCTCTGCTTTGAGTGACATCATGTTGGTAGCTTAAAATCTGAAATCCGCCATGGTGGGATATTTATATCATGGAAATTAAAAAAAAAAAGCCTATATAAATCAGTGCTTTGGCTTTGGGGCGGGGGTGGCAGAGAACTGATTTGTAAACATTTACTACTATAGCCTGTTGAAACACATGAATTGTTATATATCTTTCTATTTACGTGTGTTAATCTATACAAAGTTTCCTTCAGTTCCTCAACACTCAATCTCCCAAACTGTCAAATTTCAGAACATTTCACCATCTGATCAAATAACTCTTAAAAATCCTACTTTGACCATAAAGCATTTCCATATCGATCAGAGGAAACCCGATGCCTCTGTCTGAGCCCCTCTAGGCTGGTTATGAAATTGCCATGACGAATTTGTGAGTGATGGCCCCTGCAAAGTTCCTAGATCTGACAATGTAAGGAAAGTGAGGTACGTGCTCACTCTCAATGAATAGTTATTTTCTCCTGTTTATGCTCTATTGTCACTTTATTTTTGCCCGTGTTTCACCTCAGTGCAAAACAAAAACATCCACTGTGCCTAATTTCACTGATAGCACTTGTCTAGTTAGGAAACTGAAGCAATGACAGAAAAGGTACAAAAATTCAAAAGTCCAGATCTGAGAGCCTTTTCTCATTCAGTCATTTAAGAGTTAAACTTGGACTGTCTTGTAGGTTTGTATTTGCATTATATTTGTTAGGTGCAAAGTAAGGATTTCTGAAACCAGTTTAGCAAATCTTAAGTGGTATATTGTCCAGTACCTGATGACATGTCTCAAAGAAATAGTTCAGGATATTTAAACAAACAAAAAAATACATTGGGAAATGTCTTCAAATTTCTTTAAAATGCACCAAGCAATAACACATTACAGAATTTATCCTAAGAAAATAATCATGGATATAAAGCAAAACTTTAGCCATAAGGATATTTCTCAGAGCACTGTTTATAATCATGAAAAACTGAAAACAAGCCTAAGTGCCAATAATAGAATTGTCTAGGCAAATTATGGTGTGTATGTATAGTGGGAAATTATTGAGTCATTGATATAATATTAACACCTAATGTTTATTGAGCATATATTATGTACTAGGCACTGTACAAAGGGTTTCACTAGCATTATCTTATTTAATTCTAACAACTGCCCCTATAAGGTAAGGTATCTCCATTTAACTGTGGCTAGCAAGATAAATAACATACCCAAAGTCAAACAAATAGGAGCCTGGCTGTGCGTGTGTGTTGGGTGGGTTGAGGTCACCACAGAAACTTGGAGGTCTTTTTCCAAACCACCCACCACTGGAGGCTGATCTGTACCTCTTAATGAATAGCCTCTCAGTTCAAAATCACTACTATTGTGTTGGTGAGGAGGTGGCAAAATTGGAACCCTCATACACTGTTTGTGGGATTGTATAATGGTGCAATTGCAAATAGCTTGGCAGTTCCTCAAAATGTTAAACAGAGTTACCATATGACCCAGCAATTCCACTTCTAGTTATACACCCAAGAGAATTGAAAACACATATTCATACCAAAACTTGCAGATGAGTATTCATAACAGCATTATTCATAATATCCCCAAAGTGGAAACAACCCACATATTCATCAACTGATAAATGGATGAATAAAATGTGATATATTTAAAAATAATTACTATTTAGCTATAAAAAGTAATGAAGTACTAATACATGTTACAACATGGATGGGCCTTAAAGACATTATGCTAAATAAAAGAAGCCAGTCACAAAACACCACATACTGTATGATTCCATTTATGGGAGATATTCACAATGGGCAAATCCATAGAGACAGAGTAGATTAGTTGCCAGGGGCTGAGATGGGGGAATAAGAGTGACTACTTGTTTGTTTGGGATTTCTTTTTAGAATAATGAAAATATTCTAAAATTACTTAAGGACAATAGCTGCACAACTTTGAATAGACTAAAAATTACTGAATTGAGTACTTTAAAAGATGTTTCAAAAGGCACAAAGTTCCAATTATAAGGTAAACTAGAGATGTAGAGTAAAATATAATAAATATAATTAACACTGCTTTATTAAACAATCTGCCTGCCAATGCAGGAGACGTAGGAGACGCAAGAGACATGGGCTTGATCCCTGGGTCAGGAAGAGGAGGAGGAGGAAATGGCAACCTGCTCCAGTATTCTTACCTGGAAAATTCCATGGACAGAGGAGCCTGGCAGGCTAAGTCTATGGGGTTGTAAAAAGTCAGAAACAACTGAGTACACAAACAATGCACATGTTACATATGAAAGTTAAGAGAGTAAATCCTCATTACAAGAAAAAATGTTTTTCTATTTCTTTTTGTATCTATATGAGAGGAATGTTCACTAAACTTACTGTGATCATCATTTCATGATGTCAGTCAAACCATGCGGTGCACCTGAAACTTATACGAGGCTGTATGTCAATAAAACTAGAAGAGGAAAAAAAAGTGTTTCAACAAAACAGTTATTAAAAATTTAAAAAACTACTACTGTCATAAACCATTATTACCTCTAGGAGTATGGTATATCCCTCAGGTTATTATTAGTGCAGCAAAATTTAAAAGTATGCAATGACAAGGATAGATGTTCATGTCATGTTGTTTGAAAAAGTAAAAAAACAATGTATACTGACTGATCCCCTTTTTTGGAGAAAAATGTGTGTATCATGAAAGGAATACATGAAAATGCTTGAGAGTGGTTAAGTGTGGCTTTCTTTGCGGTTGATATTCTTGTCAAAGAAAATTTAGAACACGATCATTTTTATAGTAAGAAAATTTTTAAAATTTATAAGGCTATGAAATACTTTTTAGGATGAAACTTTGTACTGAAAAAATAAAAAATCATTTTGTGTACACCAGAAAAATGAGAGAAACTGATGTAAATATATATGCTACCAAACACACAGAACAGTTCTACCCAAAAGAAATACAAAACAAGCTACATTAATAATTGTAAATTTTCAAGTTGCCACACTAACAAGTGAAAAGAAACAGATGAAATTAGTTTTAATAATGTTTAAAATTTGGGGAAAATAATTTAATCCAATATACCAAAAACAATTTCAGCATATATAGAATACAGAAAAATTAACAATATATTTACACCCTTTTTATAGTCTTTGAAATCTGGTATGCATTTTACAACAGATAGCACCTCTCCAAAATACGCACATTTCTAGGGCTCAATAAACACACATTCCTAGTGGTCACAGCACAAGTATAGGGAACTATTCCAAAAGTATTATTCCATTCACAAAATGAGTGTTTTTTAAAATTTATTTATTTTAATTGGAGAATAATTACCTTACAGTATTGTGATGGCTTTTGCCACACATCAACATTAGTCGGCCATAGGTATACATGTGTCCCTCCATCCTGAACCCCTTCTCCCACCTATCTCCTCACCCCATCCCTCTGGGTTGTCAGAGAGCACTGGCCCTGGGTCCCCTGCTTCATGCATTGAACTAGCACTGGTCATCCTTTCAACATATGGGAATGTGTAGGTTTCAACGCTATTCTCTCAGATCATTCCACACTCTCCTCCTACTGAGTCCAAAAGTCTGTTCTTTGTGTCTGTGTCTCCTTTGCTGCCCTGTATGTAGGATCATTGGTACCATCCTGCTATACTTCACATATATGTGTTAATACACAGTATATTTTATTCTGTATATATCTTTCTCTTTCTGACTTAATTCACTTTGTATAACAGGCTCTAGGTTCATCCACCTCATTAGAACCGACTAAATGTGTTCCTTTTTGTAGCTGAGTAGTACTCCATTGTGTATGTGTGCAGCAACTTCCTTTTCCATTCATCTGCTGATGGGCATCTAAATCGCTTCCATGTCCTAGCTGCTGTAAATAGTGCTGCAATGAACGTTGGGGAACATGTTTTCTTTCAATTCTGGTTTCCTTGGTGTGTATGCCCAGTAGTGGGTTTGCTGGGTCATATGGCAGTTCTATTCCCAGTTTTTTAAGGAATCTCCACACTGTTCTCCATAGTGGCTGTACCAGTTTGCATTCCCACCCACAGTGTAACAGGGTTCCCTTTTCTCCACACCCTCTCCAGCATTTATTGTTTGTAGACTCACAAAATGAGTTGTATCACATATTATTTCAAAGGAAAAATTTTCATCTACCAAGGACTTGAACTAGACTGTGGGAAACTAAAACCAAACTAAATAACTTTAAACTGATTAACCTGACAACTATTTAAAGTAATACAAACTAAATATGAAAATATATATAGGAATTTCCTAGTAGTCCTGTGGTTAGGACTCTGAGCTCTCACTGCCAAGGGCCCAGGTTTGATCCCTGGTCAGGGAACTGAAATCCCATAAGCTGAGTGGCTCAGCCAAAACTTTTTTAAAAAATAAAAGAAAAAATATATAGGCACACCCACATATATACACATTGTGCTGTGCTTGGTTGCTCAGTTGTCTCTGACTCTTTGCCACCCCATATATGCCTCTCTCTCTCTCTCTCTCTCTATATATATATATATATATATATATATATATGTAATACTAAGTTGGAACCCAATCTGCATTTCCCCCAAACCTAGTAAGCTGAATTAACAGAATGATAAAAGATCAAGATTTTAAAAGCACTAAAATGACATTATAAAACAATACATAACAAATATCAAGAAAGATGTAATTCAGTCAGCATATAATTGCCATCCGAATAGGCCAAATGTTTAGCTCAACACCTATGGCTTCAACGGGAGCCAGGAGAAGCAGCCACATAACCAGATGTTACTAGTAAAAAAGGAATTTTCACAGCTAGGTATCTGGCCTCTATTGTGGCCATTAAAGGTGGAGAAACGTAAAGGTGCAGTTATGGGAATCCAGCTGAGAACTTAAATTAGGGTCTTTTGGATTGGATCAGAGAGTGGAACTGTGTGGTCATGTGATGAGTGGTGTGATTTCTGAAGACTAATCTAACCCCATGGCCTTTAACACTTGCATGCAAACAGTTTTGTGTGTATGGCTGAACACGTCTTCCTTCCTAAACACACTTTCTTCACTGATTCCCGGGTATCAACCTTTCCTGATTTATCCTCAATGCACACTCCTCCAGGTCACCTGCTGCTCCTCCTCACTGCTTGCCTTGACCTCTCCAGGCACCCTCGAGTTCAAAGTTCTCAGATTTCTCTATCCACAGTCCCATCCAAGGTGACCTCATCCAGTCTCTTAGCTTGCCACTCACTAGACAGTAAAATCTCATAAATATCGAGCATGGACCTCTCCACTGACCCCCAGGCTAATACACCAACAGCTGACCTGATATTTCCCTAATATCTACCAGGCAGCACAATCCCTAAATCCACCCCCAACCAGACCAGCTCCACCGCCTGTTCCTTGATTCCTCTTTCATTCCCTACATCCTTCCAGTCCATCAGCAAATCCTGCCAACTCTAACTTCAAAATGCATCCAGCCTCCAGCCACTCCTCACCACCTCCATGGCTACTACCACGCTCCAGCTACCATCGCATCTCATCACGATGGTCTCAATAGACTCTAATGAGTGTGTGATCCCTACTTCCCCCTCCTACAGAATAGTTTCTGTGCAGCAGGCAGAATAGGCCTTTTAAATGCAAATCACTTTGTCACTTTTCTGCTCCAAGCTCTTTATTGGCTTCCTACACATTCAGGGTAAAACTTTCTTAAAATGCTGGAAAGGTTTGGCTCTAGCTGGAGCCCTATCCTTTTTCTTTTTTCACTTCTCACCTGCAGCTACCAGCTCTTGCCTCAAACCCCACTTCCCTCTATCCCACACATAGACATAATTGTTTGCCACACACACCAGGAAGAGCAGCGCCACCCCAGGTCCTCTGCATCTGCTTGTTCTCACTGGATTGAGCGCCTTCCTTCCATCAACAGCCTAGCTCAGAGCTTCACCTCACTTGGGTGTCACGCCAGGATGGATTTTTTTAAGATGCCTTTCTTGACTGCTCTATATTAAATAAAATAGAAGCTATCCTTCCCAGCACTCCTTATTTCCGTATTGCTACCTGACAGCACATTTATTTGGCTTTGGTTATTACATGAGAACATAATTTCTGGGGAGACCTGCACTCTATCTGGCCCTAGAGCAGTGCCTGGCACTTGCTGGTTACTCTTATGTACCTTGAGAAATAATGAAAAAGTCAATGTATGTTTGCTTAAAAATGGATCAAACTGTGTGTGGGGATATCAATAAACAATAAATCTAGGATTCTTGAATACTAAAGAATTTTTCCTTGCCCAAAGAAAGGCCTGGCTTTTGCCCTAGGCTTCTGGGAGATAACTGCGTTGGATGTGATAATAGTGTCTTTGTCTCGAGTGGGAGATGCTCCCTCCAACACTTCTACGGTGGGGACTGACCACTGCAGAAACAGCATGTGATTTAGTGTAGGGAATTTGGGTTAAGCTGCAGACAAAGTTCAAACAACGTGGGCAATCAATGAATCATGTCTATTATATAATGGAGCTCCAATAAACACTCTGAACACCAGGCTTATGTAAGCTTTCTTGAGTATCAATAATTTATTCATATTGCTATACATCAATGCTGGGAGGGTAATGTGTCCTGAGAACAATGGAAATGGCAAGTTTGGAACCCCCCTCAACTGCCCTAGTGTATCTCTTTCTTTGGCTGATTTTAAACTGTGTCCTTTCCATGTAATCAACTACAACCACAAATATAATAGCTTTCTGTGAGTTCTCTAAGACCTAGTGAATTATTGAAACTGAGGGTAGTTTTGGGAAACCCCTCAAATTTGCAGTTGATGTCAGAAGTGAAGACAGTCTTGGGAACTCTGCCCTTAAACTTTGCAAATTAGCTAACTCCTTATTTGCAGAACTCAGAGTATAATACAGTATATGCATTAGGACCCCAACTTTATAAAAATAAATTTGTGCATGTGCCAAAAAAAATTAGGTAACTCCAGGTCATACCAAACACATACTCAACAAGGTTCATGGTAAACAGTAGCTTAGGGAATTCCCCAGTGGTCCAGTCGTTAGAACTCCATGCTGTCACTGTGGAGGGTCTGAGTTCAACTCTTGGTCTGGGAACTACACAGCCCAAGTCAGGGAACTAAAACTCCACAAGCCACATGGTAAAGAAACAAACAGACAAAAGGTGGATGAGAGATCATTAGTTCCAGCCCGTACATTTGGTAATGAAGAAACTGAAGCCTACAGAAAAGAACAAACTTGCCCAGTTCACCTGGCGGTTGGCAGACAAGGCGCCCGGAACCAGGTTCCTGAATCCCACACACACCCTCCACAATGACTCCCCAGCTGCTGTTTCGGGAGACATGACCGTTCTTAAGAGGCTAAATCCAAAGTTATTAGACAGTTAAGTTGACCTTAACTCCTCAAGACTTTAAGGTCAATATTAAGGGGAGAAATTATGACTCCCTTTTAAAAGTCACAGGAATATAGAGAAGAGGGAACCCTCTTATGTTGGTGAAAACATAAACTGAAACAGCCACTGTGGAAAACTGTGGGAATTCCTCAACAAAATTAAGAGGAGAACTATCATATGATTCAGTAATTCCACACCTTGGTATTTTTCAAAAGAAAATTAAAACACTAGTTAGAAAACAGGTATGTACATCTATTTTCATTGCAGCATTGTTTACAACAGCCAAGATATAGAAACAACCCAAGTGCCCATCAACAGATGAATGGATAAAGACATGGTATACACACACACACACACAGAATATTACTCAACCTTAAAAAGAATGACATCTTGCCATTTGTAACAATACAGATAGACCCAAAGAGTATCATCCTTAGTGAAATAAGTCAGACAGAGAAAGACAAATACCATATGATTTCACTCATACATGGAATCTAAAAAAAAACCCAAAGCAAATGAACAAATGTAACAAAATAGAGGCTTATAGATTCAGAGAATAAGTAGTTAACAGAGGAGGGAGATGAGGGGAGGGAAGAAATAAATGAAAGAGATTAAAGAGGTACACGCTTTAGTTGCAAAATAAATGAGTTGTAAGTATGGAATATATAGAGTGGAGGGTATACTTGATAAGTAATTTGTCACGTTGTGTGGTGACAGATCATAACTAGACTTGTGATCATTTTGAAACATATAGAAAAAATTACTTTGTTGCATAACCTCAGGAAGTAACATAATGTTATAGAAACAATTATATTTCAAATATAAAATATCACACAAATAAACTTATAGAAAAAGATCAGATTTGTGGTTACCAGAGGTGAGGAGTAAGGGAGTTGGATGAAGGTAGTCAAAAAGAAACTCCTATTTATAATACAAGTAAGTACTGGAGATATAATGGCTTCCCCAGTGGCTGAGAGGTAAGAATCCATCTGCAATTCAGGAGATGCAGGAGACGGGGGTTCGATCCCTGGGTTGGGATGATCCTCTGGATGAGGGCATGGTAACCCACTCCAGTATTCTTGTTGGGAAAACCCCATGGACAGAGGAGCCTGGTGGGCTACGGTCCATTGGGTTGCAAAAAGTCAGACATGACTGAAGCCACTGAGCATGCATGCACGCAGAGATACAATGAACAACATGATCAATATAATCAACCCTGCTGTACATCACATATGAAAGTAGTTAACAGAGTAAATCCCAAGAGTTCTCATTATGCAATTTTTTTCTATTTCTTTAATTTGGCATCTATATGAGATGGTGGGTAATCACTAAACTCATTGAGAAAATCATTCCAAAGTATGTAAGTTAAATCACTGTGCTTTGAACTGTGGTGTTGGAGAAGACTCTTGAGAGTCCCTTGGACTGCAAGGAGATCCAACCAGTCCATTCTGAAGGAGATCAACCCTGGGATTTCTCTGGAAGGAATGATGCTAAAGTTGAAGCTCCAGTACTTTGGCCACCTCATGCGAAGAGTTGACTCATTGGAAAAGACCCTGATGCTGGGAGGGATTGGGGGCATGAGGAGAAGGGGATGACCAAGGATGAGATGGCTGGATGGCATCATGGACTCAATGGACGTGAGTCTGAGTGAACTCCGGGAGTTGGTGATGGACTGGGAGGCCTGGTGTGCTGCGATTCACGGGGTCACAAAGAGCCGGACACGACTGAGCAACTGAACTGAACTGATACACCTTAAACTTACATAGTGCTGTATGTCAATTATATCACAATAAAACTGGAAGGGAAAAAAGTCCCTGGGCCCAACCCTGGATATAACTGAAATAAGCAAGCTCCTTACTCCTCTTTATCTTCTTCAGCTCCATTTTCTCTCCCATGAGATGGGTCAGGGAATAGCTACAGGTGGACTTTATCACCGCCCATCCCCAACCCCAATCCAAGGCTGCAGATGTCTGGGAAGAAAGCCTTTCAGCTCACCGAGTACATCACTAATTATCTTCTTCCTATACCACCGCATTCTGCCTCATTCTCCTTCTTTGGAATGAAGTTTCTAACTATAGGCACCTTTGGAAGCTATAGGACATATCACAGTAGTCTTAGCTTATTACATGGGAAAACATTTTGATAAGTTCAAAGTGCTATGCAAACAAGGATAACACCCTGGCCATTGCTATACTAGAGAGATAAATTATAAGAGCTGAATTCAAGCACTACTTGGACCTTGAACTTGGAAGCAAGTTTGAATATATTTTAAAACTCAATAAATATTTATGGGTATCATACAGAATGAAAATATCAACAATTGTATTAAACATCCTTCAAACAGAGACCTCTGTAATTTCCATTTGGCATCTGTAGCACTACAAGGATAAACAAAGTATGATAATCAAAGTTTATGAATTAACATCTGAAAAGTAGCATAAGGCCCTGAGCAGTGACTTGAACATGTTGGGGGTCACAGGTCCTTTCTGAGAATTTAATGAAGATTTTGAATTCTCTCCTCGGAAGAAATAGTTTAGAGCATTTCCTGCTTCCAACTGCTGATTCATTACATCTATTTCATGGACAGAAAAAGGAGAAAAAAAGACCTAGGGACAAAGAAAGGTCCCAAGTTGAATGCAAGTTCAGAATTACACAGATACTACCCCCACATATATGAATCACATATATATATGTGATTCATGGATCAGTGGTGGTGGTTTAGTCGCTAAGTCATGTCCAACTCTCACAGCCCCATGGACTGTAGCGTCCCAGGCTTCTCTGTCCATGGGATTCTCCAAGGCAAGAGTGGGTTACCATTTCCTTCTCGAGAGTATCTTCCCGATCCATGAATCACATATGGTTTTATAGGGAGACTAATAATAGCTATCACACACATGGCACTTAACAGCAAAGATGCAAGGCCAGATGGGAGACTCCTTTCTCAGATGGGTCAGTCAAGTGTAAGAGGAGAAGGGTTGAAGGTGGGGCTTTTGAGTTCCAGACAGCTTGAGTTCAAATCTTGGTCTGTTATTTCCTAGCACTCTAATGTTGGGCAACTTAATTACTCTGTTCTTCAATTTCATTTGCAAAACACCAATAATAGTATCTACTTCATAGGGCTGTTGTAAATATTAAATGAGTTCTTACATACAAAATATTTTAAAACAGTCCCTGGCACATAATGATGTTAAACAAAGCTAAACAATGTTAGCCGTTGTTAGGAGGCACTGCAGACTGTCATTATTACATGCTCTGATGTCCATATTCACACCAGATTTATTCACTTTTCTGGTTCTCACTCTTGAATTGCTTTGCCAGATGTGTTTCTTGTCCCCCAAACCTCCTTTTTTAAAAGTTAACTCAAATACATGGTTTCATTAGAAGCAAACGTGAAACAGTTCGTATCTGTGGCTCACAATGGAGGCATAGATCCATTCAACATCCGTCATGCACTACTTGTCTGCTGGGTGATTCACACCAGTCTTTTTAGGCATTGGAAAGAGACTCACATCCAAGCTGCAGAGGTCAATGCTAAAATTTATGGGCCCATAAGAGACTAAACAAGGGTGGATTAACCACAATGTAAGAATTTAGAGGTATTCACCTGGGCGAGAATGGACTCAACATGTACGACAGACAAACAACACGACTTGATTGAGCTCTGAAGCAGGCCTAGCTACATAATTTGTGAATCTTGATCCAACATAAAGGCACGGGGCCCTCTATTCAAAGAGTATAAGGAATTTCAAGACTAACAGCAGAGCTTTAATACATAGAAATGACATACATTGGATATGTCACTGCACCATGGGGCTGGCCCTGCCTTGAAGGTTGGGAGGACTCATGGAGAGATGCCAGCCTTTAGCAGATGGACACTTTCCTAGTCTGTTGCCCATGGTATGCATATATCTACCTCTGTGTCCTCTCTTCCACTTTTTCCTCCTAGCTAAAAATATTTTGCTTTTTTTTTTTCAACTTAGGAACATTCTAAGTATTCATTAAATTCCAGCTCAAGTCTTAGTTTAGAGGGCTTCCACAATAGCTCGTGGGTAAAGAATCCACCTGCAATGCAAGAGACACAGGAGACTCGATCCCTGTGGATTCAATTCCTGGGTTGGGAAGATTCCCTGGAGGAGGAAAAGGCAACCCACTCCAGTGTTCTTGCCTGAAAAATCCCATGGACAGAGAAGCCTGGCAGGCTACAGTTGCAAAGAGTTGAAACAGCTGAATGACTAAGCATGTAAGATATAATGAAAAGAGTCCCGGACTTGAAATTAGAAGAGCTAGGATCAAGTCTGCTTTTCCCTGGCCCTATATATGTCACTTATATGCATTAAAGCTCTGCTGTTAGTCTTGAAATTCCTTATACTCTTTGAGTAGAAGGCCCAATTTTTATGTTGGATCAAGCCTCACAAATTATGTAGCTAGTTCTGCTTCAGAGCTCGATCAAGTATGTCATTTGTCCATCTTACATGCTAAGTCCATTCTCGCCCAGGCGAATACCTCTAAATTCTTACATTGTGGTTAATCAATACTTCATTAGTCTCTTATGGGCACATAAATTTTTAGCACTGACCTCTGCAACTGAAATGTGAATTCCTATCCAGAACCTAAAAAGGCTAGTGCTAATCCCACAGCAGACAGGTAGTGTGTGATCAAATTGCCAATATCTGTTGGATCATTAAAAAGCAAGAGTTCCAGAAAAACATCTATTTCTGCTTTATTGACTATGCCAAAGCCTTTGACTGTGTGGATCACAACACACTGTGAAAAATTCTTAAAGAAATGGGAATACCAGACCACCTGACCTGCCTCCTGAGAAATCTATGTGCAGGTCAAGAAGCTACAGTTAGAACTGAACACAGAACAATGGACAGGTTCCAAATCAGGAAAGGAGTACATCAAGGCTCTATATTGTCATCTTGCTTATTTAACTTACATGCAGAGTACATCATGCAAAACCCTAGGCTGGTTGAAACACAAGCTGGAAGCAAAATTGCCTGGAGAAATATCAATAACCTCAGATATGCAGATGATACCACCTTTATGGCAGTAAGTAAAGAGGAATTAAAACTCAGCATTCAAAACATGAAGATCATGGCACCTGATCCCGTCACTTCATGGCAAATAGATGGGGAAACAGTGGAAACAGACTGACTTTCTTTGGGCCCCAAAATCACTGTGAATGATGACAGCCATGAAACTAAAAGATGCTTGCTCCTTGGAAGAAAAGCTATGATTAACCTAGACAGCATGTTAAAAAGCAGAGACATTACTTTGCCAACAAAGGTCTATCTAGTCAAAGATATGGTTTTTCCAGTAGTCATGTATGGATGTGAGAGCTGGCCCATAAAGAAAGCTGAGTGCTGAAGAATTGATGTTTTTGAATTGTGGTATTGGAGAAGACTCTTGAGAGTCCCTTGGACTGCAAGGAGATCCAACCAGTCCATCCTAAAGGAAATTAGTCCTGAATATTCATTGGAAGGACTGATGCTGAAGCTCCAATACTTTCGCCACCTGATGAGAAGGGCTGACTCATTAGAAAAGACCCTGATGTTGGGAAAGATTGAAGGTAGGAGGAGAAGGGAACAAAGGAGGATGAGATGGTTGAATGGCATCACCGACTCAATAGACATGAGTTTGAGCAAGCTCTGGGATTCGGTGATGGACAAGGAAGCCTGGCATGCTGCAGTCCATGGGGTTGCAAAGAGTCAGACATGACTGAGCGACTGAACTGAACTGGAGGTCTGGGCAAGTCTCTTGACTTCTCTGATATTTAGTTAGGGAAACTAATTTTGAAAGTGTCTGATAGGATGAAGAAGGATCAAAAGGTATCACAAATAGACAAGATCTTTGAAATAGTGATTTCTCATATCAATAAAGTGCTTCATACTTTTTGATGAAGACTTTCCTTAGTGTCTATAAGCTGCATTTGCATTGAGTGTCCCAGTATATTATTAAAACACACATGGACACATGCATGCTACTGCATGTACAAGTCCCTTCCACTGCTGCCCCATCTTTGACATGTATGAATTTGAAGTCTTAGTCTTTCATTCAAACTCTCAAAACCATCCAGCTTTCAGTACCTCCCAATCCATCCTCCTCACTAAGTAAGCATGATCTTTATAACTGATAGATCTGGTCCCCTCTTGCCTGCTTTAAATCCTTGAGTGGTTTCCCATTGCCTGGAGCCGAGTTTTCTAAACTCAATGGTGTTAGTGTTTTCTGAGGTACAAGTCAGTGTTCCAGGAATAGATGTATGGAATTTGAGAAAAAATAAAATGATAGATCCTTTTGTTGGATTTGCAATGCCCATCAAAAAACTCAGAGATGCGAGGTCGGAGGGAGGTTCAACATGGAGCAGATATATATAAACTTATGGCTGACTCACATTTTTATAGCAGAAAACCAACACAACATTGTAAAGAAATTATCCTCCAATTAAAAAAATTTTTTAAACTCACCACAGCAGAATATTAAACATAAAACTGTCAATAAGAGGTGAATTTATATAAAATATAGACAAGAAAACAAAAATGATTTTACAAATACCTAATGTAGTACAAAATTAATATGAAAATTAATTCTAAAATGAAGCCTATACCTGAATTATGAAATGAATTTAATTGTCTTTTGGAAACATGGGGAAAAAAGCTCTGAGAATCTTGCAATAAAGTTTTGTTGTTGTTCAGTCATGTCTGACTCTTTGTGACCCCATGGACTGTAGCATATGCCAGGCCACTCTGTCCCTATCTCCCCCAGTTTGCCCAAGTTCATGACTATTAAATCAGTGATGCTATACATGAACAGTATTAAAAAGGCAATAAAGTTAATTTTGACTCATTGGAAAAGACCCTGATGCTGGGAGGGATTGGGGGCAGGAGGAGAAAGGGACGACCGAGGATGAGATGGCTGGATGGCATCACAGACTCAATGGACGTGAGTCTGAGTGAACTCCGGGAGTTGGTGATGGACAGGGAGGCCTGGCGTGCTGCGATTCATGGGGTCGCAAAGAGTCGGACACGACTGCGCGACTGAACTGAACTGAAAGTTAATTTTGTTTAAACCAGAATTTTCCATATTAATTTGACCCTATTAACATTCTACAGAAATTTATATTCTACAGAAAAACTTCGGTAAACACTGGGGTGGAGGATGACAGACTGTTCAGCTTGGTTTATAGAGCTTTCAGAAGCCCTGGATTTCTAGCTCATCGTCTGCTGTCTCCCCCGTAAGTCCTATGCTCCAGGAACAGTGGGCCGTTTCTAAGTTTCTTGAAGAACTTTGAGCTCTGTGCCTGTTGTGATCTCTCCCAAGAATGTTTCCTGTCACCCATCCCTCCACTGATGCCGTGGGAATTTGTTACTCACCATTTCAGGCTTGGCCCAATAGCCCTGCCATGTCTTCACTGACATACTTGGTAACCATTTTGTCTCCTATTACCAGTGGCTAACTGCTTCTATGCAACTTTGTCCATAGAAATAATTGCTGTTTATTGAACATCTCTGTGCCAAGGATTTAGTTCTTAGTGTAGTACAGGCAACCCAACAAGATGATTAAAATAATGTCTATTTTACAGATCAAGAAACACACAGATTAAGAAACCCTTTTTTATCTTTTGAGTGGTACCCACTGTCCACAGAGCTGCCCCAAACAGAAAACCATCCTTAACCAAAGACATTTTTAACACCTTTCCTTCTACTGTACATCTAGTCAGATGCCAGGTCTTATAAACTTCCCCTTCCTAATGATCACAAAGCCTGTCCCCATCTATTGATGTACTCTGCCACTAGTTTAACTTGGGCCATTATTTTCCCTCAGCAGTGTTTCTACAATAGCTTTTTAACCAATCATCCATGCTCCATGTTGACATGAATATGATCATTTTAAAGTGCAGATGTGGTCATACCAGTTCCCTGCTTAAATTTCTTGAGTGGCTCCCTGTGACTATCAGGGGGAAAAAATCTAAGATCCTCAACACAGCCTAAAGGATCCTTTAAGGACTGGTTACTGCCTGCTTCCTTTCCCTTCATTTCATCCAATCAGGTCTTCACGATCTACTCTGGAAGCCTCCATGAGTTCTCAAGGTTTCTTGCCTTGCCAAGCATTCCTTTGCCTCCTAACCTGTGTCATATGTTTTCTTTGGCTTGAAATTCTCTTTCTTCTCATCCTCATCCTGGTAATTCATGGCAAAGATGAAAGCTTTCTCTCTGTGACCCTATAGCACCCAGGCATCCTTTTCTCTTTTCCTGTGACATCTTTGGGACAAGAGTCTGTGGACATATTCACTGTTGTATCCGTACCTAACACTGTGCCTGCTACAGGATAATGACATTCATCTGTTGACTTCCTGAATGAATAAAGGAGTGAGTGAAAGCCAAACTAGAAAGGCAGCTTGGGATATTACAAGAGAAGGAACTGAGAGCCTTATCACACACATCCACTCCTCTTTGTCCTCTAGGTCAAAATACACTGTCCTTTCAACTCCCTGAAAGCACACACTCAACTGTAGGGCCTTTGAATCTGCCTGGAAGGCCCCTCCCTCTTCCACCCAGAGTCTGCTTCCTTACCCTTCACATTTCAGATTAACTATCCTTTCAGCAGGCAAAGATGCTTGTCAGTGCAAAGTCAGCCCCTCTCTATGCTACTCCTCTAGCACTGGGCATCTTTCCTGTATCATTCTTATCAAAATGTAGCTCTATGTTCATATCTATGACTGTTCATTTATGGTTTCCTTCAGTAGACAGTAAACTCCAAAGGACGAAATCACGTCTGTTTTCCATTCACGATTTGTAATCCTAGTGCCTAAAGTAAATATATTTTGTTAAATACATGAATTAAAAACTCTGCTCATCAGCAGTTAGTTGGCTCATTTCAGCACTGTGTATACAGTAGGGCTCAATAAGTAAGAGTTGTTTATCAAATGAAAGATTAGAACTGATTTTCATTCCCAAGCTTGTAAATAGCTGTTAGCTAGTGTGCTTGAATTAAATAAATTCATTCCTACAAATTCAGCAATATTTGCATATATCCATGCCATCTTGTAATATGTTGATAGCTTTCCTTGAAATGAATATAAATATTATCAAAAGAACCCCCATCTTCTTGGCTCTTGGACGTAATTGTATTAAGCAAATAAGGAGCTGCAAAGTTATCTCTACCACAGGATAAGACAATAGCTCTAATTCACAGATTACATGATGTGCCCATAATTGGGAGACATCAAAGCCTGTCATGTCAGAAATTAGCCAGTGATTCTTCAATAAGTAATTATTAAAATGGCAAAACAAACAGTCTGGAGGAGTCATTACTGCTTGTCCATTCACTGGGGCTAAATGATATTGACTAGATGGTGGCCTGACTCAGTTTTGTAATCCTCTGAAGGCTGAGTAAATAGAATAAATGTAGACATCCCCCCCCCCCAAAAAAAAAACAACCCAGAGGGACAGAGAGAAACATTAAAGAGAGTTAATCTGAAGGTGAGTAGGGTTACACAACCTTCATAGAGTCTATGAATAAGTACCCTTTCTCCCCTTACTTAAAAGAAGTTGGTAAACAATGAAACTGTAAAAGCTGTTTACCTCAAAATCAAATCTGAAGCCATTTGATGAGTTTTAACCAAAACCAGGCATTGTCCTCATTTCTTTACATACACATTATCTTTCTCACTCATGACCACCCCGTGAAGGAGATAATATTAGTATCACTTATTGGTGAGGCAACTAGGGCTCAAAGATGTTAATTATTTTAGAGCAACTAGAATGGGGCAGGCCTGGGGTTCAAATCCAGCTTGACTTGACTGTTAATCAACAACTCCATCATAGCTGCACTTATATTTTCCTTTGGAAATTTCCACTCATGTAAATATTGATATATACAAACTGTTTGTAAAAAAAAAATGAAGAGCTATTAATATAATCCCCATCAGTCTTTGAAAAGAACACCTCAACATTCACTGGACTAATTCTTTCAAAAAATCCGTTCAGTTTAAAGTATCTTGTGAAACTTATGAAACTATAAAGAAATCTTTGGGATTTTTTGTTTAAAATGTTAAAAAATCCATTTCTGTGGGATTTTTTTTTGGTGATTCATTTTTCTATTACTCAGAATATTATACACCTACACGTTAAATAAGACTGAATATTCCAAGATTTAAAGGCATTGGAGTGAGTTTTCAGAAAGTTCTAAAAAAAAGCAAAACTGGACTTTCCTGATGGTGCAGTGGATAAGAATCTGCCTGTCAATACAGGGGACATGGATCGATCCCTGGCCCTGAAACAGTCTATATGCTATGGAGCAATCAAATCTGCAAGCCTCAACTACTGAAGGCTATATGCCTAGGGCCTGTGCTCTGCAACAAGAGAAGCCACTGCAATGAAAAGCCTGCACATAGCAACAAAGAGTAGCCACTATTCATCACAACTAGAGAAAGCCCATGCGAAAGCATCGCAGACCCAGCAGAGCCAAAATAATACATACATAAAAAGCAAAACTTGAATTTGCATTGTGCCAGCAACTATATACTTAACACTTATATTGTACTTATATGGTATTCACATATTTTATTAAGTATTGTAAGCAATCTAGAGATAGTTTAAAGCATATAAGAATTTGAGTGTTCAGTTCAGTTCAGTCGCTCAGTTGTGTCCGACTCTTTGCGACCCCATGAATCACAGCACACCAGGCCTCCCTGTCCATCACCAACTCCTGGGGTTCACTCAGACTCATGTCCATCGAGTCGGTGATGCCATCCTTATACGCAAATACTATGCCATTTTATATAAGGGATTTTAGGTATCCACAGAGTGAGGGTGTTGGGGGATGGTTCTGGAACCAATTTCCCTTAGATACTGAGTGACAGCTGTATATACTATTCCCTTAAAAAATAAGATAGATACAGATATCCAGCCTTAGAATGGAAATCATGCCATTTGCAACAACATGGATGAAACTAGGGGATGCTTTTCTATAAGAAATAAGTCAGACACCCAGAAGTATATACTGCATGATCTCGCTTGTATGTGGGATCTAAAAAAATAAAACTGAACTCATAATAACAGAGTGTAGAATAGTAGTCACCAGAAACCGGAGAATTGGAGCGATGGAGAGAAATTGATCAAAGGGTAAGAACTTCCAGTTATAAGAGAATTCATCCTGGAGACCCAATGTAGAACATAATGGCTATAGTTAATAACACATATTGTACATTTGAAATTTACTAAGAGAATACATATTAAGTGTTCTCACCATACACAGTAGCTATGTGAGGTGATACATAAGCTAAGGAGTATGACTGTAGTAATCATTTCACAATATACACATATATAAAAATAGCAAACTCAGAGAGTAGCACTGACATATATATGCCACCATATGTAAAACAGATAGCTAGGAGGAAGCTGCTAGGTAACAGAGGGAGCTCAGCTGTCTGTAATGACCTAGAGGGGTCAGATGGGAGGAGGGGGAGGGAGTCTTAAGAGGGAAGGGATATATGCATACTTATAGCTGATTCATACTGTTGTACAGCAGAAACTAGCACAATATTATAAAGCAATTATCCTCCAGTGTAAAAAAATCACATCACATATTAAATACATAGTTTTTATTTGTCAATTATATCTCAAAAAAGCTGAAGCAAAAAGGGACAAAAAATATAAAGACAGACATTATTAAGAGATAATAGAATTAGGAAATTATTCTGTGAAGCCCAACATCTAACTAATACAAGTACCACAAGGAGATAATTAGGATATCAAAAAGAAAGAAATTATTAAGGAAATATTTGAAGAATATGTATCTTCACTAAAGAATCAAAGAACCCATGTCTTCAGGATCAAAAGGAACAACTGGGTGTCCACATTGTCTTAGAAAGACCCACAGCTATGCAATCGTGAATTTTCAGAGTATCAAGGACAAAGAGAAATTCCTAAAAGTTCCCTGGAAGAAAACACAGGCCATCTATTTGGCAGTAACTTTAAGACTGTCACTGGAATGTACTCTTCAGCAACACTAGCCCCTAAAAAACAGTGAAATAACAACTTTGAAATTCCAAGACAGAAAGATTTTCAAACAAAAATTCTATATTTTCAATGAAGTGGCTAAATAGCAAGAGAAACTAATGTTTACTTTGCTATGCTATTCTTTTGCTAGATGCTTTACTGGAAATATCAACATTTCTCTTCAGTTCAGTTCAGAAGACTTATTTTTGCCATTCAAAGTGAGAATTACTGATAGATCAACCCAACGAATAAGTGGCAGAGTCAGAAAATGTACCTGAGTCAATCTGCCATTCTTCTTCTGGAGCAAATCACTGGGCCTCTGAACACAGCTCTTACGAGCTGAAGGAGTTACAGTGTGGAGTCACCCACTGCTGGGACTTGGGGTAAGGGGGAAGGCTTTTGCCATTTGTAAAGCAGCATTATGTTCTTGTTCTACCTTGGCAACTTTTAAACCTCAGTGTTCCACTTGACAACATGGGTAAATATGATTAAGGAGATTGCATAAATTGAGGCACATCTAATTTTGAAGTCAAACATCATCAAGCAGCTCCCATTAAATGTCACCAGCTTATTGGTGCTAACTTAATATATCAGTACAAATAAATTCAAACTAAAGCATAGACTCCTCTACATGTTAATGCTCTCTTTTGATTTCAGCCTGTCTCCTGGATCCCATTTATTTATTCATGAAACAGATAGACCTTATATCTAAGGACTTTCCCTAGGTGCTGAGTCAACAATGAGGAATGAAATAGAAAGTCTCTGTCCTGATTCCTTAAAAAAATGCAAATAGAACTGCCTTATGATCCAGCAATCCCATTGCTGGGCATACACACCGAGGAAACCAGAATTGAAAGAGACACGTGTACCCCAATGTTCATTGCGGCACTGTTTATAATAGCCAGGACATGGAAGCAACCTAGATGTCCATCAGCAGATGAATGGATAAGAAAGCTGTGGTACATATACACAATGGAGTATTACTCAGCTATTTAAAAAGAATACATTTGAATCAGTTCTAATGAGGTGGATGACTCTGGAGCCGATTATACAGACTGAAGTAAGCCAGAAAGAAAAACACCAATACAGTATACTTACACATATATATGGAATTTAGAATGATGGTAATGATAAACCTGTACGCAAGACAGCAAAAGAGACACAGATGTATAGAATGGCCTTTTGGACTCTGTGGGAGAGGGAGAGGGTGGGATGAGTTGGCAGAGTGGCAGTGTAACATGTNGGATGACGCTGGAGCCGATTATACAGAGTGAAGTAAGCCAGAAAGAAAAACACCAATACAGTATACTTACACATATATATGGAATTTAGAATGATGGTAATGATAAACCTGTACTCAAGACAGCAAAAGAGACACAGATGTATAGAACGGCCTTTTGGACTCTGTGGGAGAGGGAGAGGGTGGGATGAGTGGGCAGAGTGGCAATGTAACATGCATGATATCATAAGTGAAATGAATCGCCAGTCTAGGTTTGATGCAGGATGCAGGATGCTTGGGACTGATGCACGGGGATAATCCAGAGAGAAGATGTGGGGCGGGAGGGAGGAGGTGGGGGTCGGGATTGGGAGTTGATGTACACTCGTGGCTGATTCATGTCAATGTATAGCAAAATGAATACAGTATTGTAAAGCAAAACAAACTAAAAAATAAAAATCAAAGCATTTGAGGTATGACTGACATGTAAAGAGCTCTACATATTTTGTCTGTACACATCACTAAACTTGGGGATAAGCTGCACCCATGAGACCATCAGGCACATAGACATATCCATCACCTCCCAAAGCTTCCTCTCACCCAGTTTCTTCTGTACATGCGTGTGTGAAGAATACAGTATTATTAGCTCTAGGCACTGTGCTGAGTAATGTGCTTGCTCCGTGGCTCAGTCATGTCCAACTCTTTGCGACCCTATGGACTGTAGCCCAGCAGGCTCCCCTATCCATGGGATTTCCCAGGCAAGAGTACTGGAGTGGGCTGCCATTTCCTCCTCCAGGGTATCATCCCAATCCAGGTCTCCTGTGTCTCCTGGATTGCAGGCAGATTCTTTACCTGCTCAGTTATCAAGGAAGCATGCTGAATAATGTCTCCAGAAATTATTACATAATTCAAACTTTCTCTGGCTTCCCTGGTGGCTCACCAGGGTGATGGTAAAGCATCTGCCTGCAGTGCAGGAGACCCAGGTTTGATCTCTGGGTTGGGAAGATCTCCTGGAGAAGGAAATGGCAACCCACTCCAGTACCCTTGCCTGGAAAATCCCACAGACAGAGGAGGCTGGTAGGCTGCAGTCCATGGAGTTGCAGAGAGTTGGACACGACTGAGTGACTTCACTTTCACTTTCAAACTTTCTACCCTTTGAATATGATCTCATTTCCTCCAACTCCTGCAAATACCTTTCTACTGTTTCTAGATTGACGATTTGATGATTTTTAGACTCCACATGCAATATTCATCTTTGTGTCTAGCTGCTTTTAGTTAACATAATGTTCCCCAGGCTCATCCACATTGTTGGAAATGGCAGGATTCCCTTGTTTAAGGCTGAATAACATTTAATTGTACATATACACTACATTTTCTTTATTCATTCATAAGTGAACATTTACATTGTTTCCATGTCTTGAATATGTCTTGAATATTGTGAGAATGCTGCAGTGAACACAAGAAGGCAGGGATCCCTTCAAGATCCTATTTCAATACCTTTGAATATATATTCATGAGAGCAATAGCTGGACTCTATATGCTGTTCCATTTTTAATTTTTTGAGGAGACTACTCTTTTTAATCGTGGCTGAAAAATTTACATCCCAACTCAGAGAATACAACGGTTCCCTTTCCTCAATACTTATCAACACATTATTTTTTAAATAAGCAGCATCCTAACAGGTATGAGATACTTCATTGTAGTTTTGATTTGCATTTCTTAATTAGTGATGTTGAGCATCTTTTCAGATACATGCTGGCCATTTCTAAGTATCCTTTGGAAATATATTAGTGTTTATTAAAGTCCTTTGTGTTTTGATATTGAGTTATAGGAATTCTATTTTGGTTTTTAAGCACTTAATAGACATGGTTTAAAAATACTTTCTCCATTCCATAGGTTGCTTTTTTTTTTAATGTTTGCTTTTTCTATTCTTTTTTTTTAAATTGGAGTATAGTTGCTTTACAATGTTGTGTTAATTTCTGCTGTACAGCTAAATGAATCAGCCATATGTATATATGTATCCCCTCCCTCTTGAACCTCCTACTCACCTCCCCCAAGCCCATCCCTCTGTGTCACACAGAGCACCTAGCTGAGCTCTCTGCTCTGTTCAGCAGGTTCCCACTAGCCAGCTATTTTACACATAGTAGTGTGTATACCCTTGGAGAAGAAAATGGCAACCCACTGCAGTATCCTTGCTGGGAAACCCCATGGGCAGAGGAGCCTGGCCGTCCATGGGGTCGCAAAGAGCTGGACATGACTTAGTGACTGAACAGCAGCAGTGTCTATACATCAAGTCCACTTCCCGCCCCCTTCCCTCCCCCATCTCCACATGTCCATTCTCTATGTCTGTGTCTCTACTCCTACCCTAATAGGTTCATCTGTATCATTTTTTCTAGATTCTGCATATATACATTAAAAATTCAAAAAGACACACACACCCCAATATTCACTGAATCACTATTACAATAGCCAGAACACAGAAGCAACCTAAATGTCCACTGACAGAGGAATGGATAAAGAAGTGGTACATCTATACAAGGGAATATTACTCAGCAATAAAAAGGTACAAAATTTGGAGTCATTTGTAGTGATGTGGATGAACCTAGAGTCTATCATAGAGAGTGAAGTCAGAAAGAGAAAAACAAGCATTGTTGCTCTTTCTTTCTGCTGAATATTTCCTTTGCTGTGCAGAATTCTTCAAGTCTGATTATTTTGCTTTAGCTGTCATATCCAGAAAGTCATTGCCAAAAATCAGTGTCAAGGAAATTTTCCTCTTTTTCTTCTAACAGTGTTAAAGTTTTAGGTTTTACATTTAAGTGAAATAAAACATAAATATTTGACTCATCCTAAAAAGGAAGATAGAGATATATTCCTAATAAAGAATATGCATAAACTCTAGCCAAGAAAAAAAAACCTTCAGATATTAACTTTCAAAGTTCTGTTACTTTTCCTTATGATGATATTTTGGTTATGTTTTAAATGAATAAAGACCTGATTAGATACAATATAGTGTAGTCACAGTGACCATAATACTAGCAGACAGAAACTGGGGGTTATAATCTCGCTGTCATGATATGACTAACAGGTTGTTATTGCTGAGCCTCAGTTTGTTCAGACTTAAACTAGGAAGATGGATTTGAAAAACCTGTACATACTATAAACTTCCAGAAAGTATCAATAGCATTGATAAAATTACCTCATCTTACAGCCATTGCATTTTGACAATACTAAGCAGAATACTATATCTAACACTGCTAATGTCAAGGTGGGATCTTATAAATAGCTAGAAAATTATGTTGAGGTAGAGAAATAGTCTGCTAATAAAAGCAAACTTGGAAAACTGATTTTTCTGATAGTTTACCACCACTCATTATTTCTCTTTCCTATGTTAACAACCAATTTTCTTATGTTACCATTGAAAAGCCAGAGAAATTCCCTAATAATAGCTATTTTCTCCATCTAAAACTAACTAAAATGTTAATTCCTAAAGAAAAAAGCAACTAGGAAGGGATGAGTCAGAAGAGACATGATTAAATGTGTCCCCTGCCCAATGCATGAACCCATTTTACAGATTTAACAGAATTTTAAAAGGTACCCACATCTCTGTAGGACTGACTTTTGTCCCCTTTACTACATTCTGAACTTTCACTACATCCAAGCTCTAAAACTCTAACCTGGGGAGTTACTAATATTTCAAGAGGTTAAAAGACGCTTGCTCCTTAGAAGAAAAGTTATGACTAACCTAGACAGCATATTAAAAAGCAGAGACATTACTTTGCCAACACAGGTCCGTCTAGTCAAATCTACGTTTTATCCAGTAGTCATGTATGGATGTGAGAGGTGGACCATAAAGAAAGCTGAACGCTGAAGAATTGATGCTTTCGAACTGTGGTGTTGGAGAAGACTCTTGAGAGTCCCTTGGCCTGCAAGGAGATCCAACCAGTCCATCCTAAAGGAGATCAGTCCTGAATGTTCATTGGAAGGACTGATGTTGAAGCTGAAACTCCAATACTTTGGCCACCTGACGCGAAGGACTGACTCGTTGGAAAAGACTCCGAAGCTGGGAAAGTCTGAAGGCGAAGGAGGAGGGGATGACAGAGGATGAGATGGTTGGATTGCATCACCGAATCAGTGGACATGAGTTTGGGTAAACTCTGGGAGTTGGTGATGGACAGGGAAGCCTGGCGTGCTGCAGTCCATGGGGTCGCAAAGAGTCGGACATGACGGAGCAACTGTACTGAACTGATTCAGCCTACCAGACTCCTCCGTCCTTGGGATTTTCCAGGCAAGAGTACTGGAGTGGGGTGCCATTGCCTTCTCCTGATTAAAGGATAAAGAAGTGTATTTATGAAGTTAACTTGTTCTTATCGAGTTTTCTGCTATTCTTTTTCATTCATTTGAAGAGAACTCTAAATGTCCACTTGAACGAAGGAAGCTACCATAATTACACAGTCGTGTAGTAATGAGATTTTGGTACCTGAAATATTTAGAAGACAAACAGATGAAAAAGATGTCACAGGAAAGCAAATTTAATGAAGAAGTCTCAATCAAAAATGCCCCAAATCTAACAAACCAGGTGATGGTTAACATCAGATGCGACAGAACCCAATTTATTTTTGAGGTAAGGAAAGAGAAGAGGTGGCAGTTGCCAGATCATACAGGAGATTTTGGAAATAAATCACTTTTGTCATTTAATAAAATCTGTTCATTAGCCTATGACTTGTTGTAGACTTGGTTGTGTGATCAATTGGTTTAAAATTAGACTGTAATTAATTTGAAGCACTCTGCACAGATTCAAATGTACATATATCTTGTTTTTATACTCGAATTCACAGTTCACATAGTTTTGTGTTTTACTTTGACTGTTTTTAGAATTATACTAGACTTTATATATGAATTTGGAAACAAATCTTTATATTGGGTTTTATCAATAGAGATTTCTTAAAGGTCAAGATTTTTTGTTTCACCATAAAATGTACATATACATTTACCTGTTTCAATAGTACTTGTGTCTTGCAGTTTGGGATATGTTTTAGAATAAGATTTATTTTACAAAAAATTATATTAAAATTATATAATTTTATGTTATGTATAAAATTATATAATTTATGTTATGTAAAATCATTAAACTTATATAATTGTATGTTACATAAAAATTATAGAATATTAAAATTATATAATTTGTGTTGTATAAAATAATTATATTTTAACATTACATTATACTATATGGATATTAAAACATTACAATTATAAAGCACTCTGCACAGATTCAAATGTACATATATCTTGTTTTTATACTCGAATTCACAGTTCACATAGTTTTGTGTTTTACTTTGACTGTTTTTAGAATTATACTAGACTTTATATATGAATTTGGAAACAAATCTTTATATTGGGTTTTATCAATAGAGATTTCTTAAAGGTCAAGATTTTTTGTTTCACCATAAAATGTACATATACATTTACCTGTTTCAATAGTACTTGTGTCTTGCAGTTTGGGATATGTTTTAGAATAAGATTTATTTTACAAAAAATTATATTAAAATTATATAATTTTATGTTATGTATAAAATTATATAATTTATGTTATGTAAAATCATTAAACTTATATAATTGTATGTTACATAAAAATTATAGAATATTAAAATTATATAATTTGTGTTGTATAAAATAATTATATTTTAACATTACATTATACTATATGGATATTAAAACATTACAATTATATTTTTTAAATTCAGTACTGAATTTCTGAAGAAACTAAGAATTAAGAAGCAACATTCAGATTATGAATGCTATTATGACAATATTACAAAGGATAAAGTAGTATGAAAGATAAAGAAGCTTGCTGATCTCATGCGTTAAGGTGATTCTGAAGTCAGCCAGCCTAGGTTCAACATCTCTTTCCACAACTTCACACTGTGTGTGACTTTGGACAAGATACCTAACTTTGCTCATTTCCTCAAATATAAAATAAGAATTCTTAGTATTACCTTATACTAATCCATGCAAGGTTTTCTGACAATTACATGAAATGATGCATATACATTATTTTGTATGCTGTCTGGCACAAGCAACAATGAAGTACTAAAAATAAGTCTAATGATTCTCTTTTATAATTACAAAATATTGAAAGGAAAAATTATTTTACATTGATTCTATTATATGAAAAAATATTTAAGGTTTACAAAAAAATCCCAAATTATATATGCATATTTATTTTAAAACCAACTGGTAAATTTCCTTTTTTCAAATGAAAAAAACGATTTTGCTTTGTTTCAGGCTATGAAGTGCATTAGTTGACTGAGATCTTAGAGCTTTAAGTATGCTTTCATTAAAAATCTCATGTAAAAGACTATATTTTTATTCTATTTAGATTTAGCTTTTTTAAAACTTACCTAGTGAAATTAAGCTTTTCATGTTAAGATCAGTTATAGAAAAACATTAGAAACAGCAAAGACAGTTTTTATTACTTTGCTATTTGAGAAAGAACAGCAAGGTAGCTGATATAAAAATTCTATTAAAGTGATGTTTTATAGGTTATATTCTGGATTCAAATGAGATTTGGCCTGATCACAATTTTACATTTATATTCTGTGCATTAATGACCAAGGTATGGTAGAAAGTCCAGAAGAATGAAAAAATTTTAAATTTGTTGCACTGTAGACGTTAGCAAGACTGTGGGCCAGAGTACTTGAGAAAGTGTTGAAGTTTAAAAAATGGTTTCAAGATTTGTATGGAAATACAAAAAGCCTCGAATAGCCAAAGCCATCTTGAGAAAGAAGAATGGAACTGGTGGAATCAACCTGCCTGACTTCAGGCTCTACTACAAAGCCACAGTCATCAAAACAGTATGGTATTGGCACAAAAACAGAAATATAGATCAATGGAAAAAAATAGAAAGCCCAGAGATAAATCCACATACCTATGGACAGCTTATCTTCGACAAAGAAGGTAAGAATATACAATGGAGTAAGGACAATCTCTTTAACAAGTGGTGCTGGGAAAACTGGTCAACCACTTGTAAAAGAATGAAATTAGATCAGTTTCTAACACACAAAATACACAAATACACTTTCTAATACACAAAAATAAACTCAAAATGGATTAAAGATCTAAACGTAAGAACAGAAACTATAAAACTCCTAGAGGAGAACATAGGCAAAACACTCTCTGACATAAA
This sequence comes from Aepyceros melampus, assembly GCA_006408695.1. Taxonomy (NCBI): domain Eukaryota; kingdom Metazoa; phylum Chordata; class Mammalia; order Artiodactyla; family Bovidae; genus Aepyceros; species Aepyceros melampus. The sequence continues at coordinate 48,693 of SJXQ01002128.1, read as the reverse complement.
TCACAGCAGGATCCTCTATGATACACCTCCCAGAATACTGGAAATAAAAGCAAAAATAAACAAATGGGATCTAATTAAAATTAAAAGCTTCTGCACAACAAAGGAAACTATAAGCAAGGTGAAAAGACAGCCTTCTGAATGGGAGAAAATAATAGCAAATGAAGCAACTGACAAACAACTAATCTCAAAAATATACAAGCAGCTTATGCAGCTCAACTCCAGAAAAATAAATGACCCAATCAAAAAATGGGCCAAAGAACTAAATAGACATTTCTCCAAAGAAGACATAATAGAGGAGAACATAGGCAAAACACTCTCTGACATAAATCACAGCAGGATCCTCTATGATACACCTCCCAGAATACTGGAAATAAAAGCAAAAATAAACAAATGGGATCTAATTAAAATTAAAAGCTTCTGCACAACAAAGGAAACTATAAGCAAGGTGAAAAGACAGCCTTCTGAATGGGAGAAAATAATAGCAAATGAAGCAACTGACAAACAACTAATCTCAGATCAAGTCTTTTTGATGAAAATTTAGTATCTGAATTGAGATGTTCTTTAAACATTAACTGCACACTGGGTTACAAAGACTTAGAATGAAAAATGGATATAAAGGTATCTTATTAACAATTTTTATATTGATGATATGTTGAAATGATAATAGTTTAGATATATTGGGTCACATAAAATATATTATTAAAGTCAGTTTGTTCAATCTCTTTTTAAAATGCAGCTACTAGAAAAAAAATGACATGTTACTTACACAATATGGACAACACTATTCTAGACGATATAAGTATGCAAGATACATAATTATTGAGTATTTATCTTGTGCTTAACACATAGTTGTATTCTTTCCATGGACTATTTATATCTCAAAATTACCCTGTTTTTACCAAAATGTAAGGCAATTTATAAGAAATTAAAAATTGCCTATCTTACAGTCATTCAATTGTAAGCAGAGAAGGTGGAAAAAATTCATATCTAAGAAGATCAGAGGCAGGCTGGGTGCTTAGAACCAAATTATCTGAGAAAAAGTAGAGGAAAGTGGACATGCTTCAGCCAGACCCGTGGAGACATAAGAACTCCTTTAAAAATTTTCAGCAACTGTTATGGGGTGAGGAAATAAAGTTATTCCAAATGACTTCAGAGGGAAGAGGTTGATGACTCCCAAATTGTGATCTCCTGCCAAAATTTTTCTTCTGAGCTCCAATGTAATAAATCTAACTACTTTCTGGACTCATCTATTTGCATGTCTCCTAGATATTTCAAACTTAACATGGCCAAAGCTTACCTGGTTTCCTGTCTTCAAAACTTGTTATTTGGGTTTCCAGACTCAGTAAATGGCAACAACATTGACATAATTTCTCACGATAAGACATGAACTCTGCCCTCCTTTGCTCTGGATGTGTACTTGATCACTCCCATCTCCTTGTGTGTTGAAAAACCATACTTTGTTCATTTCTGTCTGTATTGGTTATCTATGGCTGTGTAACCGTTCACTCTGAAACTTAGCGGCTCAAAACATTGAATACCTATTAGCTCATTTTCCATGGGAGAGATGTCCAAGAGCAGCTGGCCTGGGTCCTCCAGCTCGGGGTCTTCCACAACACTGTGTCAGAGTCAGCTGTTATTCTTCACTGGAGGAAAATTCACTTCCAGTTTCACTCCCATGGTTGGTGGCATTCAGTTACTTGGGGATGTTAGCTGGAGACCGTCCTTGCCATGTAGATCTCTCCATTAGAGCAGCAAATACGATGCCACCTGCTCCCATCAGAGCAGTGAGTGAAGGCAAGGAAGATGGAAGAGGAAGAAATCTTTATAACCTAATCTTGGAAGTGACATTCTATCACTTTTGCTGTTTATTTATTAATATTTATTTACTTTTATTTAAAAAACTTTTCATTGGAGTACTGTTGATTTACAATGTTGTGTTAGTTTTGGGTGTACAGTGTATTTTTTAGAAATGAGTCAATAGGTCCAAACTGCATTCAAGTTGGGAGATCACATGAATTCCCAATATATGTACACTAGGCACCTAGCATCCTTCTGTGCATCTTAGAAGCTGCTTGCAACAATGTCCCAACAGGGACTGTGACCTCCATGCTGTTGGTTGTGGCGTTCCATTCTCACAGCTGCAATATTGTGGCTGTTTCTTCTTCTTCAGCTCTGCTGCCCTCTTCCTGGCTCACTGTAATTTTCCACCTGGACAGTTCACAAGGCTCTCAGCTGGTTTTCCTGCCACTGTCTTCTCCCATCTGTGTGGTATTTCTGGTCTTGTTGATGAGGCAAGAATGGGTGGTGGTGGTGGTGGGGTGGAGTGGTGAGCAATGAATTTGGATTTGAACCCATTTATTAAGGTAGAGGGAGCCCTGACTTATATTGAGAGTGGTTGCAGTCCAGGGAAATGGTGAGCCCAGAGGTGGGTTCTGGGATGATAAAGGGGAGAACTGGTCACAGCAGGGAGAGTCCAACCTTTTTCATGAGGAGCCCAGAGACTCTGGCTTCTGTTTCAAATAAACCAAAATGTAGGGCTCTAAATATGGCTACTGAGTAGGGGAGGAACTCAAGTTGGTGAATGTGAGACCCCAAGCTCCGTTCCAGAATGCCATTCATGTCGCTGTGTCCTGGAACTAGGACAGGGCATCCTGGCAGGCTGCCAAGGGCCACTGAGTAACCACTTGATTTACTCTGCCTCATGAGACATTGGTTTCAGCATCGCTTCCATGATTTCTAACTGAAGAGAGAGAATAAGGTATACACTGGGAGCTGCACTCCCTGAGAGTCTCTTTAGTAGCATGAGAAAGGAGCATCTCTTCCAAATAAGATGCATACCTTCATAGTTTAACTTGCCCTATTTTTTTTTTAAAGCACAGAATAATGGAGAGAATATAGGCTCTGGAGAAGGTAACTCTTAAGTCTGGATCCTGGCTTTGCCTCTGATTAGCTGTGTTGTATCCTTTGGACATTACTTAACTTCTCTGAGCCTCAATTTCTTGGTCTGTAAAATGGGCATAGCCAGGCTTACCTTCTGAATAAATATGATAAGAAAACGGTCACAAATATGTATAGCACAATGCCTGCCCCATAGTAGGAAATCAGACCAAACTGTTTGGGTTAAATCCCAAAAGCGACTCCAGAGGATCTTACCATGAAGGTGGTTTTTTCACCTGCACAAGTCTTCTGGGTCTGATCCAGGTCTTCAGTGATGAGGAGCAGGAATCTGGAAGGAAAAGCTACTCTCCATTCTTCACAGGTGTCTTTGAAGCAGTACATGCTGTGAATAACAGCTGATGTTTATTCCAAGCACCTTTCTCTGATTAACTCAATCCTCATGAACACTAGGAGGTAGAAATAATATTCTCATCCCACTTGACATGTAAGAAAACTGAAACACAGTGAGTTACTCAATGTCATTCAGTTATTGAGGCCCTAGAGTCTCTATGTTGACCACAAGAGAGCACTGCTTCTCAGCAGTGCTAACCCCGGGTAGCCCTTATATCATCATCTGTCTATATAGTCAACAAATCCAGCCATTGTCCTTATAAAGTCAAATGGCCCCTCCAGTATCACCTGGACAAGGTGAGCCATTCTTTTTTTTTTTTTTTTTTTAATGGCACAACATAGCATGTGGGATCTTAGTTCCCTGACCAGGGATTGAACTCAGACCCCTGCAGCAGATATAAGGAGTCTTAGCCATTGGATTACCAGAGAAGTCTCCACATTCTTTATACAGAGTCAAGAATCTATAACTTGGAGTATGCACAATCAAGTAAGCTGCTTTCTTGCCAGATTCTGTATCAACAGGACTTGTTCCTATCTGAGTGTGCCACATTTATTCCAGCATAATGCATGGCCTCTTGATGAAAGTGAAAGAGGAGAGTGAAAAAGTTGGCTTAAAGCTCAACATTCAGAAAATGAAGATCATGGCATCCGGTCCCATCACTTCATGGGAAATAGATAGGAAACAGTGTCAGACTTTATTTTTTTGGGCTCCAAAATCACTGCAGATGGTGACTGCAGCAATGAAATTAAAAGACGCTTACTCCTTGGAAGAAAAGTTATGACCAACCTAGATAGCATATTCAAAAGCAGAGACATTACTTTGCCGACTAAGGTCCATCTAGTCAAGGCTATGGTTTTTCCTGTGGTCATGTATGGATGTGAGAGTTGGACTGTGAAGAAGACTGAGCACTGAAGAATTGATGCTTTTGAACTGTGGTGTTGGAGAAGACTCTTGAGAGTCCCTTGGATTGCAAGGAGATCCAACCAGTCCATTCTGAAGGAGATCGGCCCTGGGATTTCTTTGGAAGGAATGATGTTAAAAAGCTGAAACTCCAGTACTTTGGCCACCTCATCAAAGAGTTGACTCATTGGAAAAGACTCTGATGGTGGGAGGGATTGGGGGCAGGAGGAGAAGGGGACGACAGAGGATGAGATGGCTGGATGGCATCACTGATTCGATGGACGTGAGTCTGAGTGAACTCCGGGAGTTGGTGATGGACAGGGAGGCCTGGCGTACTGCGATTCATGGGGTCGCAAAGAGTCAGACATGACTGAGCGACTGAACTGAACTGAATGCATGGCCTTGCTTTCATCCTCAATGACTGCAGACTTAATTTGTTAATTAATTTGACATTTAGTATGTGCCAGATAATGTGACATCCAGCTGTGGCTAAAGAGATCCCTATCATTTCTAGAGACTGGGAGGTGCTGAAAGTCTAGTTGAAAAACTAATGTTTTAGGTCAGGAAGGCAGATTTAAAAAAAATTTTTATTATTTTTAACACCAAAACAGTTTATATTGGGGTATAGCCAATTAACAATGTTGTGATAGTTTCAGGTGAACAGGGAAGGGACTCAGCCATACTTATACATGTATCCATTCTCCCCTCAAACCCGCTCCCATCCAGGCTGCCACATAACATTGAGCAGAGTTCCATGTGTTATACAATAGGTTCTTCTTGGTTACCCATTTTAAATATAGCAGCGTGTACATGACCTTCCCAAAGTCCTTAACTGTCCCTTCTCCCCCGGCAATCCTGAGTTCGTTCTCTAAGTCTGTGAGTCTCTTTCTCTTTTGTAAGTTCATTTGTATCATGCAATGAAAAGTCTCAGAGCTTTCCTGTGGGGCTGTGACTTTCCTATGGAAGGGGTGAGTTTTCTGTCCTCAGAGGTGTTCAAACAAAGCCAGAATGGCCACATGGTGGGGATGTTGTAGAGGACATAAACTAGCAGAGCATACTTAAAAGAGGAGATTGTTAAGGTCCTTTCTAATCCCTGGGAATTAACATTTAAGAGAAACCTGGATGCAACAAACATGATATAAACACAAGACAATACCTTCTTAAAGCCTGTTGCTGCAAGTCAGTGTGAGGAAAGAGGGTGGTCCTTGGATTTCCAAAGGCAGGCATATGGAGGCACAGCTGACCAAGGAAGGCGGTGGAGCTGCAGCTCACATTTGAAATGACCTCCTGCAGCTGTAGAAATCACTTTTTGGAGCAGACGAAGGACAAACTGCAGGCGTCCTGTGGATTGCAGCATCGCTGGGGAAATCAGCATCCCAGGGATGGTTGTTACCCGCCACTTGGACAGGAAATGTCGCAGACAAAGCCTTGTTTTTCTGCTTCAAGAATTAGTATTCAGAGGTAGTGGCAAGGAAATCGATACAGAGGTACTAAACCCTTAATGAACGACAGCAAAAGGCTGATCGTTTTGCTTAAAACAGTCCTTTTTTTTCAAAGCTGCTTGTCTGCGGGGAGAGTGTTAACAGGAATTGATAGAGTTTGTAGGAAGTGTGGTTTCCAGAGTGCTGCTACATGGAGTACAGAGGAGCAACCACCATGGGTTCATGTCCTGTTTAGTAGCTGAGTCACTGGGTCTGTTGTTAATGGCTGTGGGCTTCCCTGGTGGCTCAGATGGTAAAGAATCTGCCTACAATGCAGGAGACCTGGGTTCAATCCCTGGGTTGGAAAGATCCCCTGGAGAAGAGAATGGCTACCCCCTCCAATATTCTTGCTCAAAGAATTCTACAGACAGAGGAGCCTAGTGGGCTGTAGTCCATGGGATCATAAGAGTCGGACACAACTGAGCAACTAATACTTTGCAGTCTAGTTGTTGGACAGTGGCTTGATGAACATTTAACACATGCCTGCATTGTGCTGTTTTGTTTCCTCCTCTGCATGCCTCATAGATGTATTACTATATTACCTCTTTTTTTTTTTTTTTTTTAAGAGTGAGCTTGTTCTTGAAAGTCTCTTGATGAAAGCTTTGACTGTGCTGTTCAGGGTTTTTATCATTATGCTTTTCATCTAAATTTAAGTATCAGATGTGTGCTATTACCATAAAGACCACATGAAAGCTAAAATATACTGTTTTGTTGAAAAAAAAAATCAGCTAATTCGGTAATCTAAAATATTTGCAGAGAAACATCTGGATAACTTATTTATTTTTAAAAATGTGCATTTATTTTCTGGATAACTTATTTATTCATTTAAAAAAATGTGTATTTATTTACTTGTCTGTGACGAGCCTTAGTTTTGGCGTACTGAATCTTCAGTCTTTGTTACAGCATGTGAATTCTCAGTTGCAGCACATGAGATCTAGTTCCCCTACCAGAGATCCAACCAGTCCCTCTGCTTTGGGAGCACAGAGTCTTTGCCACTGGACCACCAGGGAAGTCCCTGGAAAATTTATTGATCACATTAATATTGTGTAGACAGCTTTCATAATTCCCATTACATAGGCTCCCACTGGGGTAGTCAATGTGATATAGATTCACTTTTAATACGCTTTGCATGTAAAATGGGTTTCCCAGGTGGCACTAGTGGTAAAGAACCCGCCTGCCAATGCAGGAGACATAAGAGACATTGGTTTGATCCCTGGGTAGGGAAGATCCCCTGGAGGAGGGCATGGCAACCCACTCCAGTATTCTTGCCTGGAGAATCTCATGGACAGAGGAGGCTGGCGAGCTACAGTTCATAGGGTTGCAAAGACTGAAGTGACTTAGCACAGATGTAAAATAACAAATACTCAATAAAAATAAATTTTTATTTTTATAAAAAATGAATGCAACCACCTCCTCCCTCTCCACCCTGCCCTTGGGTCTTCTGGCAAAGGATCAATAGCTTGATGAGAAACAAAGCCCCAGCTCTAAAGATGGCAGAGCAAGTGCCTGGATTTCCCAGTCAAAGACCTCTGGGAGGAGTGGAGTTGGAAAAGATTGGCCTGGTCACTAGACCAGGGGTTTCCTGTTTCCTAGTCACTCAGCAAAGTGACTGGGTTTGTTTTCATCAAACTGAGAGTGAACAGCTTGGCAGAGGGAGGGCGTATGGCACTTCACCCGTCAGTAAGACACGGCCCAGTAAAAGTCACAGCCCGATCGATGCCATCAGCAGTTGTATCTCCTGAGGGAGTGAAGAGCCGAGATGACAATTTCCTTCCTTAAGGCATGGGGAGAAACTTGAGAAGCTGTGGAAAAGGATGTTTCCCACTGAGCCATGTAACTTCTCTGACTTTCCATTTCTCCATCTACCAAGTGGGCACAAAGTTTCTACCCAATCTTACAGGCAGGTTGGTTGTAAGAATAGAAAATGAAATCACCTCTGTGAAAGTGCTTGGCAAGCAGAATTGTCTTCTCCAACCAAATGGGACATGATGTTTTTATTTGCAACCCAGGGGAAGATACCTAGTGACAGAAAACACAATAGGGATCTGGTGTTTTTGGACCATTTACTGTGTTTCTGATATTGTAGAAGACTACAAATTCTCCTCCGGTCCTCACAGCATCTCTGCAGGCAGCTGTTTGCACTTATATACAAAAAAGGAAACTGCAGTAGGATGGCCAAGTAGGATGGCCAAGGTTGTTTGCCCAGGTCGAGGGATTTTCTGTGACACAGGGCTTTCAGTGCCAGACCCTGGAAAGTTTCAGGCAAACCAACATGAGGTGTCACACCAAACTGAAGTGTAAGGTTGAGCAATTTCTGAAAACTTCCGTGGCTGGTCAGTAACAGGGACATAGCAGAATGCAGGTCAGTCACTCTAGTTCTTAGGTTCTTTCCTCCACCTCTTTTTGCACAAACTCTAGCTGGGTTGGCAAAATGTGTACGTATGAGTGGACTGCATGCCAATAATCATTGTAATGGGGTTTAACAAGAGACTGAAGGCTCTTTGTGAAAGGTGTGTTCTTTGCTGTGATGCCTGAGCTTCAATCTTTTGATGATTCTCTCTTTAATGAATTTCCTAAGTGTTACCTTGATATGGGCATAGAGAAAGTTCTGTGTTATGAGTCACATGGTAGATTGGCTGGTGCTGCTAGGTGCTCACATGGAACAACAGACTGGTTCCAAATAGGAAAAGGAGTATGTCAAGGCTGTATATTGTTACCCTGCTTATTTAACTTATATGCAGAGTACATCATGAGAAACGCTGGACTGAAAGAAACACAACTGGAATCAAGATTGCCAGGAGAAATATCAATAACCTCTGATATGCAGATGACACCACCCTTATGGCAGAAAGTGAAGAGGAGCTAAAAAGTGTCTTGATGAAAGTGAAAGAAGAGAGTGAAAAAGTTGGCTTAAAGCTCAACATTCAGAAAACGAAGATCATGGCATCTGGTCCCATCACTTTATGGGAAATAGATGGGGAAACAGTAGAAACAGTGTCAGACTTTATTTTTGGGGGCTCCAAAATCACTGCAAATGGTGACTGTAGCCATGAAATTAAAAGACGCTTACTCCTTGGAAGAAAATTTATGACCAACCTAGATAGTATATTCAAAAGCAGAGACATTACTTTGCTGACTAAGGTCCGTCTAGTCAAGGCTATGGTTTTTCCAGTAGTCATGTATGGATGTGAGAGTTGGACTGTGAAGAAGGTTGAGCACCAAAGAATTGATGCTTTTGAACTGTGGTGTTGGAGAAGACTCTTGAGAGTCCCTTGGACTGCAAGGAGATCCAACCAGTCCATTCTGAAGGAGATCAACCCTGGGATTTCTTTGGAAGGAATGATGCTAAAACTGAAGCTCCAGTACTTTGGCCACCTCATGCGAAGAGTTGACTCATTGGAAAAGACCCTGATGCTGGGAGGGATTGGGGGCTGGAGGAGAAGGGGATGACTGAGGATGAGACGGCTGGATGGCATCACGGACTCAATGGACGTGAGTCTGAGTGAACTCTAGGAGATGGTGATGGACAGGGAGGCCTGGCGTGCTGCAATTCATGGGGTCGCAAAGAGTCGGACATGACTGAGTGACTGAACTGAACTAAACTGAACTGGATAAGATGTCATCATGTCCCCTGATTCAGTGTATCCTACATTAAATAATCTCTTCCCTTAGTGCTCCTGGAACCATTGTTAACAGTCCTGTAATGGCCTCCTTCCTTGCAAAACTTCCCTCGTGACTTCCCATCATCTCCTGAACCAACTCAGGATCTTTAACCTGGCTGAGAAGGTCCTCTAGAAGCTGCCCTAAAGTCCCTTCTGACCTCATCTCCTGCCGCGCTTGGCCTGGGCTCCAGCAGCCCCGATCGGTGTGTCATCTGGCTCAAGGTGCCCTCGCTGCCTCTCATGGTCCCTTTACTTCTGTAATGCCTCCCCTCTCATATCTTCACGAGTTCACTTCCTCCTGCCATTATTTCAAGATTCAGTTAGGGCAGCCCCTTCCCCAGGAAGCTGCTCTGGCTTGCCCCCTACCTCCAGCCACTTTAGATGCCATCCTTCAATACTGTTTGGATAACCCAGCAGGGTCAGCCTTTCCCACTGGACTGTGAGTCCCTGGGCGGGGGAAGGGAGCAGAGGCTGGGTCTGTTTTCCTGTAGTAATGCTCCACAGGGGCTTGTGGAAACAGATCTGCCCTGAGCGGGGACAAGGTTGGGGGGAGGGTGTTTTTTTCTTTTTGAGAGGGTGTTGTCTATTTGGTGTGGGCTCTCCCAGCTTCCATAAGCGGAGTGTGATGGTGATTACCCACACTCTGAGGGCAACAGATTGTAGAACTTGGAACTCGACTGTATTGCAAGCATTGGTTTCAACTGCTGTAATGAAAACGGATTAGGGAATAGCAAACTGAAAACCCGGCTTATTCTAACAGCTGAATTAAAACAAGATTGGCATGCTGGTGGGGAAAAGAGTCTGAGAAGGGGTGCATTTGAGAAGGAAGTGTGGGGGTGTGGATATGGTGCAGCTGAAAGTTAAAGTCAGAGGACTTCAGGTTCAGAAATTAACTCTTGCTGGAGAGCCCACTTGGCAGAAATAAACTCTCTTTTATAGCCCTCTTTCAGTTTTTTTCAGTATAATAATTTGGTCAATCTATAACAGCAAGAACTTGTTTATTGCCACTATATCATTATCGCCCGGCATACAGCAGCTCAATACATATTTGTTTTATACACGAATGACCACTGTAAAAACTGCTTTCTGCCTCTACTTAAAACAATTATTATTACTTACTTATTTTGTTCTGGGTCTTTGTTGCTGTGTGCGGGCTTTCTCAGTAGTGCTGGGCGGGAGCTGCCCTCGAGCTGTGGTGCACAGGCTTCTCGTTGTGGAGCGCAGCTCCTGGGGCTCTTGGGCTCCAGCAGTGGTAGCACATGGCCCTAGCTGCCTCTCGACATGTGGAATCTTTCTGGACCGAGGATCAAACCTGGGTCCGGTGCGTTGGCAGGTGGATTCTTAACCGCTGGACTACCAGGGAAGTCTTGCCTCCACTTTGAACAACTCCTTTCTCTGTTCTCCACCCCAATCCTTTAAGTCCATTTGCTGTCTATAACCTCGCTGATGCAGGAGAGTGAACCCTAGTTTCTGTCCACCCCATCTTCCCTGCCTTTGTTTCTTCTGGAAATGCTGGGGTTCTGATCTGTTTCTGGGAGGAGGACCTGGATCCTGCCTCTGGTCCCAGATCCTGGGTTTTATAGCTCTGCTGCTTGTCATTGAGACCTTGGCTTGCCCATGTCCATGGGCTTGGTATACCCCTGTGCTCCCAGAGCACATCATTCTGGCTAAAGCACCGTGGAAACTGTCCTTCCTATGGGCTTCTTGGTGGGTCACTGGGCAGTCCAGCCGCAGCCCTGGTGAGAAGAGGGTCATGCCCTCCTGTAATGGCCAGCCCAGCGCCCTTCCCCAGAGTGCCTTCCGTTTATGGCTATGGCCCACCACCACATTTAAGATGTCAGAGTGGGCCAGACCCAGACCCACTGCTTCCCTGGGCCCTAATATGGCCTTCCTTTTATCTGAGGGTTAAAAACGCCACGGTTATACAAGTATTGAATTTTTCAGTATGATATTAGAATAAAAACAGACACATAGATCAAAACAACAAAACAGAGAACCTAGAAATATGCCAACATACATAGGGGCAACTAATTTTTGACAAAAGTTCTAAGAACACACAATGGTGAAAGGAATATTCTCTTCAGGAAATGCTGCTGGGAAAACTAGGTGCAAATGCAAAGAATGAAGTTGGACTCTTACATCATAAAAAAAAACAACTCAAAATGCATTAAAGACTTGAACATGGACTTCCCCAGTGGTTAAGACTTTGTATCCCAATGTAGAGAGCGTGGGTTTGATCCCTGATCAGGAAGGATCCCATATGCTGCATGGCATGCCCCTCCCCCACAAAAGACGTGAACATGAGACTTGAGACTGTGAATCTCCCAGAAGAAGCTTGTAGGAAAAGCTCTCTGACATTGGTTATAGCAGTGATCTTTCCGATCTGACACCAAAAGCAAAAGCAACAAAATAAAAAATAAGCAAGTGAGACTACATCAAACTAAAAACATTCCTGAATAGCCAAAAAAAAAAAAAAAAAATCAACAAAATGAAAAGACAACCTACAGAATGGAAGTAAATATTTGTAAACCATATATTTGAAGAGATTAATGTTTGAAATACACAATGAACTTTTACAACTCAACAGTGAAAAACTAAATAACTGAATTTTGGGCAAAGGACCTAAACATACATTTTTCCAAAGAAGATCTACAAATGGCCAACAGGTATACGAAAAGATGTTCAGTATCACTAATCATTAGGGAAATGAAAATGAAAACCATGATGAGAGATCATTTCACAGTTGTTAAGATGCCTATTATCAAAAGGATAAGAGATAACAAGAGTTGGTGAGGATGTGAAGAAAAGGGAACCCTTGTGCACTGTTGGTGGGAATGTAAACTGGCGCAGCCACTATGGAAAATAGTATGGAGGTTCCTCAACAAATTGAAAAAAGAACTACCATATGATCCCGCAATTCCATGTCTGGGTGTATATCCAGAGGAAGTGAAATCACTGTCTTGAAGAGATATCTGCACTCCCATGTCCACTGCAGCACTATTTGCAATAGCCAAGGTACAGAAACACACTAACATGTTAGCTGGTGACTGAATAGATAAAGAAAATGTGGTCTCTATATACAACAGAATATTATTCAGCCACAAAAAATGGAAGGGAATCCTTCCATTTGCAACCATATGGATGAACCAGGAGGTATTACGTTAAGGGAAGTAAGCTAGACAGAGAAAGACAAATACTGTTTAATCATGGTATCACATACATGTAGAATCTAAAAGAAAAGTTAAAAGTCATAGAAACAGAAAGTGAAACGGTGGTTTCCAGGGCTGGGGAACAGAGGAAATGAGGAGATGTTGGCTTGTGTATAAACTTTTGATCATAAGATGAGTAAATTCTGAGGCTCTACACTATAGCATCACAGCTGTTGTTAATAATATTGCATTATGTACTTGCAATTTGCTAAAAGAGTAGATCTCAAGTATCTCACCAAAAAAAGAGCAGCTACGTGAGATGATAGATGTGTTAATTAACTCTGTGGGTATCATTTCACAATATATATAATGTATATGTATATCAAGTCTTCACACTGTATACTTTAAATATAGTACAGTTTTATTTGCCAATTATACCTTAACTAAGAAGGATAAAGTCTTGGGTTTTATTTTAAAAACAGCTACAGAAATTATGCTTCTGGAGGCCTTCCAAGGAAACAATCACCTCTGGTTGGGCTGGAGCAGAACTGCCCTCTCCAGAGACTTCCCTGGTGGTCCAGTGGTTAAGAATCTGCCTTGCAGTGCAGGGGATGCCGGTTCAATCACTGGTCAGGGAACTAAGATCCTGCATGCTGCAGGGTGACTAAGCTCGTGTGCCAGATACTGAGTCTGCATGCTCTGGAGCCCGTGTGTAGCAACCAGAGAGCTACATGCTGCAACTAGAGAGTCCATGGACCACAGTGAATGATCCCATAAAATCCTATGTGCTGTAACTAAGACCCAATGCAGCCAAATAAATAGTTTAAAAAAAAAAAAACCTTATAAAAGGAATAGTCCCACTGAATGCTCTGTGTGTGCCTGTGTGTGTGAGTCTGCATGTGTGTGGTGTACAAGACATGTAAATCTATGTGTGTGTGTATGATGCATACACACATGTGTAGCATGGATGTGCCACGTGCACACAGGATATATAAGCATGTGGTATGTGTGCAGGTGTGTGCACATGTGTGGGTTGTGTGTGCACAAGGCATGCATATGCACGTGTATACAGGTGTGGGTATATGTGTGGGGTATACATAGTGTGTATACGTGTATGGTATGTGTAAAGAGTGGCATATGTGTATGGGATGTGGTATGCATAGTGTGTATATGTATATGTCTAGTCTAGGTATATGTACATCTATGTAATGGGTGGTCACAGCCAGGGGATGCTGGTATCTCCCTTCCCATAGCTAAGTCGCTGATGTCAGCTGGCTGAAAGCACAGTCTCTGGGAAAGAAATTTGGGGTGCATGCCTTTGTTGGCATCATCGACAAGAATTTCTTAGCATTTGCACAGTTGGTATACCCTGTGTGAGGTGCTGATGATACTGAGACAAATCATATGGGATTCCTGGCATCACAGAAAGCAAATATGAGGAATGAGATATCAGAGGTGCTGTGGGGGAGGAGGGAGGAAGGAGGAGAAAAGGAAGGAGGGAGGGAAGGTTGGAGGGGGAGGGCAGGAGAGAGAAGCAGATTTCGAGGACCAAGAAGGGCATGCAGGACAAAGGCTTACCCCTGCTTGGAGTGAGGAGAGCCGCCTGCCTGTGTGTGATTGGTTCTAAATCGTCTCCTTAATATATTATATCTTTGAGTGTTTATTAAAATAAAGTGATGCTGGAATCCTTCCTGGGTGTATGGGCTTCCTGTCTCCCTTTCTACCCATCTTCCCCCCCTGCACCCCCAGAAACCCAGACCCTAAATCTGCCTCCTCCAGCCCCTGCCAGCCTACCTCCCCTCAAATGCCAGAACTCTGGGGGAGCTTCAGGAGGTCATTAGGGAGACATGAGCCTCCTCTCCTCTCTCCACAGTGCAGTTCCTGAGTTCTTGCCATGTTGGCAAATTTGATAGATGGTGGCAGACGCTTGAGAATAAGATATTGTAATCAGGAGAGTGTCCCCTCCCTCCCTCTTCCTGCTTCTCTGTCCCTGGATCTGGTGCTCATCGGTTTCTGTGGAGTCAGCAGATGGATGGATGGCTTTTGCTAATGCTTTGCTGGAGTGATAGAATGTGTGGCAGGAGAAACCTGGCAGACTCATACATAAAGAGGAACAGGAATAACTCAGGGACATGGACAAACTGAGCCCAGAAAGGGGACTGGTGTATAACAGAGTGAACTGGACCTTCCTGCTGAACCCTGCCTGAAAGGCTCAGCAGACACTAAGTTGTTGCTAGTGTCCCAGTGGTCTTGTCTCTGTTACTCGACCTCCCAAGCTGGACAGCTGCAAGTGCCTTTTGACCTGGTGTGCTCAGGTCCAGTCCAGAGCCCCTCTATCCTTCCATCTAGCACTCTGCCATACTGATCTCCTCATGCACACCCCACCCCATCAGCGTGCTCCCTCACTCTCATACCTTCCATGGCTCCTGATTGCCTACAAGATCACATGCAGTCCCCGCTGCAACTGCTTCTCCATAGATTTGTGGTTAAACCCCTGAACCTCTCTGAACTTCATTTCCATAGTTACAAAATGGAGACAAAATTGCAATTACTTATTGGGAGGACAAACTGTGATCAGACAGGTTAAAACACTTTGGTAGCTGAAATATGAGACCCGTGTCAAGAGCCCAAGTCAAGGAAGAAGCTAATGGGAGCAGCTGTCCCAAGTCAGCGCGGCGGGAAAGGTGAGAGAAGACTATGGCTGAAGAAGGAAGGAGCCTGCCTTCTGCTCCAGCCAACTGGCCAGGGGGTGTCAATTTCTCTGTCCGTAGCAGGTCTGGGGCCAAGCTCTTCATTACATGTCCCCCCCCCCCCCACTTCTGGGCTCTACCATGTCCGGGCGCCCACCCCCGTCTCAGGTCCTGGCTGTCACCCAGACCAGACACATGACACCCAGTGTGGCCCTGAGGATTCGGCACTAAATGGCGAGAGCACGATGCTGGGCACACTGTTGGCAGCACCAAAGCACAAAGCCATGTGTGGAGCAAAGCACACAAAGGCGGATGCACACATCTGTTCAGAGGTTTCCTCACTCATCAGGACGTACAGAAAATACCACCCATTCATCTCTTCCAGGCATTAGCCGGCGATGTGGAAAGGGCTAAGATTAGCTTGTTAAATCCTCAAAATAGTACTTGTTAAAATGGAATTTTATGTGTGGACCACATACGTATTCATCGCCTCATGGCTGTGCCCCAGCACATACCATTGCTTCTGCCCCTCCACCCCCGCCGCCGCCAGGTCAGCAGCAGAAAACATCACGTGATGGAGTTTGCGTTATTTATTCAACGCTGTGTTGGGACAGCTCGGAGCTGGACTCTGCCAAGAGAGGATTTTCTTGCAGACAGCAAGCAGCTGCTCCTGCCTTCCCCAGCATCCTCCACAGAGCAATTCATGGCTCACTTTCCCCGCCATTCCCAGGCACACGGAGTGCTGCTGGCTTTATCCATCAAACTCGTGTCCTTTTTTCAGGAGAAAGAAATCGATAGAAATTGATTTGAAAATGTCAAACCTTATCAACGGCCAACTGTCACTCCAAGACAGATATTTTCTGGATGGTGTAAATGTTTGATTTCACCAAGACTCTTTTCTCGGCTGACCGTCTGGGGTGTCAAGCCACAAATCAACCCTCAGATATTCTCTGGGGGCCGATTAGAAAGGGAGGTGGCATAGCACAGTGGCTAAATAGGTAGAGTCAGCAACCAGACTGCTTTAATAGCTGTGTGACATCGGGAAAATTATTTACGTTCCCTGAACCTCAGAAATCTCACCTTACACCTGAGGATAATTGGATATTTGTCACACAAATGGTTGTGAGAATTAAATGATAACGTGTGTAAACCACTTATAAAATGTGGAGAATATTGTAAGCTTATGATGACTATTAGTCACTTTTTATTATTTCTATGCCACTTTGCTAGGCACTGAGGAGTTTATATACAGCCTGATGGTGGAGATAAGATTATACACAAGGCAAACGGGAAAGATGATCCATGGAAAGATGACAGAGCCTAGAGTCTGAAGTCCTGGGTTTGAGTTTCAGCCACTCATTAGCTCCATGATTCTGAGCAGTTTCCCTAGAAGTCACTTTAGCCTGTAAAATGGGGATAAACATCACAGAGATTGACAAGCAAGCTTGTTATATTTTCTAGTTGAGGCTAGCAATTCACAGTGCATGGGTTTATGATTTTCTGATAGCCCTGAAAAGGTCATTTCATGATATTGAGTAGTAAATGCTAAATGTGTAGGGCAGAGAAAGGTTCAGTGTCGGCAGAGATATTTGGGGCAGAGATTGTCATAACGGGTCTTCCAGAATGGGTGGGACTCAACTGGGTTTTGCAGGGTCAAGTCCAAAGAAGACTAACTGGCACACACTGGCCTAAATTATCTCCAACACAAGTAGAAGCTTAGTAGAGGCCTTGATATAGTCATGGGGAATTCTGGCAGGATTTTCTACACATTGGAAAGAATCTAGATGATTAAGTTAAGCTGTGTCATCGGGTGGGGGAGTGGGGTGGGCAGTAACTACCTGGCTTCTGCAGGGAACGTGGCTGACGTAGGACAAGAGCTGGGGTGGGGATGCCACCAGGCAGGGGCTTATCCAGTTGCGAGGTGAGAAATGACAACCAGGGCCAAGGTGTTAGCGCTGGCGATGGAGAAAAGTGGACAGACGCGAGGTCTTTGTGGAGGTAGAGCTGTCAGGACTTGCTGATTTAGTCATTCAGTTCATTAATTCAAGTGTTCTTGGCTCTAGGGATGTAGCAGCATACAAAACAAGCAGAAATGTGCTTATACTGCTTAAGCACTGGTGGGAGGCGATGCAGGGAAAGGAGAAGCCAGAAGGATGATACCCAGGTTTCCTGCCTCAGGGACTGATGTGCAGCTATTTGCTTCCAAATGTGAACTGGGGGAACTTAGTCACAAACTGCCAAGACACACTGGCTTGCCTTGACTACAGCCTCCTCCTTTCCTTTGAGAGGCTTGGAAGCCTCTTCCAGGTGTCTCCTGCTTTCTGAGTTTCAGTATCTATGTCCTAATGCCGAGGCCTAGGGGGACTGATAGAAGTGACTTCTTGTGTCTGTGCTAATAGGCTCAAAAATCACTCTTTATAGACTATCTCTCCTCTCAGCTGGTACGGCTCCGTTTTTGACACACATCCAGGAACTTCAGAAGGTCCCCTGCTCCACTATTATACTCTGCAAGGTGCCCTTGAAGACCAGCTTGCCTCCTTCCCCCTTTGCAGCCACAGGAGGCCTTGTATTGTTGCCAAATTGGTCAGTTGGACTGGGCTGGGGTCCTAGCCCCAGATCGAGACCCCTTGTCTCAGCCAGGAAGCTTCTTTTTCCGATCTGATTCATGCAGCCAGTAATGAAACTGATGCTGAGCCTGGGTGAGCACAAGGTTTATTCAATGGCCAAAGAATAGAGAAGCAGGAGCCTAGTTCACAAATCAATTCTCAGCCCAGTTTGGGTGGAGACACCAACTACATAGGACGGTTGAGGTAAAAGGGGGGAAACTTGGAAAGAGAAGGAGGAATATTCATGCGTTATCTGATAAACAGGACTGTGGTTTGGACCTGAAGCAACTCTCCTTTTCAATCCTTGTATGGACTTTTCTGGTTGTTGTCACAGCAACCATCAATTGTAATGGCGCTGGTGGGTGTGTCACTTAACATGCTAATATATTACAATGAGGGCTTCCCTGATAACTCGGTAAAGAATCTGCCTGCAATGCAGGAGACTCCAGTTCAGTTCCTGGGTTGGGAAGATCCCCTGGAGAAAGGGATAGCCTACCCACTTCTGCATTCTTGGGCTTCCTTTGTGGCTCAGCTCATAAAGAATCTGCCTGCAATGCAGGAGACCTGGGTTTGATCCCTGGGTTGGGAAGATCCCCTGGAGAAGGGAAAGGATATCCACTCCAATATTCTGGCCTGGAGAATTCTATGGACTCTATAGTCCATGGGGTCACAAAGAGTCGGACATGACTGAGTGACTTTCACTCACCCACTCACTCATATCACAATGAGCATACAATAAGGCTCAAAGTTTATGGAAATCGAATCTTCCACCATCTTGGTGAAAGGTTGTTGTTGAATTATGACACCGGGATTTTTGGCCCCCAGAGGAGAAGAATTTAATCCAGGGCCAGAGACGAGGCTTGATCGCTCAGAGCTTTTGTGTAACAAAGTTTATTAAAGTATAAAGGAGATAGAGAAAGCTTCTGACATAGGCATCAGAAGGGGGCAGAAAGAGTACCCCCTTGCTAGTCTTTAGCTGGATGTTATATAGTTACCAACAGTCTGTTAATGAAAGAAAGGAATGTCTCAAAACTTAGAATGGCACCAGGCCCCTCACCCATAAGATGTATTTTGGGATAATCTTGGTTCCAAATGGTTTATCTTGGGCCATAAAAGGATTAACTTGAATCTTGAAGAAGGGCAGAGCACCATACAAATAGTGTCATTTACATAGAGATCAAATTGCCAACATCCGCTGGATCATGGAAAAAGCAAGAGAGTTCCAGAAAAACATCTATTTCTGCTTTACTGACTATGTCAAAGCCTTTGACTGTGTGGGTCACAATAAACTGTGGAAAATTCTGAAAGAGATGGGAATACCAGACCAATTCTCCTCCCTGAACATTTCTTGAAGGGATGCGATACAAGATGGAATAGGGGTTAGAACCTGATGAGGGAACATGTTGCAGCCATCCTTGAAATTCTGTATCAGCAGCCATACTTCCGCATAGTTCTCGCAGCATGAGTAAAAGCATATTTACTTTCTTCAGCTGTTCACTACTGGAATTTGACACCAAGAGCCCCTGTAAGATTTCCTCATGGGCACTGGCGGTTCTAGATACACACCCCTCTTCAACCCAGCACCAAGTTGCATTATTATTTTAACTGTAGGTACAAAGACCACCACTGTGCCATGTACCTGTTAATCTACCTCATGGTCTGTGTGATCTGCAGGCCGTGTCCAAAAGGGGTAATTTGTAAGAACTTCTTAATCCACAATTGGTTCTCTATGCCTATACGTTCTGTGTCCATTTGGGACTTGCCAATACCTCAAACCCTAGATGTACTGACTTATGCCTGGAGCCCTAAGGGAAACTCAGTTCAAGTAGCTCATGGGCCCATTACTACCATTCCCAAGGCAACACAAGATCTGCAACATCATTAACTTTGTGTTGTGTGGGATTTTTGGGAGATGAAGTCTAGAAAAAAGAAATGTGAAAATATAAAAAGTAATTGTGTTGGACAGAGAGATTCACACTCCTCTTTTCTGCACTCTACTCCGTCTATCTGCCTATTTCTCTTGCTTCAGGTATTGAATGGTGGAAAAGAATAAATCTTTCTTTTTTGTTTTGTTTTGTTTTTCATTAAAAAAAATAGTACTCAATGAGTTGGGAGGTAGGCCAGATTTCGAGAGTTTAAGCTTTTTTTCAATCTGTCCTTCTTTGCTTTGACTCATCCCAGTCCACAATATCATAAGCCTGTCTCATTCACAAGTGTACCTCTGGAATTTCAGAAAGAGTCTCTGTAGAAAAGAGATTGACTAGGTTAATTTGTCTTGGAAGAGATGCAGAAAAATACATGACTTAAAGTGTTCTCTAACTCTAAGTATCTAACTTAATAGAGTAGGGAATAGAAAACCACTCCTGTTTTCTTGCCTTGAAAATCCCACAGACAGAGGAGCAGAGCAGCCTATATTCCATGGGTTTTCACAGTCAAAGAAGACTGAACAAGTGTACACACACACACACACACACACACACACACACACACACACACACACACACACACATCTAATATACATTAAGATACAAAATTGCTCTCTGTTTATGAAAATGTTACATTCAGTTCACACTGATGGTTGAAGCCTTTTCTCTAAATTATCTCTGTGCTTTTTTTTTTGCTTTGACTCATCCCAGTCCACAATATCATAAGCCTGTCTCATTCACAAGTGTACCTCTGGAATTTCAGAAAGAGTCTCTGTAGAAAAGAGATTGAATAGGTTAATTTGTCTTGGAAGAGATGCAGAAAAATACATGACTTAAAGTGTTCTCTAACTCTAAGTATCTAACTTAATAGAGTAGGGAATAGAAAACCACTCCTGTTTTCTTGCCTGGAAAATCCCACAGACAGAGGAGCCGAGCAGTCTATATTCCATGGGCTTTCACAGTCAAAGATGACTGAACAAGTGTACACAAACACACACACACACACATACATCTAATTTATATTAAGATACAAAATATCCCTTTGTTTATGAAAATGTTGCATTCAGTTCACACTGATGGTTGAAGCCTTTTCTCTAAATTATCTCTGTGCTTTTTTTTTTTTTTTTATGGATTGCTGGCTATTTCTTTTCCTTGAAGAGAAAGGGGAGGAAAAAAATAAAACATGCACACAAAAACAACAGTTTCCTCCTATGTGGAGAGAATTTTCCTTCATTTCCTCCATCAATATTTTGGAATTTCTTTCCTGTTACCTTAAATAAGAATCTCTACCTTGTCTTGGCTTTAGGAGGTCTGGCCCATTGGTATATTTCTTTTTTCTGATTTGGGAATAATAAGCTCTAATGTAATGTTTCCCATGTCTAGAGCAATAGGGAGTGCAATGGAAGGCTCTGGGACTGAGATGAAATGATAACCTTGAGAACCCCATACATATTCCTTCTCTAGTAGCAGCAGCAGGCTACTTTACAAATTGAGAAGATCTCTCAAAGCACAAGAGAGCCACAAGAACTCATCTCCAAAGTGTATGTTGCTCTGCTCCCTGTGTTTGCCATGCTGCCACGCCTACATCTACCTTGTCTTGGCTTTAGGAGGTCTGGCCCATTGGTATATTTCTTTTTTCTGATTTGGGAATAATAAGCTCTAATGTAAAGTTTCCCATGTCTAGAGCAATAGGGAGTGCAATGGAAGGCTCTGGGACTGAGATGAAATGATAACCTTGAGAATCCCATATATCTTCCTTCTCTAGTAGCAGCAGCAGGCTACTTTACAACTTGAGAAGATCTCTCAAAGCACTAGAGAGCAACAAGAACTCATCTCCCAAGTGTATGTTGCTCTGCTCCCTGTGTTTGCCAAGCTGCCACACCTACATTTATGTCACAAGTAAAAGAAGTTTCCGATTCCATTGTATTCCACAATTATTTCCATAGCAAGAATGTGAATCTCCCACATACTCCTTCCTCCAAACTAATCAAGAAGGCGGAAACTCCATTTTCTGAAGGAGTTCCAGGTGTTAGTGAAGTTTTCCCAGGCTTTTCTCATATTTGCCTATTTCATACTGTAATAAGATTGATGAGAAATCATAAGGTCGGTCACAATTGTCTCCATGAGAAACACACCAGAAGTACTGCTGTAGGTATCTGGGTGCTCAGGTGAAGCTGATGTTAGAAAGATGAAAGCATGGCGTCCACAATGGGATATGTGAAGGTGTCAGAAGCATTGGGTTAGACTGATTGATTGCTATAGTAAAACAAAAAGGGATGGCCAGTAAGGTCAAAAGTGATGCTATCAAGAGTCTTAGCGAAAAGCTACAGTCTCTGGTTTACACTCGAGATCAAGCAGGATCCTCATAAGCAGACAGTGAGGGGGAAGACTTAACCAGAACTAGCTGGGAGAAATAGGGTCTTATTGATATCTATGACAAATGAACTATGTACAAGTGTTGCTGATTTCTCCTCAGAGCTTCCTCCACACTGTTATGTCAATCAGCCAACTCACAGCCCACTTTCCCAGGGGTGTAAGACTGCCCCCCTGCCCATGGCATTAACTTTATGTCCGAGGTGAACACCTCTGTTCCTGAGGTACCCAGGGACCTGTCTCACCTGTGTGGATACATGAGCACATGGAATTGCTAGCTGCCCCAGAGGCAATTTCAAGCTTGAGAATGATTGCAGTGTCTGGTGGCCTGGCTCTCCCAGTCTCTGGTCAGGCACTGCTGCACTGTTCGTCAGGCAAACGGCTTGCCTGGACCCACCCTCTTTGCCCTGGGATGTATTTCACTGTTGGGCCACCAGCTGCCAGAGGGCCTAGGATTCTAAGGAGCGTGTCGCAGGAGCTAATGCCTTTAGATTCCATCTCATTGGTTCCTTGATGAGGTCTAGAGGTCAGGGTGGAGAGTTCAGCCCCTTCCCATTGCCATACTAGGCATTGATGGTGGTGCAGGTCTCCCTTTCCCTGCTCACTGGCTGTGGGCAAGTAACCTGTTCTTAGTACCACATAAACTGAGGGCGTGGGGTGGGCTGTGCTGACTGTCTGCTGTGCTCTTGTGTCCAGCTTGTTTGCAGCTCTTTATGGAGAGAGAGGCCTGGCATCCTGCAATTCACGGAATCACAGAGTGTAGGACATATCTGAGCGAGCTAAACTGAACTGAACACTCACCTAACTCTGATCCCTGGTGGCAGATGGTCAAGAATCCAACTGTAATGCAGGATACCTGAAGGTTCAGTCCGTAAGTTGGCAATATCCCCTGGAGGAGGAAATGGCAACCCACTTCAGTGGGAAATCCTGCTATACAGAGGACTTATTGCCTGGAAAATCCCATGAACAAAGGAGCCTGGTGTGCCTCACAAAGAGTCAGACATCACTGAACAACTCACCCTTTCATTTTACTTTCAGCCATACCTGAATAAAAACACATAGAAAAACACATAATTTGGGGTATAAATATGAACATAAATCATGTTCACATAGTAACTCAAGATTAGGAATCTACTTCAAAGGACTGCAAAGATATCTTAATGACCTCCACACATATGTCAAAGGACCTAGTAACATTCAGGGACTCTAGACCTGATCAGGACTTAGAGAGTCAGCTCAGGCCTCTGAGAAAACACTGTATGCCCAGAGTCCGATTCCCCAAAACTGAGAGAATAAGATGTCCACAGCAATGCAAAAGCATAAAAGGAGTTTAATTGCTAGCTCGAGCTAGGGCTCAGGTCTCAACTAGCGCAGTGAAATCCAACAAGATCCCTAAGCTCTGGGTTGCAGCTGCTTATATACAGGCAGTTCTTTGTCTCAGCAACAGGGTAGCTGGCATTACATGTTTGGCTGAGCGGTATGTGTGTGTGAATTTTGAACCTCGAATCTCATCGAGATTGCATCAAGTTTGGCACGGATGGGGACTCTCCTGATTAGTTTGGGGTTATAATTCCCAGAAGCATGACTCAGGTTTTATTTTTATGCCTGGTGTAGCTCGCTGAGCTTGTCAATGCCTGGAGTTTGGACCTAACATTCCTCCCTGTCTCTAGATCACATAGAGGAATCTTCCTCTTTATTTTGGAGCACAGCCTGATATTGCTGCCTAAGCACAAATAGCTGGACTGTATTAATACGTTCTTTTATAAAAGTCACACGTCTCTTAAAGATGCATGGGCCAAAAGTGAGTATTAGTAAAAGTACCATAAGAGATCCCATAGGGTGGAAATCGGTGTTGTTAACCATGGAGATTGTTGGAACCAGGATTCAAACCATCCCTGTTGAGCTTCTTGCTCTTTTTTTCTATTGGGCTAGTCCCTCCCTCACCTTTGCCATAGATTCTCTTACTACCCCAGTATGGTCTGTGTAAAAACAACATTCTTCTCCCAGAGCTGCGCAGAGCCCCCCCCCCTTGCTGCAGGAAAATCAAATCTAGCCCTCTTTGGTTTTGCAAGACTACTTCAGACAGGGAGTCAGTGACTTTTCTAGGTGATTAACTGACTCTTCTAGGGGAGTGATGTCTTCATCTATAGCTGCCCATAGTGAAGTAAATCATTGAACTTGGAGAGACAAGGCTGCTATTCCAGTCCCTGCCCCGGCAACCCTAAGGCTGGACAACGTTACTAGAGTGGTGGCTGTTATGTGCTCTTTTAACTCTGTTTCTGCCAACGTTCCCAGCCCAATAGTCATACATAATTTCTTCAGGGTGTTATGAGATTTTGGGCATGACAGCCACCATTATGTAAAATTACCCATTTTGATTAAAAACCGAGGCATATAGACATGGAGTCAGACCGGTACGAGACCAGACTCACCACCCTCCTGTCTCAGGCATGACCCGTTTTGTTTTATCTGACTCTGTGAGCTGTGCTGTTCGGGCACACAGGGGGAATTTTTCAGGTGGAACCCTGCCTATACGAAGTCCCTTTCCCCAAACTTCTCTCATTGTGAGGCCTACCTTTCAGTCTCCCCAGAGGCACTGAGGTGGATCCATGTTGGTGGTCAGGTTGTAAGAAGTGATGAAGCCTATTGCTTCATAATAGGGAGGATATAGGTTAGAGCAGAGCCAACAGGATGTAGACGCTTCTGGGTTGGTTTGGTTTAGGGTTGTATATGCTGCCTTAACCAACTTTCATAATGGGTCTGATTCCCCGATGTTGGGGATGAGGCCCTGTGGACCGGGGGCAGTGGAGGATGTAGAATCTAGTGTAGCAAGACTCGGTGTCAGACCAATCTTTTCAACCAGGTTGGGACCTATACTGTGTACCTGTATTGGCTCTATGATCTGACTGATGATTATGATTCCTCCATAGCAATGAGGAGTCCCAGCTGCTTTTGTTTGTTTTCCCCAGGACAGATCTTACAACCTGACCACACAAGATCTCTTTTTTTCTGCAGCCCTCCGATTGAACCTTATCCTAATTTGTGCATAGTTACAATTTTTTTCACATTCATATCCTGGGTCTCCAAGCTCTCTGGGTGTGGGCTTCGTGAATGAAAAGTTGAGGAGGTCTCAATTACCTACCTCCCAACGCCGAGGCCCATCATTAGAGGTCATGCAACCCCATGATTTACAAAAATAGTCTTGTATACCCCCACATGTTTTCCAGTTACTCCACTGGTGGCCTGAGATGCCCAGAACCCTTGCATCTGGAGTTAACCCCTTGCCCAAGGTTCACCCACCATGGTTTCAGGTCAAAATACAGATTTGGCCACCAGGTGTTCGGAGGATGTACTTCTGCGGTTGAGTTGAGCACTTCTGCTGTCAGTTTCTTTTGAAATTTTCAGGTGATTTTGGCTGGCTGGTGCGAATTCCCCTTGGTGGCTCCAGGGTCAAGGTGGATGATCACCAACAAGAAGGTCAGGGTGGCTTGTCTGGATCTTGTCGAAGAATGAGCTTCATTTTTAGAGGACTGGAAGGATGCGGTGCCACTCTCCATTCTATTTTTGCCTTTTCTTGTCCCTCCGGAGTGGCACGGCACACATGGTTGCAGTGTACCCAAGGTCCAATGCCATCGACCTTTAGAGCAGTAGGGGTAGTGAGAAGAACAACATAAGAGCCCTTCCATCTAGGTTCTAAAGACTTGGATTGATGTCCTTTAACCCAAACCCAATCCCCAGGCCCAATGTCATGTGACAGGATTGTCCTCTTGTTCTGGCCCTCATGGATTTCTCGGATCAGAGTCCAGATATGCATGTGCACCTTGCTTAAAGCCATTAAAGCATCTTGGAACTGCTGCAAGGTAGGAGGTGGCTGGATTTTTCCCTCAAGGATAGGACATACTGGAGGGGGACCCCCATAAACAATTTCAAAGGCGGTCAGTTTTAACTCATAGGGGGTATTACGTGCACGGAAGAGACCAAAGAGAAGGAGAGTCACTCAGTCCTTGCCAGTCTCTATTGTCACCTTTGCTAATGTTTCTTTTGGGGTCCAATTCATTCTTTCTACCTGCCCTGAGCTCTGGAGATTGTATTCATAGCGTAGCTTACATTTGGTCCCCAGAACTAAGGCCAGTCCCTGAAAATTTGGCTCACAAAGGCAGGTCCATTATCAGAGCTAATAGGTACAGGCAGCCCAAATCTAGGCACTATCTCTTCTAGGAGCTTTTTAGCTACCATTGTTGCTGTTTCCCTCTTAGTGGGGTATGCTTCTACCCACCCAGAGAAAGTATCAACCAGGACTAACAGGTAACGGTACCCATACTTGCTGGTCTTACCTCTGTAAAATCTATCTCCCAATGCTGCCTGGCCTCTCTCCTCGGTACCTTATCCCCGTATGCTGTCCTTTTCCCAGCTTCATCATCTGGCATGCCTTGCAGGCCTGGACTATGCCTTGTATAGTCGCCTTTTGTCGGGGAAACCACAAACATGCAGTCTGTAGGAGTGCTATAGTCTTTTTTTCCTCCCAAATGTGTGGTCAGAGGTAGGTGCGTGCAAAGGTGTCGACCCAAGTTAGCCCGGAGTAACAAGTAACCATTTTGGTCCCAATACCTTCCGTCTGTGTCCTCCGGACAGTTGACATTTTCTTGAATCCAATTCAGATCGGAAGAGGAATACTTGGGGGTCGGGGGCAAGGTAACCATTCCTGGGGGTGGTAACCCCACAGTCAGTATAGGGGCTTTGAATTCTCCAATAGCTGCCTTGCGAGGCGCCATATCAGCAGCACGGTTGCCTTCGGCTTTGGTATCTTCTCCTCTTTGGTGTCCTGGGACATGTACTGTGGATACAACCTGGGGCCACTGGACTGCTGCCAAGAGTCTGTGGATCTCAGGTAGGTTCTGAACTTCCTTTCCCTCCACAGTCAAAAAACCCCGCTCTTTATATATTGGGCCCTGGATGTGTATGGTGCCAAATGCATACCAGCTGTCTGTATAAATGGTGATCCTCTTCCCTTCTGCCTTTTCTAGAGCCTGTGTTAAGGCTATTAATTCCGCTTTTTGGGCAGATGTTCCAGGGGGTAGAGGCTCAGCCCAGATGATCCTCCCATAGTCATCAACGATTGCTGCTCCTGCCCTCTTCTGTCCATCTTTCACAAAACTGTTTCCATCTGTGAACCACACCAATTCACTGTCATTTAAGGGCACGTCTTTTAGGTCTTTCCGTATGGCTGCTACATTAGCCAATATCTCACCACAATCATGGAGTGGCCATCCTTCTCTGGGTCGGGCAGGAGAGTGGCCGGGTTCAGGAAGCAGGGAGTCTGAAAGTGTATCCAAGGAGTTTCCAGTACAAAGCCTGGTAATGGGTCAAGCGGGCGTTAGAGATCCACTTACCCGGTGGCTGCTTGAGAATCCCTTTGATGGCATGGGGAGTGTAGACCAGGAGCCGCTCTCCATAAGTTGGCTTGTCGGCATCATGGACCAGGAGGGCAGTAGCAGCGATGATTTGGAGGCAGGGTGGCCATCCTGTGGCCACTGGGTCCAGCCTTTTGGAGAGGCAGGCTACAGGTCAACCCCAGGACCCCCATTGCTGCGTTAAGACTCCCTTTCCTATTCCCCGCTTTTCATCTACAAACAGTTGGAAGTGCTTAGACAGGTTAGGGAGAGCAAGGGCTGGGGCTTCCAGCAGAGCCTGCCGGAGTTCTTGAAAGGCCTGTCTCATTGGCTTAGTCCACATCCAGTTTTTACTTTCCCTACTTCCTTCATATAATGGCCGGGCCTTTTCTGCAAACCCCAGGATCCATAGCCTGCAATACCCAACAGTCCCAAGAAATTCTCTCACTTGACTAGGAGCTGCTGGCTCAGGGATCTGCAAAATAGTCTCTTTCATGGCCTGTGTCAGCCATCTCTGCCCTTGCTTTATCTTATATCCCAAGTAAGTGACCTCCTGTTTGGCAATTTGGGCTTTCTTTGCACTAGTCCAATATCCCGATGTCCCCAAATTTTGGAGGAAGTTGCCTGTCACTTCTAGGCATGCCTCCGTGCTAGTTGTGGCTAGCATAAGATCATCCACATATTGTAACAATACAGTGTTGGGGTGGTTAGCCCGGTACTCACAAAGATCTTCATCTAGGGCCTCGTTAAATAGAGTTGGTGAGTTTTAGAAGCCCTGTGGGAGTCGAGTCCAAGTTAGCTGTTCTGAAATCTGGCTGTGCTCCTCAGCCCACTCGAAAGCGAATACCTCTTGGCTTGGAGGGGCCAGTGACAAACTCAAAAATGCATCCTTCAAGTCCAGGACAGTATACCAGACATAGTCTGGTGGCAGGCCACTCAGGAGCACGGGACGGGTTAGGGATGGTTGGATGAATATCATCACCCGTTTGTTGACTTCACAAAGGTCCTGAACCGGTCTGAAATCCATACCCCCGGGCTTTTCCATGGGGAACAGGGGAGTGTTCCATGGAGATCAATGCCTTCTGAGAATTCCTGCCTCCATGAGCCGCTGTATATATGGCGCAATTCCTCCCCGGGCTTCCAGATTCAAGGGATACTGTTTCACCCATATAGGGGTGGCATCTGCTTTCAGTTCAACAATGATGGGGGGTCTCTGGCTAGCCCAAACTCCGCTGTTTCTGCACAAGCAACAGGGTATTTTTGGACCCAAGGTTGCACATTAGGGTCAATAGCCACGGGAGGCCTTGGTTGGTACAGTCTATATTCATCCCTTAGCACCAGGGACAAAACTTGCATGGGATGTCCGGTCCAATCCATAACTGATATCCCTTCGTGGTCAAAGTGAACTTGAGCATTGATCTTAGATAATAAATTCCTTCCCAGCAAGGCAGCTGGGCATTGTGGTATTATGAGAAATGAGTGGGACACTCGTTGAGCCCCCAAGTCCACTTGACGTTTAGTAGTCCATCCATATCGTTTAGTGCCGGTGGCCCCTTGCACCCAGCTGGTGTTTTTGGACATCGGTCTGTCCTTGCGGTTAAGGACTGAGTACTGAGCTCCCATATCTACCATAAAGCCAACCAGTTCCCGCCCCCCCCCCAAATGTATAGTTATCCAGGACTCAGGGAAGGGTGCCAGGCCCTGACCCCCGTAATCGCTATCTTCTCCTGCATATAAAACGTGAGGCCCGAGATGGAGTGCTTCTTTCCTGGTGGGTAATTCCCCTAGGTTTATTTTGGGGGCATTTGCTCTTCCAGTGTTCAATTTCCTTGCAATTTACACATTGTTCTTTCTTAAGTCCCTGCCTGGCTGGCTTTCCTTCATCTTTCAACCTGACTTCCCTTGTTCTCTGAGAACAAACTCTCTGTTCCACTCCTGCGAAGAATATCCGAGCTAATTTTTTTCTGATTCCTGCGGTTTTCCTCGGCCCTGAACTCTCTTCTTCCCGTCTAACACTTTCTTCCCTTTCCTCTGGAGTGTCCCTCTTGTTAAAAACCCTCTCTGCTGCCCTCACCAGGTCTTGCAGGGATTTTTCCCCTCAGTTCAGTTCAGCTCAGTCACGCAGTCGTGTCCAACTGTCTGTGACCCCAGGAATTGCAGCACACCAGGCCGCCCTGTCCATCACCAACTCCCAGAGTTCACTCAGAATCACATCCACTGAGCCCGTGATGCCATCCAGCCATCTCTTCCTCGGTCGTCCCCTTCTCCTCCTGCCCCCAATCCCTCTCAGCATCTGGATCTTTTCCAATGAGTCAACTCTTCGCATGAGGTGGCCAAAGTACTGGAGCTGCAGCTTCAGCTTCATCATCATCCCTTCCAAAGTGCCGCCCTGTCCATCACCAACTCCCAGAGTTCACTCAGAATCACATCCACTGAGCCCGTGATGCCATCCAGCCATCTCTTCCTCGGTCGTCCCCTTCTCCTCCTGCCCCCAATCCCTCTCAGCATCTGGATCTTTTCCAATGAGTCAACTCTTCGCATGAGGTGGCCAAAGTACTGGAGCTGCAGCTTCAGCTTCATCATCATCCCTTCCAAAGAAATCCCAGGGTTGATCTCCTTCAGAATGGACTGGTTGGATCTCCTTGCATTCCAAGGGACTCTCAAGAGTCTTCTGCAACACCACACTTCAAAAACATCAATTCTTCGGCACTCAGCCTTCTTCACAGTCCAACTCTCACATCCATACATGACCACAGGAAAAACCATAGCCTTGACTAGACAGACCTTAGTCGGCAAAATAATGTCTCTGCTTTTGAATATACTATCTAGGTTGGTCATAACTTTTCTTTCAAGGAGTAAGCATCATTTAATTTCTCGGCTGCAGTCAGAATCTGCAGTGATTTTGGAGTCCAAGAAAATAAAGTCTGACAGTCTTTCTACTGTTTCCCCATCTATTTCCCATAAAGTGATGGGACCAGAGGCCATGATCTTCGTTTTCTGAATGTTGAGCTTTAAGCCAAATTTTTCACTCTCCTCTTTCACTTTCATCAAGAGGCTTTTTAGCTCTTCACTTTCTGCCCTAAGAGTGGTGTCATCTGCATATCTGAGGTTATTGATTGTTCCTCTAACCTCTCTATTTTCTGCAGTTTTCTCCTGATGTCTGGGGCTGCCTGATTCACAAATGCTAGCATAACTGCTGTGCGGGACTCATTGGCCTGTGGGTCCATGGGTGTATACTGTCTAAAGGCTTCCATTAGTCTCTCAAGGAAGGCTGCCAGGCTCTCATTTGGCTCTTGTCTAACCAGATTTACCTTAGCCAAATTTGTTGGTCTCCTGGCTGCTGCTCAGAGACTGGCCATCCGAGGCTGGGGGTGCACTCGGAGACACTCCCTAACTTCAGAGTTCTTGAAGTCCCATCAGGGACTTCGCGGGTCAGGGTAATCCTTCATCAATCAGGTTAGGCTCTGTGGTAAGTCTCCCATCTACCCCTGGAACATTTTTCTGTGCCTCCAACAAGATCCGTTCGCGTTCCTCCGTGGTAAAAAGCACGTGTGACAGCTGCTGACAGTCATCCCAAGTTGGATTATGGGTGAAAAGAATAGATTCTAAAAGATCAATGAGGCCCTGAGGTTTCCCCGAGAACGAGGGGGTCTGAGTTTTCCAGTTATAGCGGTCGCTAGTGGAAAAGGGCCAGTATTGGTACGTTCATTCCCCGTCGGGGCAGGCTGGCCCTGCCTGAACAGGAAACGCTTGGACTGTGGAGGTGGGGGCTTCCGGGCTGTCCTTGTCTGTCATGCTGAGGATCCCCCTAGTTCTTCCTTGAGTTCCTTGGGCAGGGCCCCCTTCCCTGATTGGAGCCGAAGGTTCGACATCCCCTCGTGCTCCTCAGGAAGTAATCTGAGGTACCTGAAGGGGCAAAGGTGGGTGCGCATAGGGGGGTGGGGAGAGATCACCCTCCAGGTCGATTAGGTTAGGATATGGTGAGGATTCCTGGAATACCAGTTTTACCCGGCTGTTGCATTCTTTGTCTTCTTTCTCTTTAGAGGCCTCCATGACTAGTATCTGCGAGACTGATGGGGCGGGGATAACAGCGGGTGTAGGGGAAGTAAAGGGCTGAGGAACAAAAGGTTTCAGCCGAGCCAGCGGGTTTTCCACTAAATCCTGCCAGAACAAAATATACGGAGTTTGGTCTGGGTGCCCAGACGGACTGGGAGTGAGCATTTTCTCTCTAACCGCTCGAATAATTGGCAGGCTGAAGGTTCCCTCTTGTGGCCAGCCGACATCAAAGGCAGGCCACTCAGTGAACAAAAGGTCACCCGCTTGCTTTTCTTCACCAACAGTGATAGATTTTGTGCTCTCGACTTAAAATCAGAGAAGTGGTCAGTCATAAGAGACAATGGAGTAAAAGTTATTTGCCCCATGGGTACAGAGGAGAACACAGGAGTCAAAATGAACACTCAGAGACAGTGCCGGCACTCACACAGACATGAAAAACAGATAACAAATATACATCGGCCGTGAACACAATACTAGGTCTTTCTGGGGCCCCCTCGAAAGTTTTCTCCCCTGGAAGGTATCTTACCAACAGGACGTCCACAGAGCCAGCTGCCTTCCCAGCATGATACCGGGCCTCAGCCTTAATCTGGACTTAACCAGGAAACAGAGCCAGCCGCCTTCTCAGAATGATGCCAGGCCTAAGCCTTACTCTGGACTTAACCAGAAAACAGAGTCAGCCGCCTTCCCAGCATGATGCCGGGCCTCGGCCTTACACTGGACTTAACCAGAACTAACACTGTTGTTCAGATTCTTTCATCCTAATGAGGAAACAAACCCTTTCTGCTAGGAGAGTGTTATTCTTCCCAGTTAAAGGGATCCCAGATGAGCCCCCAAATGTTATGCCCAGAGTCTGAGTCCCCAAAACTGAGAGAATAAGATGTCCACAGCAATGCAAAAGCATAAAAGGAGTTTTATTGCTAGCTCGAGCTAGGGCTCAGGTCTCCTCCAGCATAGTGGAATCTGACAAGAGCCCTGAGCTCTGGGTCACAGCTGCTTATATACAGGCAGTTCTTTGTCTCAGCAACAGGGTAGCTGGAATTACATGATTGGCTGAGCAGTACGCACGCACGAATTTTGAACCTCGAATCACATCTGGATTGGCTCAAGGTTGGCGCAGATGGGGACTCTCCTGATTGGTTTGGGGGTATAATTCCCAGAAGCCTGACTCTTTTAATTTTAGGCCTAGGGTAGCTCGCTGAGCCTGTCATGGCCAGAGTCTGGACCTAACAACACTTGGGTGGGCTACTGGCCAACATCAAGCAATTCAGAATGTTGACTCAGATTACTTCATTACTACCAGATAACACATGTTGAATGAAAAATATCACTCAGGGACCTATATCACTCTCAGGGTATCAGATTCAGTACAAGAGCAGAGATTCAGTATATGAACAGAGAGAGATTCAGTATATGAACAGAGGTTCAGTGCATGAATAGAGATCGGTCAGACAAACCAGACTCATCAAAGGAAGACACA